>VZRQ01007504.1:28140-104838 GCA_013397975.1 Machaerirhynchus nigripectus | reverse complement strand
AAAAAAAAAAAAAAAAAAAGAAAGAAAAAAAAAAAGTTGATGATAATCCATTCAGAAAACCCACTGGTTTGCTCAGCAGAACTAAATCCTATGATTTCTGACCAGAATAAATCAATGTCAATGTCACAAATGAAGAGTATCGAAAACAAGCTCAGAGGTAAAATGTAAGTGAACAGGAACATTTTAAACAGCAAAGGCTGCTGCTTCTGTCTCAAAATCTGTAACATATAAAGGCTAAAATGTATTTCGTATATTGTTTTCCCAGTAAAATCTCTGAAACCTGCATTGGATTTTCTGTGGACAAGAGAGAGGGATTTCTGAGGGAATAACCCAAATGCATGCTGATAAAAACATGCATATATAATGTATACAAGCACACTTAAAATCCCTCTAATTATTTTCAGCAGTAGTGAAGACAAAAGCACCTGAAATCTGTGGTCCTGTTTCCTAACTCTGAAGTTCCTAACTAAAAGATGTGCAGCTTTGTTCCTTGACTTGATCTGTTTTTGTTGGAGTGGGTATCTTACTCCTTATGTAGCCAGATCTTGCTGGCCTAAATAATTTGAAGGTTTTAAATTATAATTTAGGTGCAATTCTGAAATTAAAAGAGGGAAGAGGGTAGAAGTGAAGCAGTAATAGGTGCAGACAAGAAGTCAATCTTTCCAGAAAAACTGAAGGAAAGACTCAAAAAATTTTGTTTTTGCACAAATTTGTGTTTCTTTTTTGCTGCGGCATGCGGAGGTGGTGAGGTGCCGTGGCCTTCCCAAAAGCGTCCCCAGTAGGCGGGAGTCGCTTTGGCGCTGGGGCCAGACGGAGGCACAGGCACACACTCGCTGGTGCAGGCACACGCACACACACACACAGCCCGGATAGCGGCAATCAACAGCACAGAGGCGAGAAGGGTCTTTTGTATGGGGCTCCAATGACAAAGGTTTATGGAGGGTCCACGCGTGGAGGGGTCCAGGAACAAAAGACAAAACGGAGGGATGATGCTGTCGGTCGCCTGCAAGTGAGGGGGCACAGCGTCCTTCCTGCAGGCGTCAGAAGAAGCGAGCACAGGGCAGTTGCTGGTGTTGCTGCAGTAACGCTGACTCACAAAGGGTGGTGCAGGTGAAACAGCAAATCTCCGACATGCGTCTCCTGAGGTAAAGGATCAGGAGGGGTCTCTTGCGTGGTTTCCAACCAGTTTTATTGGCAGAGGGTCCAGGGACAAAAGACAGGGAAAATGGAAGGGTCCAGGGTTTTAGACACCAGAGAAAAGGGGTGGAGAGAAAGGGAACAACCAATGGGGTACAGCAAAGGGGGAGGAACAATATCAACAGCAACCAGTGGGGGTGAAGTAGAGGCCGGAATTAGAACAAGGGACCAATGGGGTGGCGAACTAGGGAGAACTTCCTAGATGGAGGTAGTGACCCTAAACCTCGGTGCCACCCTTGGATCCGCCCTCAGGGCAGTCTTTGGGATCCTGGCCCTCCCACCACTGGAGGCCCAGGGCTTGATTGGCATTATACAGCCACAGCCTAGCAGGGGACTTGGTCACTGCAACAGAGGGAGGGATACATACTTTATATAGGGAACTGATAGGGGCAGGCAGAGCATCAGGGCCAATGGTCTGAGGGCAGGGAGGCAGAGTGAGGGCGGGGTCACAATACAAAAACCAGTGAGGGAACGGGAGGGGTGGAGCAGGGGGACAGGAGCCAGTGAGAGAACCCAGAGAGGAGAACTTTCCAGAAGAGGAGCGAAGAAGGTACAAAGGGGAGGAGGCCATCGGGCCAATCCAAAGCACCGTAACAGCATACGTTAACAAAATAAACAATGCATCATAGCCTTGGGGGCGGTTCTGGGCCTAAGGACTGTCCCACCAATGGACCTGCTTCATTCTAGGGCCTTATCCGACCATCAGTCCTGACCAGTGCGGTCTCATACATGACAACACTTTTTGTGGTAAACTTAGAAAAACTGTACTTAGGTTTATGAGGGTAATAGAGGTTCATAGTAGTAGAGATCAGAAGAGATCACTAAAGTGTTTTGTTTGATCTCCTGTGTGGGGAATGTGAATGTCCCTCATTTCTCTCGATGGAGGCAGGTAGCATGCTAGCAGGAGTGGATTTGCTAGAAAGCTCTTCTTCATTTGAAGAGTCTGAGAGTGATAAGTGTCCACTTTCTTTGGTAGTTAGTTCTGTTTGTTTGTTAATCATCTTCTGGATTAAACCTGCATTTGTACAAATTGATCTTTTGTCTTGTGTTTTCTCTCTGACATGCAGGGCAGTCCACTTTAACTTCAGAGGAAATTGGGACTGGCCAAATTTGCTTCAGCCTTGGCTCCCCTCTCCATGTAGAGGACTGCTGGATGAGCTCAGTGTTACTGACCAAACAATGGTGTCATTAAAGCAGTAGAGGGAAGCAACATCTATAGGGACAGACCTTTTTCATGCAGTAGTAGCTGTACAAACTAAACATGGTTATTAATGTAGAGGCCAAACATTGATGTATGTATTTATTATCCCCTTGTAGTCTCTAATTACAGAAAGAAGATACTCTGAAGGTAAGCATATTTCTTATATTGCAGTGACAAACATTGCCTTACATCCTTTGTGTTATATTTACAAATCTGAGTGCAGAGATTAAAGATAAAGCTGACATGACAACTTCTTTAGCCACCTGGCTTCCCTATCAGACAAAAGTGCTGAGTGATAGAGGGAAAATGTAAAGAAAGTTGATATGCTGAGGGTCTCCAAATCTTAGAGAATCTAAGTGCTGACTTGTGCTTTGTTCACAGTTGGTAAGTTGTGCTGGTGTAGTTATGTTTGCAAAGATTAATGCCAGTGTACTTAAAAATAAATGCACTGGTCCCACGTCTGCTCCCTAGATTAATAATGGCAGGTGAGAAAAACAAGAAAATTGAAAGTGACTTTTTAATGGTTCTTCTGAATTTTCAGGAGGCTTGCTTATGTAGTAGTATGCATCAAGGCATTTCTATGGAAAGAGGAAATTAAGATACATAAGGCTGCATAACTGTGGATTTTTCATTGTGTATTAAATGGATAAATACCTAAAATTTAGGTAGCAGAGCATAATAGTTGCCTGTGTGTATAATATCGCAATAACTTTAGTCTTTGAAGACAGTTCAGCATTCTGTACTTGCTCATAAGCGTGTAACTTAATTGTTCTTTGACTTGTAGTTAAAGTAGAATAGGGTGGTTTTTTTGCTAAAAAGTAATTGGATATTACATCAGACGGCCTGGCAGAGACCCATTTTCATCAATAAGCTATTTTGCTGAGATTCAGATATCCCACAATCTTATATTTGTTTCAACAACTTCAGCTTTTCATTTTCAGATTTTTCTGTTGTCACTTACAGAAAGTTGAACTGGCATAATTAAAGCAGCCTGCAACATAAAAGAAAAATGTAGAAATTCAAGAAAGTCACGTTATGCAGTGAAATTTAAATTTATATTAATTTGTGATGTTTTAAACTGTTAATCACTATGATCAACTGTTTGAAGACCAGTTAAACAACAGATTTGTATAGCCCAGAAGAAGCAAATGTATGCTATGCTGTGGTGTGAGTTCGTTTTTTTTTCTTCTGATCATGTTTGCCTTCTACGACATGGTACATAAATTTTTAATACATATAGGCAGTTGAGCTGTTAATAGGTAGAAAAATGTACAAAAAAAAAAGATTGAAGCAAGGAAATATTTCTAATGAATAAAAGTATTTTCAAGGGAAAACATTTAAGTGGAGCTACAAAGTAGAGTTCTGTATGTGGCAGCAGTACTCTGTAGGTTTTCAGCTATTTGTACCTGTCTAATTTTCTTTCTATCTAAAGTTATTATGGTAACTCTGGTGTTGCCTGCCATAAGTGACCTTGAACAAAATAATCTCCTCGTAATTATCTTTAATTTAGATAGATTTTGCTTTGATTTCCTACTCACACATGCACATACCCAGTTCTTTCTCCTGTTCTTTATTTGGGAACAGAGTGAAAATGTCTGTTCGATCCCTCGCAGTACCTGCGTCCTTTAGGTGGCACATCTGCACAGCTGCTGTCAGGTGCTGTTACCTGCATTAATTGTCAGACTTGCGTTTCCTTGGAGAGATCCTGGCAGGAGGAAAATTCTCTGGAGAGGAGGTGGTGACTAATTGTGCCCTAGTATGAGCACATTTTTTAGCTGTTCTAGTCCATGTAGATAGAAGCTCACCACACCTTTGTTGTGAACGGGTGAATACAAGCCAGCTCCATCCTGAAGCTGCTGTCTCACCCCTTTAGCTCTGAGTTAAACTCAAGCTACTATGATGTGCTCCTTAGCATCAGCTACTGATCTGGGTTTGATGTCAAATTAAAGAGGAGGCAGTTTATGTCTGTCCTTAGTACGTTAGTAGGATGTTAAGAACACAGGCTGGGTGAGCAGAAGATGGCAGTGAAATGTCTCGACTGTAGAACCTTGTCCTTGGCTGAAATGGAATTGCATGTGGTGAGCTCTGTGTCTTGTTGAGAGCCTAATTGCTTTGCTTTTGAGCCCTGAGCAGCCCTGGTGAACTGAATCAGTTGATCATTTTGTGAGACTATGTGGCTTGAATTCCTGATTCTCTGGGCATGTTTTTGTTTGAGCTGAGATTAGTCTGGCTCCAGACAGAGAAAACAGGAGCTCTGAAGGGAACTTAGAGAAGAAAGGAATGAAGGGTCTTTCCTTCTATGCTCCTAACTGAGCATAGGCTCAGTTCAAGTACTCAGCAGAGGAGTTAAGAACTACAACAGTTCTCTTTCTTGTTGGTCTTTTTTTTTTAATGTGAAATGTATATTTAGAATCATTTAGGTTGGAAAGACCTTTAAGATCATTGAGTCCAGCCATTAGCCAGGCACTGCCACTAAACCATGTCCCTAAGTGCCACATCTGCACATTCTGCATTTGAATATAGGACACTGGTGCACCTAGAATGTGTAAAATGTGGGACTTGCTTATCATGTCATTGAGAATTAATTCTTTGTACCATCAGTTTTTAAAATAGTCTCAGATTTTCCAGTAGTTAAATGATGGAGGAAGAGTGAATAAAGTGAAAAAAAGAAAAATAAAACCTTAATCACTGGCACATCATTACCTGGCAATAACAGTACTATTTATTAGGTGGAAAGATGGAAGTGTTCCATTTGCAAAGCAGCACACTATGTATTCACATTGTTTTACTGCTTGCACTGCAGTGGATCTAAATTTGATCAAGTATCTCTGTCATTGAGAGGCAGTAAATGTTTCCCCACTAATTGTTTCTAATGCATTTCTTTTAATTTATTGTGGACCTGAGAGTTGGAAACACTGAAAGTTGCTCAGATTTCATGAAAGAACTGGAGCAGTCTTACTTTGAAACTAAACAGGAGTGTCCAGTTCCTAGGGGAAAAAATGTGTTTCCTTAATGCATTTGTATTTCAGCAGATTAATTGAGAAATGGCTTAGTAAAAGCAGCAAAGGCCTGTTTTCCAAACCAACTCCTTCATATGTCTGCGATTTTTAGGACAATTTTCTCTAGTAGTTGTTTGCTCATAAGATGATTGACTTTAATGTTTTTCTGGGACAGTTGTGTATCAGAGGCATCAGGGGGTTATATAGATATACTTTGAAAATGTAATTGCATTGACCAGCATAGATTTAATTTTTTTAAGTAAGTTACCTGAATTTGGAAGTAGCTGACTTTGGAAACGTGGTATGTCCTGTAGAAAGCAGCATGGTAGAATGGGAGTGTGTGGTTAATGTGTCCTTTTTAAAGAGAATATTTGTACTACCAGAATACCAATTACGTTATTGGCCCTGCAGAAGAACTGAAAGGCGATTGCCTGAATTAAGGTGATATTGGGTGTGAGTGTGATCGAATTTAAGTTCCCTCTTACCAAACACAATTGGTAAGCCCTTAGAATCTCGAGATAAATACTTGTGCTTTAAGGTCAGTCCAGACCTCATGGATTGCTTTTCCTTTCCCTGATAAAAGCAGATGCAAGCATGCCAAATTGCTTTGCTCCAGCTTAACCCCAGCACTGTTTGAATTCATAAATGCTACAAAAGGAAAGCTTATTACCATATACAACAGTGAAGTGGGAAAATGTCATGCCGATCTGTTCTATTTCCTGGGAAGGGGAGGAAAATCTTTTTGTTCTTTTAATAAGACCTGGGAAATAAAGTGAGGACTGGATGTGATGCTGATAATCAAGGATTGTCTTTCATATATTAAATGGATATCAACCCTACATTTTCTGTTGTCTCTGATATATTTTCTCAGAAATGAGACAGTAAAGGAACTTTTTTCTGTATTGAATTAGAATACTGTACTGTATTTAAATAGTTTTTAATTTTCTAAACTTTTTAAACTTTTTTTACTATTTAGCAGCTATTTCTCGGAAGCTCTTAGTTTAAGGATAAATTGTTCAAACACTGGCACATCACTTAGTAGATGGAACAAAGCAATGCTGCATTTGGGCTTTATATGGTTAACTATAGCAGTATTAGAAAGGGCATCAATGGGAACTTTGCTCTGAATTGATAATGAATACATAGTTTTAAATAACTTGGACAAGAACAAAACACTCCTAAAATAGAGTGCTTGAGGGAAAAGTAGGTTTTCACACTGTAAACAGTGTTCTTTGAAAGCTGGGAGAAGGAAAAAATACTGTAGCACAGTACAGTATGTTAAATCATTACATTAATTGAACATTTGTCTGTTTGCAGTGGTTTTGTTTTGTGGATGCCAGTAAGATGAATGGTTGAGAAAGGAAGTAAAAGGGAAGTAGTAGTGGGTAAAGTTCAAAACAAAGCAATTAACATTCATAGGGTCTAATTGTGGGTATTGTGTTAAGTTCACTTAACTGAAAGTGGTTTAGTGGTGTCGTAAACTACTATCTGTAATCGACTTAGTAAATCTACAAACACAGTTTTTGTAGTAATACGTTCCTCAAGTTTTATGTGAGAATGACTCATATCTGGTGTTGTATGAGTCCTATTTTATTTCATCACAAATGTTATGCAAAATTTTACTTCATTGTAAAGTTGAAATTCTGCATCTAACAGGTGTTGAATCCTTTTCTTTTGGAAGGTGGTACTTGAACCTCCATGCCTCTCATTGTAGTTCTAAGCCTGAAATAGGACAGGTATTTCTTAAGCTCTTTGGTAGACAGTCTGTCAGCCCAATGAGATATTGACAGGATTTTGTAGGGTACAGATGGCAGAGGAAACTGTAGTATTTCACTGTTATCATGAGCTTTTCATTTTGTTTCTGATGACAATCCAGTTATTAGGTTGCTGGTTTCCTCACAAAACATAGTGTGTGGCTACCTAATTAGATTGCTTTAAAGCCCATTGGAAATGCCGATATATTTCTCATAATCCTTTTGCCTGGGGTTGCTGTTGTTAAAGGCTAACTTCTCAGTCTTGGGAAAAAAGGCTTGTTCACTGGGTTAAACATGAAAAATGCATTATGCTTGATGTTCTGTGTGCTGCTCTTGGTTAAAGTATAATGTGCAACAGAGTTCTCTCTATATTGTGTCCCTTGAAGCTGTAGCTGCTGGGCAATGGTGGGAAAAAGATGTTCAGATTAGAGTTATAGGGACTCTACTTAATCATAGTTGGTAAGAGATTAAACTTAATCATTCAATTAAAGCTTTTGGCCCAACTTTTTTTAAAACAGTATCAGTAAAGAAAAAACTTGGTAAGTGTGTGGTGTGACACTGCAAATGGCATTGTCTTTGCACAGCATACTGCACATATTGCACGGGAAGGGTTTGCATTTAATAAGACACTTGATGAAAGTGGGAGTATTTTATTCTTTTAATATGCCTTAAAATTGTCCACAAATGAAACCTACATATCCAAGGCTTTACGCCGTGAAAACTGCAGTACACTTTTAACTATTAAAAAGGGAACCCACACTTCTGTGTGAGAGCAGTAAGACTGAAATACGGTTTTAGGGAATTGCTTATTTCAAGGTACTCAAAGGGAGTTGCAGAGAACTGAAGTCATCAGGAAGATTTAGCAAAGAGCTTTTGATACTTAACAGGAAAACTTGACACATTCAAGCCCTTCCATTTTATGTAGCCTCAGGGTAAACACAAAACCAAAGTTTGAAGCCATTCAGTTGTCTTGTGTGCAAAAGCAGATCCCAAACTGGCATATATTTATTGTTTTATTGAAAAAAACTTCTGAAGGAAAAGCTACTGACATGCAGCATCATCCCAGTAAGAAGATTTTGCTAGGACTAGAAACAGGGATAGTACATGTCTCTGCAGATTTTAGGCACCCTTTAAACGAAGTCATTTAGGGAGACTATCAAAAGGTTAAGGCAAATCCATTTTCAAAAATTTCCATTTTTCTGAATCTATTATGTTTTATGCTATTTAAGTCAATACTTTATAAACATTTGTTTTAGTACATTCCTCTAGTTAATGCTATAGTAATGCTAATCACTGCTGCTGTCACTGTTTAAATAGTTTTGCAAACTGAATTTCTTCCAGGAAAATCTTTGCTGATTTCCAAGCCTGGACAATGCTGAAAGGTCCTAAAAAGGACTTGCCCATTTCTTATGTATTTACAGACTAATTATAAGCATAAAGGTTTAGTGATGAATACAGAATTCTGATTAATTGGAGAGTATTAGAATGCATTCTTTCCCTCTTCTAACTTAGAAACTTAAAATTTTTTTCCATTTTTTCCTGCCTGGTGAAAGCTAATTTAAGCCAACCAGACTGCACATTTGAAATGTACAGAAGTTTGTTCCTATTTACCGAGTATTGCTCCCTGGGCATATCTCACCTTCCCCTCATAGGACTGACAGGTGCCTAAATGTAGGAGATTGTTCTTGTCATGGGAGGCACGGACAGAAATTCAGTTGCGTGGGTTGTTGGATCTGTCTGATCTTGTCCCTTCTAGTGCTATAGAACAAATCACCTTGCACAAGGTAAGCAGCATGCCCTGTCTGCCTTTTATTGAAAGCTGTTTCTTCTGATCTGTCATGTCATGCTATCCTGTTTTAACAGTGTTCTTGAACATTCTTGTGCTCAAGCCAAACTTTCACAGCAGTTTTCTGTTGCAGAGTGATCTCATAGGCAGCGTTTGACTGTGGATGAGTATCAAAGGGCCTGTTCACTGCAACATGAAAGGCTTTTACCTGCTGTGACTAAACCATGATAAGTTGTTACAGACGTGCAGGTGTAGCGTGTGTTCGCAGGAGTGTTCGAGCATAAGTATCTTTGTTCAATCACCAGGTAATGAAACCAATGAACTTGATTTCTCTCCTACATGTGAATTAAACAGACTGACTAAGGGAGATCTTCCTAAAGGAGCACTTGCTTCTAAAGAAGTTCCATCTTTCCTTTAGACTATATTTTGTTTACTATATTTTATGGGTCTTCTAACTGCATGTTGTTCAGAAGAGGTTTACTGCATAGCGTGCTCACAGTTGCACTGAAAGAGAATGTGATAAGCTTCAGCTTTGTTCAATTAATTAAGTACTTCCTGGCTTTGTTGGTGTTCAGAAAACTTGAAAACAGGTGTATTGTACTTTCCCCCGTATGTTTTGAAAAAGCTGTATCATAAACGATACAAGGACAAATCTTTTGCTAGAGTGGTACCTTCTGTTGCACTGCTGACCTTGATGGAAAAGCCAAAATAAGGCAGCTCTGGTCATTTTTTCTCATTATCAGCTGTCTTACTAAGTATTTCCCTATGCACATTGTACAATAAAGTCATTTTGTAAAAGTGAGGGAAGGAAGACATTCTTGTTGACACTCTTGGTCTAGGAAAAAAAGTGTTGGGAAAGAAAATCTGCTCTCCAAAGGAAGAATAAGCATTAACTGTTTTAAAGAGAGCTTTTGGAGCAAATACAGGCATAGGCAGCCCTCTTTCCTGGGAGGGGTCAGTGTGAGTAAAAACTTAAAACCCCATAATGATCTATGGGATCTCTGTTCACTAGAGTGTCCATACTGCAGAATACCATGTTTTGAACTCAAGTTCTCAGAGCAAGCTGCCGTGGGTGGGGATGAAGTTTTCACTTTTATTAGAACGGTATTCTAGTCAGGGCTTTCCCTAGGTTTTTTAGAACAAGTAGGGTGTACTTGGAATGTGAAAGAAAATAAGATGTTGGTTTGCTTGAGAATGCAACAATTCAGAGCATCCTGTAGATTTTTATTACAATGACAATGTTTTTAGTGTTTGGTAGACACAAAGCTGTGGAAGGAGCAGAGGCAGATACAGTTATCTTCAGTGATATGAACTAGAGTTAATAATGTATTACTCTACTTGAAAAACTTCTGAGAATTTTTTCAGAAGATATTTTCATGAGTTCAGAGAGAAGTTGGTGGTATCATTAAATAAGTTGACAACTTCTGTAATCAGCTTTTTGGTATTATAGCTCAAGGGAAAGTCAATAAACTTTGATTCCCAGCATTAATGTAATTATTTCCCCCCCCTTTTTTTTTCTTTTCTGGCTCCTTCTGCAGAAGACTGCAGTAATATAATATCAGATGGCCAAAAGCAATTCAGTGTTCAGAAAGTCAGTGTCCCCTAGGATGATGTACAAATGTAGGAAGACTGGGGGTGGAATAAATCATTTCCTCTGATCTTGTTAGGGATGAAATTATTATAGAGAAGCAAATGTAATTTGCTGCATATTCTGTGAGAAAAGTATGAGGCTCCCTTTGATTACCAAAGGCACTATTTAAGAGGTTTTTTTGTTTTCTTCTCACCTACAGTATTTTCATTACACAGTATACAAAAGTGTGTTCTCATTGCCACATACTGTTTTCATAGTTGGAATATACTACTTTAAGTCAGCTGCTGCTCCTATATTTTGGCTGATTGGGCTAATTGGACTTTAATTTTCATCTCCTCCTGACCTTGGCCTACTGAGAAATTACTTTAAATGTTTCAGTAAGAAAACCTGCATTGTGTTTCATGTTTTTAAATTATTCTGATATTAATGTACTCAATTTCATTCCCATAACAGAATACAGGCCAGGTGAGATGAGTGAATCATTATAATATATATTCTTATATATATATGTGGTGAATAGTATAGGCCAAAGAACTTACAAATTGACCTTAAAACACAAAAACTTGATTAACCTCCTGTGAAAATACTTTTTTCTCTGGAGAAAAATAAAGAGTATTTAAAGATGATGCACTGAATCTTTAAAATGAAACCTTTCCATAAGTTTATCATCTGTGTGGTTATTTGAGGCGGACCAACAACATTCAGTTGGAAGTGTCAGGTGCAGCATTAAAAGTGTGATTTCAGGTGTGATGTAGCAGGTGCAGTCATGTAAAATCTGCTTTCAGTCACGTGAGCAGCCAGCAATTAGAAGCCAGCAGAGCAGATTGGATTCAGTGCTAGTCTCAATGCAAGTCTGCCCTGAAGAGTCCAACACTAAGAACTTTAACTGGGCAAGAACAACTCCATCTAATTCTTTAGGTTTTGTAATCTGGGATTTGAGGTGCATTTTTTTCTAGTTTAAACCTGAAGCTGCTTAGAATTACCAGTTATTGTTACGAAGGAATAAATTCCCAAATGATTAAATTTAAGGGCAAAAAAAAGATCTACCCAACTGACTGAAGTGTTTAAATTCCAGTTCAGAGAGAGACTTGACTTTGAATAAGGTAAACACTTTTTTATCTCATGAATTCAATGAACAGTAAGTGATACTGAATTTACTGCTTGGTGGTTAGTCTGTAGTTACTCCATGGGTCATATTTGCAGAGCAAAACTAACAGAAAATGCTTTTCTCTGTACTTCCTCAACTTACCCCACACTTACAGACATTCAGAAAATTAGTAGATTGTGTCATGGTTATTCTCCCCTTTGTCTACCTTAGTAACTTCCCCAGGAAGACAGTCTTAGAGGCTCATCAATACAGAGGAATGGGTTTCACAAAGCAATTACAGGTTTGGATGATGCAGCTGAGCATGTCTTATAAACTCTGTAATATATATATATTCATAATTCTATCTGCGTTATTAGACATGTGAGAGTTCAGTGACCTGTGGTAATTAGCTTGTGTGATCTTTCAAAAGAGGGATCAGGCTCACGTAAGTGTCTTAGGTACTTTGGAAAATGGTACTTTGTGATGTTTATACTCACTTTGTGATCTTATACAACTGATATTTTCTGGTATTTAATAGGGAAAATATTTTACTACATGTAAAACTGAATGCACACAAAATAATCTAAATGATCCTTCCTTGTTGTTTCTCCTTGTTTTTTCTTATTTCCCTTCTGGAAGAAACGGGTAATCAGAGTAGCAGACCTCTGGCTGATAAGAGCTGTTTTGTGTAGCTGTAAGTAGTGGTACACTTTGAAATGCTGACTGGCCTTGCATAAACCAAGAGCTGATTTTTCTTGCCCCCTGGCAAGAAAGCAAGATCATGATGCTTTATTATTGAGGAAGGTCCTTGAGTAGTGTAGCTAAAGCTTAACAAAATTTATCAAATGGAAACTTCATTTCTGCAGGTAGTGAAACTCTGTTGAATTGTTCTTGTTGCGTGTGCTTTGTTTTACTTGTGCCACTTTCTTAAAATGTTTTGTTTGCTTGGTTTTTTTTTTGAAGGGATAATTTCACCTTTCCCAAGCGTTTACTTTACACTTTGAAGTTATCATTAGAGTATTTCCTTTGGCATTATATTTTATTGGAGCATTTGCGACGCAGTTGAGTCACTGAAAAATGTGGGAGCCATGGGCACATGAGGCTTGCCTGGTATTTTTGTGTTAGTAATAGGATTTTTTAGTGGTCTTGAGTAGAGACAACTGTCAGTAATGTTTACCTTGGCAAAAACAAGGCGCTGGGAGTGGAATAAGCCATAAAGAGAGTGTGTAAGTAATATTGTGAATAATAATAATGGTGTTTATTTGCAAGTGACACATTTGCATGTGAAACATATTGGATACAGAGCTGTCCTGTACACTCGACTTCTGGAACAGCCAGTGCCAGTTGATATACAGGTAATTAATGGGCTTAATGACTTTTTGCATGATTTCTTGAAGGAAGTCTGTGATTCAGTTAATGATAGCATCACAGGATTATTTTACATAGTGACTCGTGTTTTCTTCTTAGGTGTGTGTATATCCAGACCATTAAATTTCTATTCATGGTGCAAATATTTACATAAGTTCAAAATCCTGAATGACCAAGCAAATTTTATAGTTTGAAGTAATCTTCCATAGGCAGTTGACTGTATGACTAATAGAATTATGTACGCGTAAAATTGCTTTTACTGGAGAAGCCAAAATGCAGAATAATAGCTTGTCAAACTGTCATTTGCCAGCAAGATCATAGATTTTGTAGTCCAAATTAGGCTGTGTTCTTTTTCTTTTTGTCAGGTCACATTCTAATAACCATATTGTGCATTAAACCCTGTGATTATCTGAACACTTGACAGATGGTCGGATGTTAATTTATATGTAAGAGACAGTGATTGCCTGTGCAGTAATGGCATTCAACAAAATATGAAATGTCAAAATCCCTTTTTTGTTATGTCTTTACTCCACTTTTTTCAGCAAGGTAATTCTAGCAGAGGAATATTTT
Source organism: Machaerirhynchus nigripectus (assembly GCA_013397975.1). Classification (NCBI taxonomy): domain Eukaryota; kingdom Metazoa; phylum Chordata; class Aves; order Passeriformes; family Dicruridae; genus Machaerirhynchus; species Machaerirhynchus nigripectus. Next base: position 91,285 of record VZRQ01007504.1, on the reverse strand, counting down.
TTGTACCTAAACATATGCTTCATTTACTAGTGTTAACAGGTGTTGGAGTTTTGAATCTTACTTTTTATATTGAGAGATGTTTACATGTTGGTCTAGTGTAAAAGAAAATTGTAGAGAACAGTGAAAGTGAAAGAGGTTGTTACATTTATGAATCTAAAGTTTTCAATATGCATATTACTCAGTTTTAAGAAAAATGAGATTAGTTTCTGGTTCACATAAGAGTTAATATGATACTCATCGTTTGGTTTTATGATAACACAGTTGTCCTAACTTAGAGTTCCACTAATTGTTATCAAAATGAGTAGTTAGTTTCTCCTAATATCTTATTTAATTATCATCTTAACTCATGTATAAAATATCATGGGAAAGAATGTGTTTGAACCCAAAGGACTTTGCCTTTTTGCTGGAGTTGAGACAGTTGGGGCTGTAACATATAGGTAAGAGAAAAGTGTAAACAGTGGCACAGTTCAGTGCCACACTCAATGATGGGACTTGAAATAACTTTCTGAAGCTGAAATACAGAAACCCAAAGAAATAAGCTAAGGTTATAGTTTTCTTTAACAGTGTTGTTTTCAGAAAATTCTTCCTACCTTTACATCTTGTTGAGGCATTCCTTACTTCCTTCAGTTCATTGTATGCAATACTTCTCTACCTATGGTTCACAGGATTTGCTTATCTGTTACTGATTGCTTATCACTGTTACATTATCTGGTGGACCTTCAACTAAATGTTAACACCTCTGAGTTGAAAAACTTTACTTTTTATGAGTGAAAGTCCCCAAAATACCTGGCTTTTGAACAAACGGTTGAAGTTTGTAGTTTTTGAATACTGAGGAAAAGGAACAGAAAAAGAAAAAGAGGAGGCCAAGTATTTAATTTACTTGAAACAGTTTTCCATCAGAAGAGAGTTGAAGTAGAAAATCCCGAGTCCTAATGATGTATTTTTGCAGTTCAGTTGTCTTTGGCTGAGACATCATTATTATGCATTTATAATCGATCACTGCTGTATTTAGGTATTCAGTAACTCTTGAGTTAGGAAATAATACGTTCCTTATTAATGTTCCTTAATCACTGAGAAAATTAGTTTTCTGTAAACTGTTTCAGTAGGCCAAGAAAGGAGTCATCAAGTCCTAGAGAGTGGTAATTACTTTGCTTGTGCCACAGCATTGTGTTGTTGTTTTCAGTGTGTGGGAAGTCTGAAAGGCTGTGAATTGGTACTTTGGGAGTGAAAACAGCAAAGATAATTTCTGTTGAGTATAAGTGTAAGTTATAGGAATCCTTTGTTGACTTCCATGCTTGGGGAAAAACGTGGTCATCAGTGTAGTTAATATATGTTATGCAAATACTTATTATAGAAATATTAGCTCTGAAGCATAATATTCTTTAGGAAGAACAACATGTACAATAATTTCACAAACAAAATAGGTTGTACTTCTCTTTGTAGGCTGCTGCTTTCAGATGAATAGTGTAACCGCTCAGGTGTTATGAAGCTGTGTTCAGTCATGAGTGCTTGTGGCATTTTAAAGGACTGCAGAACAGTGCAGTGTATGATTATGGGTACTTCATGTTACAATTATACTTCATGTAAACTTTTCCAAATTTATGGAAAAGCATTGTTTTTCTATTTCAATAATAATCCAAGTATGTACTGCTAAAAGAAGAAATTAAAATGTAAATACCAGCATTTTTTCAGACATTCAATTTTTCTGCAGTTTTGCCTGCTGTTTCCTATAACAGCCCCATTAAAGTGCATTTAAAATAGAAAATATAATTGTTAAGATGAGCTTTTGCTGTACTAAATAGTAGGGAAAAATCTACCAGGCCTGTGTCAAACTGAGCTGCTGTTTAGTATGTCTTTTTCAAAAAAATATTCCTTAACTTTGGAGTAACATAGTAGCTCCTTTTTGGATATTTTATTTATTAATTTTCTATGGTGATCTTAATAATTTGGCTTGAAGATGTTGGCACACAGTCAAACAATTATTTATCTACCATTTCTGGATAAAAGTTCTTCAGCTGGGCATCAGTGAGCTCTTAGAAGAATTTTCTAATGGTTTTGTGGCCTCAGTTACTTGTTCTCAGGCTTTCTGTCATATATATATGAAGAGCATTAAGAACAAGAGTGCCCACTGTAGGATAAAGAGTAACTGTATGAAACACACCAGCTAAAGGCGTAAGGTGGCGTTACAATGTTATTTTAACATCGCTGTCAATGTAGATATTCCTATTTCTTTTCAAGCTGTTGTGTCTGGTTTGAGTTACTTTTGGTACCTGTTTTCTGCAAGATTGGATAAATTTAGGAGCATTATTTAAAGCACAACGCAGTAGCTGTAACATGGTATTGCAATATTTGACTAATGCATGTGTTTATATACAAGTGACAAAGGAATGCCCTGATTGTTATTATTATTGTTTGCTGTTGAAACCTTTGATGGAATTGTAGTCAGAAGATGAAAACTTTTAACAGAGGCCAAACTATGAAGTTCCCCTGGAGTCTCCTTTGAAAAGGAAAACCTGAACAAAATTATTTTAGTTTAAATAATAAATTTTTAATTGAATCATTCTAAATACACCCTTCCTTATATGAAAGCCTCTTCCATTAAATTGGTTCCCGTAAGGATGTGAAATGAAGCCTTAAAAATGCACTGAATGATCCACATGCAGTATCTGTGTTAGCAACTGTTTGGGGTGTGTGGGGAACTGGCATACCTCATGGTTTAGAGACATTTTCCACATCTAAGTATGTTAGAAATTGTGGTTCAGTAAAACACTAGAGTTGTTGAAATATAACCTTTCATGCAGCAACACAAGAAAGAAGAGAAAAATAATTGTTCTTACTGGGAATATGAAAGAAATGAACTGAACTGTAAACAAGTGAAGGTATATATTCAGAAACAAATTAGTATGTTTTAAAGACAGCAAGGTGTCTAAAAGCAATGATGTATGGGTGTTCAGGTTCCAGGGAAGCCTGGAACGGCTTTTAAAATATATATTTTGAAGAGCTTTTTGTGACATAAAGCCTGTTTCCCTTTGACACAGCAGCATGCTCAGACTTTAGTGCTCAGCTAAGAATTTGCCAACCATGTTAGCTGGAAGGAAGAATGTTGGTGCTTAGAACTGTTGCTGCATCTTCTCAAAATCCCCATTCATTTGGAATAGCTTTGGTAACCCTTTGAGCTGGTTACCTCATCCACCCTAATTTAATCTCTGACCTTGTAGGTTTTGCAGTGAACTCTGTTGCAATCTTTTCTTGAAGGCAGATAAGAATCTGGGAGCTAACTAATAAATAAAAAAAAGTATGATGAAATATTTCAGTATTTGCATTGCTGCTACTGGAAATGAACTTCACAGCTTTGCAGTCAGAAGTAGATTCTGTGTTGAGGATTCTGGTGCACTGGCAGACTCTGAAGTACTCTTCAAAGTTGATTGCAATGTTTGTGGCTGCTGGTCATGAGCATCTGAGTTCTATAAATGCATAGTAATAATTCTGTATGTGGCTGAAAGAAGAGACATGTTATATGTGGCCTTTTATTGTTGTTTTTCTTGTGATTTTTGATATGGTGTGGAATGTATTCTCAGTGCACCTAAAGTCACTCTAATACTATTTATGAACTGACATTTTACTTGACAGTATGGTGTGTTTTCAAAGAGGAATTATGTTCCAAAGTACTGTTTGAAATACTGAGCTTGTTTCTATTTCTACAGAATATCCATCTAAGGATCTCTCAGCATTTCATAAGCATTAATGAAATAAGCCTCACTGCAAGGCAGGTATTATCCCAATTTCACAGACTGCAGGGAGGTTAATTAACTTGCCCAGAATCACTCAGTGATCTGTGATGAAAATTGGTTTCTGTTTAAAAATGGATTTGCTGTCTCATGCTTTAACCATTAGGCTGTGCTTCCAAAATAATATTTGTGGTTGAAAATAATGTTTGGCTTGTTATCAACTTATAATAAACTTTGTCTATGCACAAAATAGAGTTGAAGTGACCAAATCAGCTGTAACTCTACCTTGGTACATTCCAACTGAATGGAATTGGGTTTGAGCTGGATTTTATCTAAAAGAAACTTAAACCAGGTGAATAGAGACACAGACTTGGCATTAGGACTATTTTATATGCAAATTTTTGCTCATTTATATCAAAGGACCAAGTAAAACTACTGTTCTTTATTGGTCTGAGTTTTTAATAGAAACATTTTAATTTCACTTAATCTGGTTTAACAGAAATACCATAATTTGAAAAGTAAGGGGAAAGACATTTTTCAAATAACTTTAGAAGTCATTCAGGCATGTGACCTGTTCATTCCAATTATTTAAGTTGCATAACCACCACCTCTAATTTTAAAAATTAGAAAAAAATGTTTCCTGTTAAGTGTTTTCACTCTCATTAATGAAACATACAAATTCAGCTGGAGAAACTTATTAGTAAAATTTTATTTCTGGGAGAATAAAATTCTCTGTAGTTTTGCTAGCTTGGTAGGAAAGAAAGTAATTTAGGAGAGAAAGCTTTATTTTTCTTGATTTATAGCCCCACTTTCCCTGCTCCTTCACCAAGTATGCAAATGTGGTTGTAAAAGTGATGATGCTTGGGCCTTAAGAAACCTGCAACTTCTTCACACTCGCACTGTTCATTCTTTATGTACCCTCTGACAGGTCGTTTCAACTGGTTTTAATATAGGTTCTGGATTTAAAAATTGGCATAATGCTTGTGAAATGCTTTGAAAATTTGAAGTCTGTTATGATCAGGAAAGTATTAATTTTATTATAGAAGTGTAGGAAGCTTTTCAAAATGGAATAATCTTTGTTTTTAACTTTAGATTTAATCTAGTAAATCCCAGCTAAATGCAGTTCTGTTTAATGAACAAGACTGGAATTCATCACCTAATTAAGCATTCAGCACTTGACTTTATGCACCAAAATGCCTGATTTTAAACTTATTTCATTCAAGTTAAAAAAGAAAAAGTATTTAGGGGCATAAAGTTTTTTTTTAAATGACATATAAATGTCTGCATATAATTGCTGACTACCTGTAATGCAACACCTATGTAGGGCATGCAATTGTGGATCTTTTCTTTGAGCGTTGCTGCTTCGAAGGTACTGCAGTAATGCATAGGTGAGTGCTAAATTTAAACTAATTTTTTACATCTTCAAATGCAGTGAATTTTTAACATTTAAGTTAATACATTCAGAGATTTTTCTTTTAGAAATAAGATGTTCAATGAGCGTTTTGGTACTTCCTCCTCATTTTCCCGACTTTCACATTCCTTGATTTTGGTTGAAGTCCAGCATATATTTGTAGCTCACCAACTGAAGTTTCCTTCAGTTTCCTTCTTTACTTTTTTGTCCAAGCAATGAGAAAACTTCTAAGACTGTTCTGAAGGTAGTGATCTACTTAGTGCTGATGGTAAAAATCTGTCTCTTCACGTATCCAATTTCCATAAGGACACCGTGGCCTGTAAGTGCAGTATCATATAAATAATACAACATGCCAACCAGGAGAAAGAGTTTGATTTAATTAATGTTCCTCCAACACGTTAGTCCTTCATTTCATATAATTACATGGGGACTCAAAGTAGGCACAGCTGTAATATGGCTGGTGTTAAAGTTGAGATTTCTCAGTAATACATCTCATAGTTTACTTTTTCATGTTTCCTTCAAGTTCCCTTCTCTTTGTTGTGCGGAAAATGACTTCAGTCAGAAGTGGATTGACCAGGGAATGCTTAGTCTTGCTGCCACTCAGATGTCTGGGAGAGCAGACCAAACTGTTCAGTTACAAGGATGTTAAATTCATAGCAGGTAAAAGCTTTCCATGTTTGTCAAACTATTCCTTGAACACAAAGTGATTGCCCTCTTGAGGCAAAGAACCTCAGTGAAAAGTGGCTGTACATAAATACAAACTAAATTTCTAGCTAAACAATTCCTAAATTTCAAGAGTGCCAGCCAAAGGCATATGTCAAAATTTGTCTAATTATATTTGTACTGTATGAAACAGAATAAAAGTTTTACATTTCACCAGAGTATTTAATTTTGTAGTATTGGTAGTCTTGGTCATAAACGGCATTGTTGAAAGCATAAATTTATCACTTTTCCTACATATGGATACTTTGGCAAAGGGACTTGAAGAATTCGGTGGCACTTGTAAAACTGCATCCAGCTAATGCTCTTCACTGTTAAAGAAATACTGTCCAGTCAGGTAGAACATTGTTCTGGGTACATGGCCACGCTGAGAACAGAACTAGCTGAGAGTAGCACCCAGCTTTTCTGTGAATGGAAGTTCAGTCTCTTCTGTTGATTTATTTCTCAACAGAAATAAATTTTATGTGGTATTCTAAAAAAAAAAAAAAAAAATAGGTGCAACTGTCCAGGGAACAGATGTTGAGGTAATACTGTGCTCCTGTGGGTAGGACAATCTTTATGGGTTGTATATTGCTAAAAACAGTGTCAGGTTTGTTATAGTCAATATTTTCCTCTTAATATTTTCTTCAAATAATTTGAACATTGAGTTGGTGTTGTCTATGCCCCAAATATATGACACTGTATCCCAAGGTGGTTAGATGCTATTGAGAATTTACTTCAGGTTTGTGTAGATGTGTTTGAATGTCTCTTCAAGGCTGGAAATGAAAGGGTTTTTTATTATTATTTTTGGTAGATCTTGGTAACTTATTTCATGTATTTTTGTATTTACTGGTTAAATAGCTTCAGTCACACTTTGCTGGAATTTGTGGACTGACAGTTCCAGGCAGGGGTGTGGGAATTTCCTTTCCCGCATGTTTGCTACAGCCCTCAGGGTTTTCACAGGTATTTTAGCCTTTCCATATTTTCCATCATGTTAAGCCCTTTTGGTTGGTAAATAAGACTTAGTAAAAGTAGTAATGTAGTTCCTCTGAGCACTTGGGCTTGGGAAAGCTAATACCTGCTGCCAAGGGAGCGAGCATCAAAAGAGAGCATGGATTAATGCTGACTCTGAAAGTTTTTATCTTTTCTCAGTTAATGTTGTTTCTAACACATCTTTGGCATGTCAAGACAGTAAGAATTCCTCCTTTCAAAAGTCTTGCATATAATAAATGGATTTGTTTTATTAATACTCAAATTTGTTGTAGTTCTGTCTAGTGACGCTGAAATGATTTTGTGAAGGACTTAAAAACCATAAAGATATACTGAAAAGACATCTTGACAATTGAAAATTTTGGAGGAAAACTGCCTAGTTCAGCTTAAGGGCAGACCACAATGCTGAACATGTGACTGCTCAAATGGCTGTTGAAGATAGTAATTTATGAACAGCAAAAATGTTTAGGAGATTTTTTTCACTGACTTGCTTTGAGCATAATGTTGTACAGAAATCTATAATATAAGAGGCAGAGCATGTTGTTAGCTGACTTAAGAGAAAAATGAAATTGTAGCAAAAGGTTGGTTTATCTTTTTGTGTCTCTGTGTTCAACCTTTGTTTCACCATAGCGCTGCTTTCTGCTTTTCCATTGCACATTTCCATCAAGTACTTCAGTGAGGTGCTCTGAGAGCTGAAGACAAAAAAAGTGTGGATTTAAACTAAGTAATGAAAATCAGGGATGAGGAACATGACTCCTATTTACGTTTATAGTTGGAGTGTAAGAACTGCGTATCAGCAACTGAAACTTGAAAGTAAAAATGAACAAAAAGGTGTTATTCCTGTGCTTTGGCAGCACATGTAGCTTAAGATGGGAGTTACTTTGTGCTAATAAGATTGTGTTTCATGCCTAAAAGTGATGTTAAACACAAACTAAAACCTTTTCTAACTATTTTAACAACTATGTGCTTCAAATTCATGTTGGTTTACACCAGCTGTTACTGCTCTAACATAACAGCCCTCACAGTGGAATGCCTCACCTGGATCAAGTTGACTATGTGCATAAATCTTTGCAAGACTGGAGCTGGAGCATTTCATTAAACGCAGAATGGTAAACTTTTTATGGTTCTACACTTGAATGTTTTTGTAAACCAATCTATAATTTCATTATGGCAGGGAAAATTGTGTGAGCTTTTTGATAAGCTGTCTAAACAATGACATTTTCCAAGTCTTTTTGAAGGAAGGATATAAATTTAGCTTTTGCTAGCTCTGAAGTAGATTTTTTTTTTTTTTTGCTGTGGTTCTTTTTTTAACAGAGCTGGGTGAATCCCCACACATTCTGTAATTTGAGACTGTTTGTTTAATGAGGATCTTGTATTCCTTGCTGCTTCTCCCTCCCTGTACCCCTGGCTCAAAGGAGAAAGGCAAAAAAGCTTGTGTGCTTACAGGGTCTTGGTAAAAGACAGTAATTACATTTATCTTATCACTGTTCTTACTTTGCTCTGTGGCTGTTTTGGTAGTCATGTATCTCGTGGCTACCAAACATGGTATTTCATCTATGATGTTATGTCTTTTGATCAAGACTCTTAACATTTCTGCTTCTTTCTAGGCACAAGGCTTAGCCTGGGAGAGTTTACTAATTGTCTTTGGCTCCCTTCAGGAGGGGGAAAAGCTAATGCAGAGTGTGATTTGAACACCTCCAGCACAGCTTGCCAGGCTCTGCTGCCTTCCGGGACTATAACAGGAATGGGGCACGCCTAAAGACACACAGGTTGCTGTCATACTTTAATGTCCCAGACTTGATTTGTGTTGTAAAGCAGGGAAAATGAAGTTTTTATTGACCAGACTCATAAGAAGATTTTATAATGGTTTGACACTTGTTTTGTAAAATATTTTTGTTCTAGTTAGAGAAACTGCTCATTAGCTTTGGTAATTTTGTTTGAGGTCACTTCTGCCCAGATTTACAGCATGTCCCAATTTAATGTATTCACATAATAAACATGATAAAAGATTTTGCATACCTGGAAAGATTAAAAACTTGTGACTTGAACTTGAATTCTGGCAGTTCAGAGGATGTGGTACTTGGACTTGTTCTGAATGTGGTGGGTCGTGGGGTTTTTTCTGGTTTGATTTTTCTTTTTCTTCTGAAAAGCAGCAGTAAATAGCAAAGCATGTCTTTTCAGTGATTGCTGAAGTTGTTGGTCTGAAGTGAAGATGAAACTTCTCCCAACTTTCAATCAAATTAGCTGATGTTAATAGCTTTTCTTTTGATTGGCAGCAAATACTTTCATCTGTCATAACTTGATTGAAAAACATAAGATTCAAAATGCTACTCTAAATTTTATAGCTTCTTTGTGCAAGAAATGAATTACTGGTGATAAAATATATTAATTGTTTAGAGAAAAGAAAATTAATTGTTTTTGTTAAATTCTATTGGGACTAAATTTTACTTGAAGTTGTGTTGCATGCAGTTTTCTAAGACATATGTAAATGAACTCATTAGTGCACAGTCATATTCAAATCTATTTTGACCCTGGGATAATTTGTCTTTTCCGAGCATAACGTGCCATTACTGATTCTTAAATTTTTTTCTGTATCTTTAAATGTGATATTATTTCTATTTCTTTGTTCCAGTTTACATATATAGCACTCAACATAAGGAAGATGTTTTCTTTCCCCTCCTTCATATTTTTAAATAGATGTTCAAACAGACTTCAAAGTTAATCTTGCAGTTAGGCCAGTGGAGAGAGCAGAGCAATCTGTGGTGACAGGCAAAGGGATAAGGGTGGAAAGGGTGCTCCTCAGATGCTGGTAGGGTAGCATTTGTGGACTTATCCCAAGGGAACTGCTTGGTATCCAAAGAAAGTATGAAAGTGCTTGCAGAACTGGCAGCTGAGTGGAAATAGAATTTTTTATGTGGTGCTTCAAATATTGTGATGAATTTGCTCAAAATAAATCTATGCTTCCTCCAGTCACTTTAGATTTTAGATTGTTGCTAAAATAAAATCTCAGTGTACTTGGAAATTTGCATTTAGCATGTCAAATGTAAAGTTCATTTCCTACACTTCTGCTAATTCTTTTTCTGATATGGTTTTACAAAAGTAGTTGTACAAAAGTAGAAAAATTTGGTTTTACTATTACTCTGCTATAGTATTTGGTTGGGGTTTTCATTCTGGGGTTTTTTGTTTGTTTGTTTGTTTGTTTGTTTTAAGAAAAGTATCTGAGTGTCTTAAAAAGCCAAACTTGGTGCAAATGTCCTCCATAAATGAACTGTTTCACAGCAGCTTTTGGATCCTGCTACTGCCCTGCAGGGCGCTGAATTTGTACCATATTTGTTAATGGCCTGGAGTAGATCTTCAGTAAGAGATTTATATCTTTAACAATGGCAGGGCTCAAAGTTTCAAGTGTTTATGTGGATATAAGTAAGACTGTGTTTCAGTTTTTTGTTTGAAATTGTTTAGTTTACTTGTCTCTCTCCTCCTCTGAAATGTGTTTGTGAGATAATCTGATGGATGTGATCAGAGCTCACCAAAACATCTGCTGGGTTCTGCTTAGAATCTCATTGTGGTGGGTTTGAAGAGGCTTGAGGCTGATCTGCACTGAACTTTTTTGCTGACAGACCTTGAGGTGAGTTTGCTATTTTATGACTTTCTTCTTTAGCAGTTGGCTACAGAGATCACTTTAAAAAACAATGGCAACCAAACCCAACAGAAATAACCCCTCAAACAAACCTGCTGTTTAGCTTTACAAAGTCATTCTAATCCAACATTAGAAAAAAACTCAAAGAACTATGAAACAAATTCAAGATTTGAGGTCACTGTAAATGACCTAAGTCTGCAAATATGGAGGCCTTTTATCTGTTACATTTGTTTATATAATGATAGACTATCTATCTAGTATTCCAGTTTATGATTATGATAGGCATTTTGGCTACAGAGAACTCATAAGACTATTTATTTTCCTGACACTCCAGTTTACTAAATGTGCCCTGCTGTCGCGGCGGGTGTTGGTGGTAAGATACCGCAACCTTCCCGAAAGCGTCTCCTTGCGAAGCCACTCGGTGAGGCCACAACACACAAAACACTCACAGTCAGTCACGCACAGGGACAGCTCCAGAAACTAGCCGATGACAAAGAGGACGGGAAGGGACTTCGTTTGGAGTTCCACAGTCACGCACAGGGACAGCTCCAGAAACTAGCCGATGACAAAGAGGGCGGGAAGGGACTTCGTTTGGAGTTCCACAGTCACGCACACGGACAGCTCCAGAAACTAGCCGATGACAAAGAGGGCGGGAAGGGACTTCGTTTGGAGTTCCACAGTTGAAGTTTATTCCAGCCACGCGAAGGGATCCAGGAATGAAGGACCAAGAACATGGGAAGGTCCAGGGTTCTATAGGTGGAAGGTAGGGGTGAGAGAGCATCAGAGGGCCATTGGTTGAGGGCACAGAGGTGGTACACAGGCGGGGCTAAGGTACAGGAGCCAATAGGGAAACACTGAGGGAGTGGCAAAGGACCACGGGCCAGTGGGAGAGCGTGGCAGGGAGAACTTTCCAGATCAGGGACATACGGGGTAGAAAGGGCAGGGAGGCCAACGGGCCAGTCAGGGAAACAGAACCGGGGTACATTAATGTTATGTAACTAAGGCATCCTGGGAGAGGCTTTTTCTGTCTCCCTAACCAGGGAGGATTTCTGTCTCTAGGGTCCCACCAATGGACCCGCTTGGTCCTTTGTGCTATGGGCCCACCGGCTTCCACACCTTGCCTTCTAAAATATATCAGTCTTGCCATTTGAATGCACTTACTAGAATGTGTTGGATGTTTTGGAGTTGTTTTGTGAAAAGTAACTCCACACACCCCCAACCACCCACTCCTTCCCCCCCCAAACCAAAGCAAAACAAATCCAACTCAAACCAATTATTAAATAATTTGTTTGGAAAGAAAAAACCAGGTGAAGTATATACTATAATGTGTTTCATTTTGCCAGAGGTCTAGACCTCTGTGGCATACCAAGATACCAGATGCAAGATTCTTAGTGAGCAGAAAAAAAGCAAAAATCAAATGTGTTTTAAGAAATTATACTGGCAGATGTTAAAAATGTTTCTTGGAGTGTAGAACTTGGGTACTGTAAATTATTTTTGTGTATTTAATGATCCATGGATAGTAAATGTTTCTCATTTGTTACAAATATCCTGTGTCAAATCACAAATAAGCTGCTGTTTTGTTTTACTTCATATTTACTCAATCAATTTAGCCTCTTTAGCCGTGCTTAAAGAAATTATGAAGAACAAGTTGCCAGTGATGTTCATAAATTGTAGGAATTTCTATCTTGTCTTCTTGAAACTTCTACTTAAGTCTTCCTTCTTTAAATTGCTTATTAAAGTTACACTAGGAGCACCGCAAGTATGACACCAAAAAGCAGAGTCTGTCTGGATCCTTGTTTTCTTTTCTAAGGTATACAAGGAAAAAGGAAGAAACCTTTGTGCCAAATATAATTTTGGAAAGGAATACAATGTGAAATGGTTTGAAATGCTCCTCTTTTTTGGGAAAAAAAATACTAGGTTTTCTTTACATTACACAGTATTTTGATTATTGCAAATGGGGTGTGATCTCATGTTCACAATCCCTTAAAAACAGGATAAGTAGACAGAGCTGATGCCTGAAAGTTGTTCTGTCATCTTGACCTTACCACTACTTTTGCTTAATTCTGTGAAATACCACTGACTCCTTAAAGGCAAATTGATTAAAAATATTCGAATCAAAACTGGGCCATTGAAAATGGAATTCAGTTCCTGGTTGTGGTTCATGTTCCTTGTAACCTTGATGTGGAGGCCAAATTAAATTGTTTCAGTGTCTTTCAATATGTGGTAATAGGTGTTTTGGAACAGCCATTTACAGAAGCATGAATTAAATGAAAGGTACAGGAGTTTTTCTTTATTAAGTACAGCTAAAGTGAAGTGCTAGGAATGAAAGTGCTTTACAAGATGAAATATTCGCATAAATGTTTGAATATTTCCCTTTGGCTTAAACCTTTTTATTTCCCTATTTGCAGTAGAAATGTGCTGCTGCTGACAGTGATGACTAAACCATCCTTACCTGCCCTCTTTGGCAGCTTCACAGTGGAAAGTCTTGCAGGCCTTTCCATTTGGGCAGGGCAACCAGTTTGAGGGAACAAGCTTTTTAGCTCCATTTTGTACTTACCACTCTGGGTCTTGATTGCTTCTGGTTGTTTGATTGCTTCCAGCTCCCTTCAAGGGGACTCGCCTGTAATGGCACAAAATTGGGCAAAAAGAGTTGCATGTTAATATATTGAGGTGGCATATTGATAAATCAGTACTGCCTTAGCAATCATTGGTACTCAAGTGTTTTAAATTTAAAAAAAAGTAATTAAACCTCCAAGTAGCCCTTGGACAACTTAAAAGCACTGGTGGAGGAAAAATAAGTTGAATGAATTAATGACTTATTCAGTGTTACATGAAAACTTTTCACTGTTAGAAATCTCACCCGGTGTGACAATGCACTGGAGGACTTAGCTCACCCTGGAGCACGGTGACATATGGCCTCCTCCTTAGTGGCCATGCTCACTGCCTAAAGAATGTCTCTTTATGTGATGAGGTATAGAAAATACAATCTCAGAGTGATTTGGGTTGCAAGGGACCTTAAAGATCAGCTCGTTCCAACCCCCGTGCCGTGGGCAGGGGCACCTTTCACTAGATCAGGTCGTTCAGTGCCCCGTCCAACCTTCCAGAGATGGGGCATCCCCAACTTCTCTGAGCAGCCTGTTCCAGCACCTCACCACCCTCATAGTGTGAGGTCCTGGGACGGGCTGCCCAGGGAAGGATCCTATGACAAGAGATGGGTGTTCTCCAGGGGTTTCAAAAAATACATTTATTAACAGAGTGGGAGAGGAGGAAATAGAAAAGAGATAAATGTCACAATATTTTTTGTTTTAGAATTTTTGTGTGGATTTTTAAAATGTTTTCCTGACTTAGAGACATTTTACTTACCACTTAAGAGGCGATGGATGATGTGCTTTGCATCAAGGAACAGTATACTTCTAATGTAATGGCAATCAGTTTATAATAAAGCTTTTTGCCCCCCCACAGGAGAGTTCTTAGCCTTCAACAAACTTGTACTTAAATGCTTACTTTTTAATAGTACAATTTAGGTTAAGCTGTTTAAAAAGAGGGTTGAAAACAACATTTTTGTTTCTTAATGTGTGTCATGGTTTAATCCCAGCTGGTGTCTCAGTACCACATAGTCCCTTGCTCACTCCCCCACTTCATTCCCAGCAGTGGGGAGGAGAATCAATTGGAAAGAAAACATAAAACTCCTGGGTTAAGAGTGGTTTAAAAATGGAAAAAAAAAATAATAGTGATGATGATAATAACAGTGATAATAATTTTAGTAGTAATAATTGTAATGAAAAGGAGAATGAGGACTAAAACTGAAGAGAAACAAGTGATGCTCAGTGCATTTGCTAAGCACCCGCTGATGCCCAGCCTGTCCCCAAGCAGCCATCAGCAGCTCAGTCTACACCAAGATGAAGCAGTTTGGGTTTTTTCCTCAAAGGTAGAAGAGCATCCTTGCGTGTGAAGTTTATTGAAGAAGTGATAATAGAGTAATATGTGTGCTAGGGTGTTTGGTGTGCAGAATTTCTAAAGCTGTATCACATCTAAACCAGCTATGTTCAGGGCTCAATTATTTGCATTTAAGGTTCTCTTATGTGAGTGTTACACTCTGTTTTAGAGTTACCTACATTTATTGATTTGGGACATATGCCAGTCCCTAACTGTTCTTGCAGGTATAATTTGTTGAGAGTTCTGACTCCATTGTACAAATTCTGACTGTACAGTCCTTTGCCATATTGTGATGATCTCTCTGAGCAATTTGAGGGACTGTGTACTTGATCAATCCTAGTCTTTATCTTGCCCAATTCTGTCTTCCATAATTAAAGCATTTTGAAACTATTTTTCTGTTGATAGTTGGTGTGGTTTTTTTTTCCACATCTTAATCTGTGTAGGTATATTGTGGATATCAGTCAATACCTCTGCCAGATGGAAGCATTCTGTGTGTCACTTCACCTCTGAATCCTCTTGTGTACTCCTTTCTTTCTGCAGTCAAGCAGCCCCTCACTCTTTCGGACAGATTTATGCAGCTCTTTTCCCTGGAGGAAATTTCAGTTCTGTTTTTTGCTGGTTGCTTACTTTTACGTCACTGTGCCCCCTGCCCCCAAAATTAAAAAACTGCTTATCCCCCAATCTCTCAGTTTTCTTTCATTGCAGCTCAGACTTTACTGTTTTGATTCTTCTTTCATTCCATTATTTGCAAATAGTTATTTTGCAAATAGTAGGGAAGGAGAAAGTCTTCTTATTTCATATCTATCTATTGACACACACATATATTATATAAGTATATGGTTTTTTAGAAGAAATCAAGGATGTCTTGCCTATTAGCATTACTGTTAATGGAAGGTTTTTGGGATGGTTTTTTTCACTCCCCTCCCCCCATTATAATTCTGATAAAATTTTTCCTGAAAGGTTTTAAATCGAATGCAGGGAAATTTCTTCTTTGGTTAAGTCTAACCTGGATTCTGGAATACATTTCTCTAATTGAATGTGACAGACACTTATTTGAAAATGAAGATTATTTCTAGTCTTTAAATTAGTCCTGGAGCTGCAAATACCACAGTAGTGCTGAAGAATAAAGGAAAGGTTGGGATGAAAGCAATTGATTGAAGTTCAGCAAATATGAGTTCAGTTTATGACTCATGCTCCTTCCTGACACTGGTAAAATAATTATGATTTTGACCAGTATTTTGAGGATTGTGTTCATTATTCCTACTGACTTACAATGTAAAAGGAATGTAGATGTTGAATTAAATTATTTAGAAAAATTTAACCTTCATTCTCTGCTTCCATCTGAGAGACAGATGATGATAACTCCATTCCTTTATCTCAACTTATGTTATCTTCACTGAACAGGGGAATTGGTCTCCTGCACATGAGCAGCCACCCTCCCAGTAGGACTGGGACATTCTGAGAGTTCCAGAACTCATAGATGGTGATAGGTGCATGAAAAGTGCACTATGCTGTGTTGAAGAGTCTTTAAGGTCTTGAAAACTGTAAGTGAAAAGGCACTTTTCTTAGGAGAAGTTACTATTGTGTTAGCACATTTCTTAGCTAGGCTGATGTTCAGCATACCTCTAAAAAAAATCAATGTAATACAGTTTTGGTGGATATGGACTCTTTATTTCCAAATGTCTGTGCCACTGTAGTCTCTGCATGAAAATTCCAAGGAGGAATATTTTGTTTTAGCTCTCCAGTAGAAAAATCAAAACAACAAAGTACAAAGCAGCGACAAGAATTCAACTTGCCCAGATACAAAAAGTATGAGAAGAGATTTTGTAAGTATTTGGTTGTCTTAAATGTCTTGTCAAGGAGCTGGCCAGAATTGGATTCAGGCCAAGTTAATGGCAGAACTGATAATAAGAGCTGTCAGCAAAGAGCAAGAGAAGTAACTCTGATTTCTTGGTATGTCAAGAATTCCAGGAAGTACTGTGTTCCCTGAGACAGAGAGACTCCTACAGTTCTGTGGGAATGTATTCAGTGTCTTCAGAAGACAAATAGGTTCCAATCAAAATGATCCTGGATGATGCATATAAAAAACTGGGGACTGAAATAGGCAGTTTTTTGTGCTGACTGGAAGGGTACAATTTCAGTCATGTCCCTGCCCACCAGCCTGTGCTGCTCTGTTTCAAAGGATGCCTTCACAGCTGCTTTCTTTTTAAAGCAAAACGTAAGATGTGCTTTGCTTGTTTACACCAATGGAATAACTTATTTATTTTTCAATGTAGATGTTATTAAAGTTAGAGAAGAGATATAAAGTTTTTAATAGCAGGTGAAGAGATCTAAAAACATGAATGCTTTTAGCAACAGAATAAGTAGGAGCCTCATTTATGGTGATGCAGAAGGGTTTTGTCCTATGTTGGCTGTTTCTTAGAAAGCTGTAGTTTAGGATGTAACTGCTGTCTAGATCATATTTGTGCAAAAATTAGAAATGCTGCTGGATAATGCTAAGGCCTTTTGGTGAAAAGTCTGGAAACCTTTTAGAGGATTTCAACATGGGAACCTGTCTAATGGTGTCAGGTAATAGAATTATTGTAATACTTTCAGGAATTGTATATTGGTAGAATTATTAGAAATTACACATTCAGTTAATCTAGTTTGAAAGTCTAAAATACCATAGATGTCACAAAAACTGAAGGTTACACAGAGCTTCATTTGGAGGGTGAATAGAAGAAAATACTGCTGAACTACTGTGTGTGTAGGTTCCCTCCCTCCCGCCTTAACTGTTATATACAATGGACAGTTAAACAAGTTGTAGTGGCTGTGCAGCTTTGCTGCCTGATTCATTGTGCATTTAATTTAATTCACTAAAGGTGACCTTTTTGTATTTCAGAACATTGACACAAACTTTGCTGGCTCTGATTACCCAGGCTTATGTTGGGACTTCCGATGGTAAAAAGGCCATGATAATTGTACCCACGTGTCATTATGTGACCTGGCTTTTGAGTGTTTATTTAACTGACTTGACACAATTTAAATTTCCTCATCAGAGTTGCTCAGTTTTAGGGGGTTGGCTAAAAATGTATCTCAGCTTGTCCTTACCCATTATGTGCAAGCTACCTTAAATAGTAGCTACTTCAGCACAGTGCAAAAAACATTTTGGACTGCTAATTGGTGAGTGCTGAGCTACTGGTTGTTTGGGCCTCTGATCTAGAGAGGAATTACTTTGTTTTATATATATATATACACACACATACACACTGGTACCTTTGAAGATAGTGTGATACCTACTATCTCAAAAGAAATGGTGAAATTATGACTTGTAAGCGGACTTCTTTTTCTTCCAAGTACTTTTTCTGGCGTGGGATGCTAGTTGTAGGTGGTTGTATTTGTGTTTTTGCCAGTCAGGTATCTTTTGGAAGACCTGGGAACTGAACCCTGCGAAAGCTTTCCCATGAGATGGAAATTAAATAATTGCTTAGACAGAGAGGATAAGGCTTCATTCTGGTCTTTTGCCCACGTCTCATACTTCAGTTGTAAGAAAACAAATGAATGCCTGATAAGCCTTTCACTGGGACAGATCATCTCTTGTCTAGCTCTAGGTTTTCTTTGTCCTTCCTGGAAGTCACAGGTCTTAAGTCAGTTTAATAGGAAAGTCTTAATCAGTAAAACTCTGAGTTACTTTTCCTCAGTATTAAATCCCAAGAGCAAATCTAGGCATTTACTGTGAAATGCAGAATTTTACTCTGCCTCCTTTTTGTTTCTAAAGAAAATGTCTCAGATCAGCAGTAATTTTTTTCTGTGTTCAGCTCCAGTTTAATGCTAGAGTTCTACCTAATTGACATATTTCAATTTTCCAGTAGAAGTTTGACTCTAATTTGATGTTTAGACACAGGTTGAATCTTGTGTCTTTGCATATTAATAAGTATTCTAGAAAGGATTTTCACAGCAATACATTTCAACAACTTCTGTTTGTACAGCATTAGGAAACATCTGATGTTATCAAAACTCAGACAAAATGAACTTGCTGTAGAGAAGACTCTGCTTTTCTGCCCATAATGGCCTCAGCTGTTTATTTTGCCCCTAAATAAAAACAAATTTCTGTGCATGGAATAATATTAAGACCTCTGCATTAATAGATACTGATATTGTCTAAAGCTTGGGGAGCTGTCTTTGCTTACTGAATGATTTGTAATGTAGATTTTTAGTTTGTGAAAAAGTGCAAAACTGTAGAGTAAAAGCTGCTTTCTTTGATCTTGTAGAGAATTCTGTGGGTTTTTATAGCTCTGATACTTCACTTTGTCTTGTAAAACAGACCCAAGGAGCAGAGTAGTTCACTGCATAAAGGTTTTTGAAAATGCCATGGATTTTTGGAAAGCTGCTGCCCATGTGTGTACCTGTGCAATCCACCTGTAGGAAGCAGAACAGTTACTCTCTTGAGCTTGACATTTTGTTCACACTTTCATGTGCACCAGATTTATGGTATTAGCTTTTCATTAATACAGACTCTCTCTAGGTGAACTCACCTTTGTTAATCTGGTTTCTACCTCTACTTAAATTTCTAAGTATATATTAATATTTAAAGGAGCAGTGAATAGAACATTATCTAATTTTGAGGACTATTCATGATGTGTGCCTGATCCTCAGTGTATCGAGTATAACTGATTCTTTTTTTTTTCCTATGAAGAATGAGGATTATAGTGCAAATTCAAATGAAAAGCAGGATGGTTGTAAATAGGGTTTAATCTTCTTGAAATCCACCTGAAACAGAAGTGACTGTAAGGAATGGAAGAGACCCTAAGGGATAGAAGTAAAAGATACCCAGTCTGGAGCTACGCACCTCTGCAGAATGGCACTCCTCATGGTAGTTCTGTCAAACAATCATTGCAGCTTTTCAGAGCAGCAGTGACTTCAGTGTTATGGAAATTTCTCAATCAAAATTATTTCCCAGTGGTTGGATTTTCTTTTCTGATGCAAAACCAAAAATCCCAGAAGTTTATTTAGGACAGCAAGCACGGTGGCTGTTGGAAGTTGAGTGGTTTGGGTTGGATCTCATGTATCTTATCTGGGTGTTGATGTGTAATATGTGTGTTTAAATGTAATATGAAGACAACTGTGGATTGAAAGGGGATCTTGCATCAATTGCCAAAGCTGGGAACGTGTGGCTGTCTCTGAGGTGTATGTTCTGGAGAGTAATACTGTAATAATAATAAAATAGTGAGTCCTGTGTAACTTTAAACAACCAACAACTCTTCTCCCAATTTGCTATCCTACCCTTATGCATAAGAAGATTTCCAAGTAGATTGTCTGCCGGTGTTGAAACACACCTGCTGGAACAGGTCCAGAGGGTGGCTGCAAAAGTTATCAGAGTGGTGGAATATCTGTCTTGTGATGAGCGAACTGGGGTGGTTCAGCCTGGAGATGAAAAGGCTCCAGGGAGATGTTCTTGTGGCCTTTCACTACTTAACAGGGGCTTATAGGAGAGAACAGGGATGAACTGTTTAACAGGACCTGTTGTGATAGGACAAATGATAATGGTTTTAGACTAAGGGAAGGTAGGTTCAGACTGGACTTAAGGAAGACATTTTTTATGACGAGGGTGGTGAAACACTGGCACAGATTTCCCAGAGGCATAGTGTGAGTGACTGAGACACTGACCTAGACCGGCAGGGAATCTGAATTGTTTATTCAAAGAAATGAGCTGTTTTTATACACTTCTTCAAGACACAGTATTTCTTTATATGGTATTTTTCACCAAGCGACCTAGCCCATGTTGCCACGTCAGCAACACACCTTCTTAATGTCCTTCTGTGGGGGTGATCAGGCGCTGCCCACCCGTCCAGCAGCATCCGGCAGGCTCCTCTCCACAGGGCTCTGCCATGCGGCATCTCCTCCCCCCACGGTCCGTCAGAGACAAGCTTCTCTGTGCTGCCATGGCCTTCAGCAGGCACATCCCACAGCTTGTAACCCAATTCTATCTTAGCTCTCCCCACAGCATAGAAAATGTTCCATCCCCCGAAACACTCCAGGTCAGGTTGGATGAGGGTCTGAGCAACCTGATTTAGTTACGGCTATTTCTATTCACTGCAGGCCAGTTAGAGTAGGTGACTTTCAAAGATCTTCCTACTAAAACTCTGCTTCTATGATTTTCAAATAGAAGTTTCTTAATATGTAGCACTGAAACTAGACATTCATATGAAAGAAGAAATCCCACAGAGTTTGTGATCAGTCATATTGATGATGTATGACATCGGTAAATGCTGCCTTAACAGTTATGCTTGAACACAGTCAGTTAAGCCAAATCTCTGCTTCAAAATGCTGCCTCTTGCATTTGTTGGTTTCATCAGTGGAATAATTTAATAAGTTATTTTCTGCAGATAATATTATAGAAGTAGTCAGTGGTTAATTACCATAAATCAATAGTTTGTCTGCTTCTTCAAAAAGTTTGGTTCTTCTATCGTAAAAAAGCATTAGTCTTGAATCTGTGAACAAGGGGATAAATTCGATTTGGGAATATGCACAGAAGCATCATAAAGTACAAGTTATGTATGGTGGAGGGAAGGATGCTCCTAACTTAAAGCTGAGGTGTCTGTCTCCTTTTGACTGAAGTAGTGCAGCACCACTGTGCTGCATTTTGAGGCTGAGTGCTGAAAATGAGAGCAGGTACAATTTATATTGCTACAAGATTCCATTGGACTTTTTTTGAGGAAAGTGCTGATGTTAATTAATTACTAATCTCAGGAAAGTGTTGTTTGAACAATAGTATTTGGTGTGTAATTTGTGGAAAAGGCATTCTCTTTAGGTCTTATTAAGCTTACTGCTGTGACAATTGAGGATTTTCCAAGGTTGAGAAAAACTCAAGTAATTTAGGTCCACCTAAGATGGAGTGGCAAGAAAAGAAAGCATTGTGTTCTAGTCTTAATTTATTAGAAGCAAAAACTCTAGTTATGTCCTTTTATGTGATGTTTTGTATGCAAAATTTAAATGTTGTGTCAGGAACAAAACATGGTCATTGCAGTTTGGTGTCTACTGCTAAGGATAATTTTTAATTAGAATAAAAATTTAAAAAAGGAAACAAGGAAAACTGGTTTGAGGAAGAATTGAAAAATTGCATTATCAAAATGAAAAGTTATATTTTGATCTTAATTTTAATAATAATTGATGGCCACTTTCAGGATAGGCTTATTATATAGACAAAACTGTTTTATATTCTTGATTTTTATAACTGATTTTGAAGAATATATTGAAACTGTCTCCTTGGCTATAGTATGTGGGGTTTTCTTTTTGTTTTGTAGAGTTAACAGTACTAAATTACACCAGCTTTATTTTATCTTTAGAAGGTTTTTGCTTTATTAAAGTACAAGAGTAGACATCAGTCCCTAACATCAAATGCCTTGTGAAATCTTTATTCCTAGGTGGAAAGTACTGCACTATCCTACAACTGTTATATTCAAATTTTCATAATAAAGGTAGTGAAGTTATGAAGGTTCATTTGCTCAGTGAAATGGTGTCAGGATTTGCAGGGGAGTAACCCAGTCAGCTCCTCTTCCTCCTATCCATTTCCTTTCCCTTTTTTAAATTCCCTCTTTCTCCTTCTAAAGTTTCAGAGAAACAGAACAATTTTGGTACAATTATTCAGTCCTTGTGTTTACATGTTGCATTGTAGAGCAGAGTCACATTAGCTCATGTTCTGTATTTCCAAATGAATGCTTTCAGAGCTTCTTAAACACTTCAGTAAGGTGGAGTTTCATTTATCTGAAAACAAGCCTGTGGAAACATGGTGAAAAGCAGATGTGAGAGCTGAACCTTTTTCAAATGGGTTTACTCTTCCTATCCAGTTTGAAAAGAAACATGTTGGACAAGCTCTTATCCCTGTCTCACTCTTCCATTAAATCTGAAGTTCTTTCAGACTCCCTGCAGAGTTCCTTTTTTCCAGATTTGATTAGTACTGCTCACCACAGACAGTTGTCTTTCGGTAGAAACAAATTATTGGGCTGTTAGAGCAAGAAGAACCAGAATAAGAGAAATATCAGTCTTTTTCTCTCAGGAACATTTCTGTTTTGCTTTTAGAAGTTCTGAGCTCAACCAGGAGTTGGGGTGCTCTGAGCTGGCACATTGTCCCCTGGCTCAGGGGTTGGCCAGGGGACAATGTGTTCTGTGTGCGTTCTGACAGGAGAAAATCCTGATACAAGGCATGGGTTCCATGGTTCCAGGAAAATCCTGGAACTCCTGCTTCCTTCTCCAGCTTTGAATGTAAATAGCTTTTGTAAGGAAACCTTGCTCACTCCTTCCAGCCCTGGCTGCCTAGGTCACACTCCCGTTTTCTGCTTTCTCAGGATTAAACTCATAGTTGCTTCTTGGCCTTTTAAAGTTTTTTCCTTCTGGCACCTCCACCAAGCTGGGCTAAGGTCATGGGGGGTTAAATCAGTGGAATGCCCCAGACTTTGCAAAAACATTTTTACCACTTCAAGCTTGATTATTTCCCAAAAGCAGCTTCTAACAGAGGGCTTTAGGAGAGATCCAGTGACTTGGTAAACAGCTTCTCCTGTTTCAGCTCTGTGAATGCCTTAAAAAGCTTAAGTGCTTATATCATTTAGCCACAGAAAGGTGATTTAGGATATTAAAATGAAAATAATCATTGCAAATTTCACAAGCTACTTTCAGAGTCCAGTGAGTAAATTTGTGTGCTAAATTTCTGCACAATTGAAACAAAGCAGCTGCTGTCTGCAGAGAAGTGAATGTGCTCAGGACTGTTCGGGCAATTGGTCTACTTTTGGAAAAACCATCAGTACCTTTTACAAAGATATATGGAAAAATAGAGGAAAATGGTAATTTTCAGAAGAAAATCCAAGTGGTAATTTTCATTACTTACATGTTTTAAAATTTATAATAAGAAGATATTCCATAGTACCTCTTTCTTTGCAGAGAGGAAGATCTAAAATTTTATTACAGATACAACCTATGCTAAAAGCATTTAATTCAAGGAAGTCTTCATGGTTTTTATTGAGCACTTAGACTAACAATCCTTACCTATTGTTAGTGCTAAATTACATTTCATTTTGACAGTTGACCACCATGTCACTTTTCCAGAGACTATTTTCTTCTAAGAGTGAATATGACATAAGGAGAATGGTTTATCTGTGAATATTGTTCCTTGTAGATTTTTTGTTCTTACAAAGATGCTTTAACAGGCTTCAGGATTCCTGGGAAGAGTGTTTTTTTCATTCTCTTGAGTTTTTTTCAGTGTGAAAGTTGTGAAGTGTTGAAAGCATAGATTTTCCTTGATTAATGTGGCCTTTGAGATTCTCAGCTTCTTGGCAGCATGGCCCTGAAGATTTTTTTTTCTTCCCCTTACCTTCCTCCTCTTCCCTCCAAGATACAGAGGAGTAAACAGGTCAGGGAGAAAGACGCTTGAGCATAGCAAAGGAAATTAGTCTTATTCCTAGCTTTGAAACTGAAGTTGTTCCTGAGGTATGTTACAGACATAAGGCATACTGAATCTGTGAAGACAGTGTGACATAACAGAAACTTGATTTAGTGTAGCAACAGTTGAGCCTCTGTTTATTCACTCCTGATTCCAAATTGTTGTCTGTACATCTTTGCATTTAGAATGCCATTGAAAGAACCAGACTCCACTGATTCAAAACCATGCTGGTTTGCTTTAAATTAGGAAGCAAACCCAGTTATATGCTCTCTTTGCATTCAGAATAACGTGAATATCATGAAGGAAAATAATGAAGAGAGTGTGCATAGTCGTTTCTAACTGTCTTGAGTTTCCAAAAGATGCTTCAAGGTGTAGTTTCTGCTTTCTGTGCTTGACTCTACGAATGCCTGGTGTTAAGTGAAGGTGAATATGTGAAAATACTTGCAAGAAAAATGTGTTATGTTTGATCTGTTTGCTTAAAAAGATGCAATAGTATTTAGTCTGTGAGCTGTAGCTATGAACACTTCCATGTCAGGTGATTTGTGTCTAATGCTGATGAGGAAATATGAGCACATTTGGAAATACTTGGAAAAGTATTTGTTAAGCCCCTCTTGTGAATTGCTAAGAAAAATAATTCTTAGCTATTGTTGCAGGACTAATTCAGCTTGTTAGATACCACATATCACTGCTACGTTGAAAAAAGCAGGGGTGTTTTCAGTTGCACTGATAGTAATAGGCTTAGTAAACATGACTAAGAATTTAATTGTGTGGGGCACTGAATTTAATTAGCCAATGAATTTGTCCTAATAGTGTCTTCCTTCATAAGTTTAAAGATGCTATTTATATATCTGATCAATGTCCTCAGTTTCCTCCTGAATTCCTTGTCCCTGAAAGAAAAATTGTTTTAGCAACAGTGGCATACAGGATTAATTTTTCGTGAAGATTTCTTTGATAGAAGGTCAGCAACAGAGTTTGAGCCTAGGCCTGAATTTAGACCTTCCTTGTGGGGACTGTTGCTGTGTAACAGACTTGCAGGGAGCATCAGATATTGTCTGTACCAAAGCTGGTATAACATCTATTTTCTTGGGTCGGCTTTCAAAGCAAGTCTCATCTTTATAATAAAAAGAGAAGCTTTCAGATTAAACACTTTGAATAAGCTTCCCATCTTTTGATGAGGATCTCAGTTCCAGAGAACCTGAGCTAATTGCTAGGGGTGTCTGCTTTTCTCCTTTGCACTGATCTGAAGTGGATTTGTGTAAGATCTCATTCCTGTTTAGTGCTGCCCAGTTCTGGCATGGACAGTTGACCTGTGAATGAGAGGCAGATTGTGCCTCACAGATACATTTCTTTGAGGATGCTTTTCTGGCATTCCCTGCTCCTTGGGCAAGAGAGACAGAGCCCTGGAGTAGGGTGGGTTTCTGGTGACTGGCTGATGTGAGCAAAGCTCAGCTCTGATACAGGGCGGGTAGTAACAGTGGCAAGGCTTTAAGCTGATTGTGCCCTTCCCTCTCACAGATTGCTCTGCTCTGCTGCTGAGTAGGCAGTGAGCAGGTCAGGGAGAGACGTGTGGTGCAATCCCAGCAGGAGTTCTGTGGGAATAAACGTGATCCTGCAGATCCAAGCAGCGGTGTGGGGGACGGTTGGACTGGAGGGCTGAACAAAAAAAAAAAAAAGTTTAAAGAAGGAAGCTGTCTTTTTCATGATCCTATTCAGTCTATGTGTAGAATGCAATTAGTACTGTTTTGATCTTTCACATGATTTGGTCTGGGCTTTTAAACCTTGTGTCAGGTATTTGTGGTTGGGTTTGATTTGCCTTATAGGTGTCTGTGTAGGCTTAACCAATGACTATTACTTTTACTATTAGAATGAGCAGTGCAGCTGCAGAGGAAAAAGCCACAGCTCTCAGATTTTTGATGTTCAATTGGTCATGCCTTTTTTCTCTTTGGGTCAAAATCTTCCTCTTTTGTTCTGAACATTTTAGGAATTGGGCTACATAGCAATCACTCTTGATGGTGAACATGGGGGTTCCCAACTGCAGCTGTCCCTGGAGTACAATTCACCAATTACATGAATAAATGAGGACACTTCTCTTGTCTGTGAGAAGCTTACAAAGCTGCTTGCACTCTCTGGCAATTAATGCTTAATTGGTTGAGACTTAAAGAACCTTAAGACAACATTTATTCATAACAATTTCCCACAATTTTTCGTATTTCTTACCTGAGAACTTCCTTGCATTAATACATGGATTTTGAAATATAAATGGCTCTACTTAATGAAGAGCATTACACATATATATTCTCTATATGTAAGTGTGTGTGAAAGAACTACGGTTTGGGGCTTGAGTATAACTAACTCTAAAATTCAGAGGCTATTATTTATCATAGTCATGACTGCCAGTCTTTTAAAGTATATATTTTTTTCCTTTTTTAATAGCTACGGTGATGTTATTGTGCTAAAACATGTATTTTTTCCACCTGTGCTGGAGCCAGATTTGGTTTTTTGTGTATCCTCAGGTGATTCCATTCCTGACAGAGCTTTATGAGGCAAAGACCCTCATTGGAGACCTGACATTTT
Organism: Machaerirhynchus nigripectus; assembly: GCA_013397975.1. NCBI lineage: Eukaryota > Metazoa > Chordata > Aves > Passeriformes > Dicruridae > Machaerirhynchus > Machaerirhynchus nigripectus. The sequence continues at coordinate 64,898 of VZRQ01007504.1, read as the reverse complement.
GTGTGTTTTGTGTGCACAAGTGTGTGTTTAATTCACCTTAAGGTGTACGATAAAAATTCCACAACATTTTCCTCGGTTTGTAAGGTTCCAGCATAGACAACTACTTCTACAAGAATATACAAGCGTGTCAAAAATTGTATCTGGAACTTCTGGAAACTAGTAGATGAATATGAAAAGTAGGAGGCTTTAGAGCAGGTTAAGTATGTCTTCTGCTTGTATTTCAAGTTATTGCAGCTGTTGACAATCAAATAAGTTTCTTACCAAGCAGTTCTAGGAAATCAAAAGGTATTGTAAGATCTGGTATGTAAAATATCAGCTCTGAAACAATGATCTGAATAACTCTGCCTTTCCCAAGCTGCATTTATCAAGCTTTGTAGATAGATGATTATTGTGGCTGATCAATGGGTTTTCTCTTACCAGAGAATGTGGTGAACCCTCCTCTCTTGGTCCCGTTCCAGTGTTGGATAATGAGAACATAACTAATTCATCATCTCTCTACAGTTTTCCAGTAATCTGTTATTAATGCTTGTATTCAAGTAAATGAAACTAAATCTGACAGATGTAAAAACTGTTGCATTCACATCCCAATGATGCAGTGAAGTGTAAAAAAACTGGCTAGGAACTGAGAAGTATAGCTTTTCATGAAACCTAATGACAGTGTCTAGCTTCCTGATGAAAACACATTATTGTGAATGTCAGTGAACAGAGAATTATTTAGACAGACTGCAATGATGATTGCTAAAGAAATATTGAAAGCAATAAAATATAGAACAACAATCTTCAGTTTTGTTACAATTCAAATATGTTAACTTGTCTGGTATCATTTCATACAAAGAATCACATAGAGTATGACAGGTGATCCTTGAAAAGGAAGTCACGGGGAAAAGGTTTTCTTTTAGTATCTTAAAGACTTAATATGGATGCTGTCATATGTTTTGTTTCTAAAACCCAGAATTATGGCAATTTGAAATGGAAGAAACTTTGAATTAAACTTTTTGTGTGTGTGGTGTTTGAGGTTCCAATTAACTTTCATTAGTAATTAAAAGATCTACTTGTGAAGAGCATTGATTTGGAGAGCTATCATACTTGGGGGAAACACTTTGTGGAAGGGAGTGTCTGGTTGCATCGTTTTTGCTTCTGGAAATCACGCAAACCAAAGGAGGCTGCTCTCTGATGGTATCCAATACAAAAGGTTACATTTATGAACTGTGATTGTTTCTTCAGGATTGTTTCCGTATGGCATTTATGGCAAAGTACTGCTTATCTAATTATTGTAATACTTAGTGGTATAATTACATTTTTAGAAAGGAAAAGTTTTTATCCTTTTAAAATAATAGGTCACTATGTACACGAGTTAGTAAAACCCTTTGAGTTCCCTTGACATTGAAAATAAATTGAGAATCTTTGATCTCGTTCATCTAAATTATACCTCTTCTAGTAGTCTCAATTAGAGGCTAGCAGGGTGCAGGCAGAGGAACTGCACTGCTTTAGGTTCTTACAACAGAAGGAAGCCTTGAGGGGGGTCATGTGTGCATGTGCTCTGCCTAATTCGTGGCTCTCCCGAAGCCTGGAATCCAGGGCTGTTCAGAACCACCTGCTATATTGGGCATTTGGAGACAAGGCCACACACCATGTCCTCTGGATGAGCTCAGTAATTTGGCTCTTTTGGGGTAACTCTCAGTCCCCCACTATCTGCTGCTTTGACAATAGGTGCATGTCCTGTTACTGGTGTCAGTATCTCCTTGGGGAGTCAAGGGCATTCTCTCTCAAAAACATAAAGGAGAAGTCTAGGTTCTAATGACTGCTCAGAATAGAAAAGATTTGGCCTGAATTTACGATATTTATAATAATATGTTTACTAGCTGTTTGTAAAATCTTGACAAATACCAAGTCTTTCCTGCCTCAGCTCCACACCCCCTGTCCTTTCTGCATGAGTTAGTTTGTCTTTAAAGCAAATGAAAATATCGCATTCTTAATTTGTCTCTTCTATAGAAAATGAAATATTTAAGTGATAAGCAAAAAATACTTTAGGATACAAACTTTTACACTATTTTTCTTTTTTATTTTAAAAAAGTTGCTTTTAAAACTTTCATTCAGTGTTGGTTTATGGTGTCATGGGAGGGAAACTAAAATGAACTTTGAAATAATTGAATTTCATTTTCTCTTAAGAGGTTAAAATAATGTGCCCGTGGATTGTTTTGTTGTAACAGTATTTATCAGAGTAAAGTCGATTTAAGCTTTTGCTCTGTTGCATCTATGGAGAGACAGATGGCTGAAAAGAATATAAAGAATGTAGCATTTTATCAGTTTTTTCTGTTTTCAGTGAAAGTGCTCATTGTGTCCCTTGGCTGCCTGGACACAGATGCAGAAAACAGGAAGAGAGAGTGCAAGGAAAAGAACTTGTATATGAGATTTCATCCAGTGAAATACAGAAAAACTCCCCATCTTCCCCACTCCTTCAAAACCAAATTACTGAAAGCTAAATAACAACCAGAGCCTAAAAGTTCATATCTTAACTGAGTTTTTACATTGTTCATGTTGTGTGCTCTTGGACAAACTGGGCTGACTTTTTTTCAATGTTAAACTTTTAGAAGTGATCACGCACAGTACTTTGTTCTGTCACTTTGAATTTCTGTTCATATCTCCAGTTCAGTGAGCCTTTTCCAGTGTTATCAAATGTGACTCAGTATTGGGAAATACTATCAGAATATTGAGGTGCTTTGTTTCATTTTCAAGTTTCATTTCTTGATAGGACACATCCCTCTAGTATGCATAATTAATGAAACACCTTAAGCCCAGTCCATCTGAATGCTTCCGGCTATCAGCTGGTAGCAGAGGGCTCATCATAAATACCAAGCCCTTTTTTGCTCTGTTATTTAGAAAAAACCCTTTTCTCTCTCTCATACGTTTTATTTATGTTGAAAGAAACCCCAACAAACCAACAACCACAACAAACTGTCTCCTGGTGATAAGGTCAGAAGTGATTGCTATCACACAAAGGAAGAGCTTGAATACTGCTGCAAGGAGCTGCAAAAAGAGCTCACTTAATGAATGGACAGATGATGCCTCTAAAGAGGCAGTGAAGGAGACTTGCTGAGGCTTTAGGATCTAAGAAAAGGTTTTTAAACATAGACATGGTGGAAGAGTAGACAGCCAGGTGATGAGAAGCTGTAGAAAATAAAAGAGGGATACCTGTCAACAAGAGATGTTAAGGAATGTGGAGGAAGTTCTAGACTAAAGGGATGTATTGGAAGCTACAGAAGAAATGCATTTGATATAGGAGATACGGTAAAATACGGAGTGCAGAGACGATGAGATACTATTTCTGATAGGCAGCTTGTACTTACATTCATCACTGCATTTCAATCATTGAAAAATCAAAACTTTATTTAAGGGAAAAAAATTTTCAGAAGTAGCCTTTTATATAGTTAACAGCCTGTCTGGTCAGTGAGCTGCCAAATATATGCTGAGCTTAGTATTCCCACTGTGATTTCTTTTTCCATAATGGAAAGGGCAGGAATGGCTTTCGTAAAGACTATTTGCCATCTTTTAAAGGATGTATTGGATTTTAAATTTTTTTTCATTCTAAAAACATGGCCTTTGGCATTCACAACATGCATTTTTCATAAATGCAATTCCTTGGCAGAATGGACTGTTCTGATGTTTGTAAGAAGTAGGATTGTATCAGGGAAAAAACTTCAAATAGTTGAATGCAGGGTACTATAGACTTTTCATAATGCAAAAGTCTTTCCTGGACAAAAACACCATCAGAGTTTTTTTAAGTTTTAACAAAAAAATTTTTTTTTGGAAGCTTAAATTGTATTTGATCTGTTAACATTATTTTGTGCTTTCTTCTACATTTCTGCTTAAATTATGATTAGAGCGTTACTTCAAAGATACAATTCCTGATGAAGCCTGCTCACATACTGGATGGGAGGCTGAAATGGACCCCCTTGGCTCTGATTCAGCCAAACAGAGCTTGTTTGCTTTTAAACTACGGTAACTTGTGTTTGTAACAAGCTATTCCACAGATATAGGTACTTACAGACTAATTATAAATATCTTATTATAGCTTTCTGGAAAATGTTTAATTAATATATGATACTGTCTTAGATAATTCGAGGGGAATTCCTGTGCTTTGTTCTGTGATAATAGCTGAGCAGTAGCAACTCCTGTTGCGTCTGTTATTCACTGTTACTGCCAGGTTAAGGTTCGGGTGTGCGTGACCTCAAATCAAGGGTTGTGTATCTGTCATGACTAAGAATCTCTGGGTTTGGGGGTCTGCAAGAAAATTCTATCTTTAAAGTGAGTATCGGTGAAATAAGCTTCCCCAAGAAATGTTAGATACCTGTCATTGTAAACAGGAGATATTCATGTTGAAAATAACATTTTATATTTTTGGCGTAATGCAGGAAGGGCAGTGGTAAATGAGGAGTTCCTTACTGGGTGTTGTATTTGTTGAGGTTTTTATTCTCCTCTGGGATCATGGGTGAGGGAAGCTGGAGATATCCCCTGGGATATTTTAGAGATTTTATTTTTAATTAAAAATGGATATGCTTCTTACTTGATTCAGTGTGGTTTTTTGAATACTGTTAAAGAGATATTAAACATTACCTTGCAAATAATAGTTCTGCAGACTAGGGGGAGACTTCGTCTTTGAGAATGTGGCTGCATAAGATAGGGGACTATTAACTCTTTTGGGATGGACCTCCAGTAGGGCAGAGAACATTGGTTTTGTCTTCAGGATTAGTTAAAAAAAGAAAAAAAAAAAATCAGTGTTCTGTGCATGTGTTTTGAGAGGTGAGAAGAATCACACACTTTGTATGTTAACTGGGATGATGCTGAAGAGTTTGTATTTGATACCCCTGACAATTAAGGAAGTGACGGAACAGTGAGATCTAAGAAAAGGAATTGTAAAACAATGGAAAAATGGGTGACCAAAACCAACTGATGACACCAGTTGAGGTTGGGGAAGAGGAAATACAGAGCAGTGGTCAGTGTTGATCTGTAAGCCCCTGGCTTAAGTTTGTGCTTGTTTGTTGCTTTTAAGTTTTAGGGACCTTACTGTCTTTTTGTTCACTTTTTAATTTGGTTTGTTAAAGCAGTGTCCTAGTTTCCATGGACTTGTAGCAAAGGAAACTGTCTTCCTGGGGATAGCATCACTTTAATTGAATCTGGAACTTCTGTTAAAAGGTGGGATTTTGGGAAGTGTAGGGTGTGATCGGTATTGCATTGTTTCAGAATTTATTTGGTTTTACACTTGGTTAAAAGGATTTAATTTGAAGTGTAAATTTATTTAAAAGATGGACTTGGAGTTTGCAGTGGAGATGAGATATAGAGTTTTCTAAAGAAAGCTTTCATTTCTTTGAAAGCTTGATAGGAACAAGGGCTTTGTGTTTTTTCCAATTACTGAAATCATTGTAGCTTTATGAAAAACAAACCCAAAATCTGCTGCTGTATTTTCATTACATTAAAGATCCTTCTTTTGCTATGCAGAAATTGTTTCCTCAACTTTTGACACCTTGAGAAACAATCTGAAGTGTTGGCAGTCACTGTGTAAGGACTCAGGTTGTTAATGTTGGCCTTGTTCCTTTTGTCTTTTCAGTACACAAGGTTTGTGAAGCAAATCACCCCTGCCTAGCCTTTGCTAGCTCGGAGTAGTGTGGGACTTTCTCAGGGTGAGACTTCCTCAGGGGAGGATTGTGCAGGAACTGGGAGGGCAGCTAAAGCTGGATGAGTGCAGTGACCAAATTTGCCAGGAAGAGAACAGAAATGTGTCTGAAGCTACGAAGGCGTGCTGAAGAACAGTGGGCAAGAGACCATGACTTGTTGCCTGGAGGCAATTAATGTTTCTGGTTCTAGCCCTGCTGTGCCAATCTCTGTGTAACGATTCATAACTGCTTAAGAGGAAAAAATGGGAGGCAAACTGGGATGGAGTTTGTGCAGCAGAGTGCTGTTTTATAAGGAGCCATGCTGTTTTCCAAATATGTGTTTCTGTGGCATATATTGCAATAAAATGTAAATTTCTCAGCTACTGAAAACTAATGTAATTTCAATTACGTTTGTAATTTTAATTATATCTCTAATGCATTTGTTAATCGGTTTCTCTAATAGTGTTCTATGTTTTGTTCTGGACAGGTGATAAAATGTGAGAAGAAGATAATCCCCAAATTTTGGGAAATAATTTGCTGTAATAAAGCAAAAATGTAATGAAGAACTGTTGGTGTTTTGTAAAAGGTTTTCCCTCTCAGTTGTTGTGTGCCGTTTGCACTTGTAAACAAAATACTCTTGCACTTGGTGTTCATAGTAATTGCTTGTTCATCTTTGTTAAGTTATATCTAGAAATTTTATAGCTCCAAATGTGCAAACCCACCAAGAATTCCAGAGAAAAAAACCCCAAAGCTATTTAATGTACTTTTCAAGTTCTGCTTCTCCTGTGAAATTGTCACATTCCACAGAAGTTTACTTTGAATAGGTTACATTTACATACAGTGGTACATAGGTGAGATCCTACTGAAATGTGTGTCATGGTTTCCTAATCTTGGGGAGAAGGTTTGGAGTGGGAGCAGGAGGAAGAGTTTTCAACACTTTCAGAATATTTCAGCTTGGAAATCGTCTTGTTTGAATTGGCTTAAAGCAGGTCAGCGTGATTGTAGCAGTCGCTCTGGAATGTAAGAGGTATTAGAATTTTTGCAGAGGTCTTTATTTTAAGTACTCCTTTTTTTGTACTAAGGTTCCATTGGGATTATAAACACAAATATAGATGGCTCAGTGTTTAAGAGTTTTCAGGGAAAGAAAATGGTTTGAATGGCTTTGGCCTGGATGGTGCTCATGAACTTAGTGGTCTCTAGCTGTCACTATTCATTTTAGCTTTTGATTACTTTGTATATCACCACAAGGTAAAGCATAACAATTTAACATCATCTGCAAGAATACACTCAAAGAGGAGATGTTTTAGGCTTATTTTATAATGTGGGAAGTTGGTTGTAAGTAAAATACAAAATAAAAAAGCATAAACAAATAGTCTTAAGTTTACATAACACTCTGGTAATTTACTAAAGATAAAATGCATTAGAGTAAATGTTCTTCCTTTTTGTTCTTCCTTTTTCCCTTTCCCTCGAAAAAACCCCAAACCCAAACAACCAACCCCAAACTTCACCTGTCCTGTTGCTTTAAGGTATTATTTATATATACACCTTTTGGTGTTAGAATATGAAGTGTTAGATTTCAGTTTAGCAGAAGATAGTGCTGATCACTTCTCCTGTTGGCCTTGGTACAATTCGTACCACTTTGGTGTGAAAGGAAGGAATCTGAAAAATGAGAAATGACTGCCAGCAGTGTGAAAGAGTATATTTTAAATTACTATATTAAAGCTCTTTAACTCACTGTCTTAGATAGCGATAGATAGCTTAGATTTCTTAGATATCAAATAATTGCACAATTTCTGTTACTGAAGTTGCAAAAATGTAAATCTTTTTGCCTTTCGGAAATCTCCTATGCCTTCTAAAAATCACATTTGCAAGAGTTTTTAAATGGCATTCTTAAATCCCCAACTATTATTGACAGCAGGAAGACTTTAGTGGCTATTGACAACTGAAACTGTAGTAGACTTCAGTATTAAATGTTCTGTTTTACAAGGACATTTATGGAGTAAAGAGAATACTCTGCCTCCTTCTCTCACCATAATTAATAATTTTGTCATGTGCTTTCTCTGTGCCTCTCCAGTAACCATGACTCACCTTAATACCAGTGTTTGACATTAGAAGCCTCTCCAGAGAGGAAGAAAATCATTCAGAAATGAGCTGTATAAAGGTTATTAAACCGACACTTAAGATTCTAGTCCTGCACGTTTTCCTTTACCCCTAATTAAATGCCAAGAACAGCAATGTAGAATTTTCAGTATATACATATGCTGAATATATCTTCATCAGAGGAAAAGTACCTAAAAAGGGAACTGAAAGTTTACTCCCAGCAGCCACATACATTGCTTATATATTTGGAATGCTGTTTTTTTCAAAAATGGGGACAAAATCTTGGGGGTTGAGTGTCCTAAAATTACAAACTGAAGTACATATATAGTAGGATGCTTTTCTTACCCCTTATTGTATGGGTCAGGACTTTAGCTGAAGTTGTTTTGTTGACTGCAATGTTACTGTTTCTATAAGTGAAGGCAAATTGTAAGAGAAGGTTTGAAACATTGGGTCGATGCTGTGTAAATGCATCCCTGCTTACAAACTTCTCATTTGTCACCTCTCAGAAAGCTCCAGCTCTAACCTGAATATCAATATCCACAATACGTGGAACAGTGTAATAATTTTCTAAATAACTTTGAATTAGGCAAAAAACCACTTACCCTAAGTTTTTCTGTTTCTAAAGTTTCTAAAACCCATGTAGACTGGGAAAAAGTTAATTTTTAAATCACGAGAGTGTAGCATGCTTAGTTACATTCCCTTTACAGGTAGCAGACACTGGCAGCTGCAAAGCAGGGATAATTTGCAGTGAGGCCGTTCCGACTTGCAGTGCATGACCCTGGTGAGGTCGGGTTCTTTCAATTAGCAGGATGAGGGTGTGAAATCCCCTGCTATTATGTTCTTATTGCCAGGTTCTGCTGCTGATTTACAGAATATTGCATAGGTTGGCCATTAAAGTCTAATTCCTTCAATAAAAATTTAACACAAGCTTCCTTTCCTAATTTATAAAACTATCTGGGTCTTTTTCTAACCAATTTTCTCAACCTTGTGCATGTTGAATTAATGCTTTGAGACTATAAAATGTCTCTAGATCTTTATTCTTTTGTGTTGGCTTTTTCAGTGAAGTTTGCCTAATACTTTATGAAATGATTTTGCTCTCATGAGTGGTAAACAGGTAATTCAGCTTAGCTGAGTAAAGGTGCTATTTTTGATATTTAGTGCTTACTGAAAAAAAATTCAAATAATTGTAGCATTTATAAAAGCTTTAGAATCCCTAACCTGATCAGCAGGCTGCTGCTGCTGTTGCTAATAAATAATAATAATAATAATATGGCACCACAAAGGCAAGTTTTAGCCAAAATGAGAATTTCCTAAACTGACAGAACTTCTAATAGAGTCTTTTCAAGAAACAGAAAAGGCAGTGCTAGAAAATAAGAAGTTGCAAAATTTGAAAATCTGGAAATTTTATTTTATCCATAGGTACGGTTTATAAACTAGCATTTAGTTTAGCTTATTTCTCAGTTCTTCAAATTCAAATATTTTTTGACAGTAACAAATTGGACCATACTAAGTCTGAAATCACTGATCTAGTTAGGTAAGTCAAAACAAGAGACAGATATTGTAGAGTGTGCTGCATGTACATGTAATGCTATTTTTTGTCTTGTTCATGGTTCCATTTTCAATTAAATACATATTAAAAAAGGTAGTTAAACTGCGCAGAAACAAATATCAGGGGTCATATCTTTAATGGTTGTTTTCCCACTTTAACATCTATAAATACAAATTCTGTTTTCTTAGCAAAATACACAGGTTTTTTTTTAATTTTAAAGCTTTCCCTCTCTCTTCATTTCAAGAATACATGCCCATTTGTTTTTGTTTTATAAGCATGTTATAGTCCTAATTTGTAAATCAAATCATCCTGTTTATTTTGAAACACCTTCCCCCAGTGTAGCTCTGATGTTCTGGCCATTGTGTCATTATTGATATTCAGGGCAGTGGGAATGGGGCAGCATTGCTGCTGCTCCTTGGCTCTTAAAGTTCATGTCATTTGCTTAAAAATCAACTTTCATGGTGCACAAGGAATGAGGGCATCTGTCGCAAAACTTCGGAACGTTATTTTTAGATATTGTTCATTTCAATATGTGTTGAATTTAATATTCTCCTTTGTGGTCAAATGATGAGGAAACAGCTATACTGCAGTGTTATCACTATTGGTACCTCAGGAGTGTTTAAAATTAAACTCAATTAAAATATGCAAAATTGAGAAATAACTTTTCATTAAAAACTCACTTTATTTAGCTGATGTGAAGTTTGATAAAGGTTTTGAATCTCTGAACTAGCATTCATATTAATGCACCAGCATCTATGCTGTGTTCCAGATTTCTTTCTGATACTGCCTTCAAAATGAGTATCACGTCTCCTTGTATTTCCCTGCTTCCTGCTGGATATTTTCTGGTTTGCCAGAAGGTTTTTAATTACAAATTAAGCCTATGCAAATATTTGATTCAAACTGACAAAGGTTATTCTGATTTTTGGATATAATCCTTTGTGATGTTTTTACTTATATAGATTGTAATATGCCTATTTTAGTAATTTCAAAATGTTTATGCCGCGGTGCTGTCTGTCCGGCTAGCGAGGTGACCACAAGCGCCGGGCACCCGTCCGCACGGGAGGGGCTGATGGAGACCGCTCGCAGGGCATGGGAGGGATGGAGGAGATCCAGAGGGGGTCCACCCAGCCCACCGATGGTAAGGGCGTGCCGAGGAGGCACGAGAAAGGCAGAGGGACTCTCTCGTGGAAAAGCAAGGACTTTACAGCAGCGTGGAAGGCACGCAAAGAGCGGCGCGAAGCCGTTCCTTGGGTTTGTTACACCCTTACAGGGTGGGGGGAGACGTGAAACAACCAACAATGCAGGGACACAGTGTTTGAATCCGGGCGGGCAGAGGGTACAGGCCAATTGGAACCAGCGTGGGAGGAGAGGAATAGAGCGGGTGAAGGGGGGGTTGGGGGACATAGAACTTTCTGGGTGAAGTGCCAAATGCAGGGGATACGGGGGGAGGAGAGGGCAGTGGCCAATCATAGGGGTCTCATATTGCTGGCCGCGGTAGTGGCCATAGCTCACTGCAACATGTTTCGATACTTTACATCTGTTTTTCAGGATTGTCTGTTAAATTTTTTGTGTGATGCAGTGCATTCCTCACTGTTACTGGTGTGGCTTCTCCCTTGCTCACACACGTGTTGCATGCACATGTTTGTATTTTGTACATGTGTCTATTTCCCTAATGTACCTGACTCTCTCGTCTGTCTTGGAAAGTAACTTGGGAACATGCAGTTACCAATATGTACAAAAAATCTTTTACTAATTCAAGAGTTCTGACTGCTGGTGCATTGTCAGAATCTGTTGATCTGTTGTAAAATGAATAAGCAGATTTAGTTAGGGGAGTTGGAAGGAGTATTACTTGAGAGGAAGAAGCATTCTGGTGCATGATTGATGTTAATGCAGGTATTCTGTACAACTTTTGACCAAATGGTTCCTGCCTTGACAGCTGGAGGATGCGTTGTTGTTTGTGTTTTGGGGGGAAGAACTGTAGAGTCATTGTTTATCTGCAGCTGGCCAGGGGATTGCAGCCATTCATTTCTTAATGATGGTTTTATTATGTGGTTGGTTTTAAGTTTCACTGTTGCTATCTTGTCCCATTCTCTGTTTGAGGTGGAGGAAAGTTCCTGCTAACAGACAGTGAAAGTGTAAGTCATGTCATGGCCAACTGGGGTTACCTGGTTCTCAAGCCTCAGTAAGGGCTTTAAGTTCCTCTCTTGATACAGTCTTGATACCTAGGCTGGAATTTAGTTATTTAAGAGTCTGACTTTTATCTTAAATCTCTGTGAAATGAGATTTATTGGAAAACATGCACAGCTTGAACTTCAGTCAAAAGCCTGCATTTATGGAACACATTCCCTTTCGTGGTCACCCACAGAGCAGACATCTAGAAATGCTTTGCAGACAACTGATTTGCTTAATCCTTTTTCACGTTATGTTTTGGATCTCAGTTTTTAAGAACTAATTTTGTAACACAATTTCAGTGATAACTGCATTATTGATACCTGCAGAAATATGTATTCTATTTCTTGAGTTATCCCAGACCTTTCCTGACTGTAGTTAAATTCAGTGTATGTTATATCCCTTCCACAGAAAGTCAGGTGCAAGTAGTTCCCATGTTTGCTTTCATCATAGGGATTATGGCATACAGGAGTGAATCAGTCCTACATTTGACCAGTAATTCAGTACTGAATTACTTTCTTAAATAAAATCATGACCTTTAAAAGGCCTCATCAGATGTGGTGTGTTTTGTGCACTGAGTTCATGTCTCCCCTCCAAGTACGGCAGTTGGAATGGCAAACTGATAGATATTCAGATCATACTGATTTACTTAGTGTACAGTTGCTTTGAGCATTTTTGCAAAGGAGACTTGTGGTACTAATGAAGGTCCTTTCTCTTGGAACCTTTTCACTCCCTTAATCATCTTTCTTCTCTTTGTTTGTTTGTTTGTTTTTGGGGTTTTTTGGTTTGTTTTTTTTGGGTGGTACTGTTGCACCATCCTACTGCACAATAAACTCTGCATTGTTATAAAGCTATAGTGTTCCATTAAAACTATTGTGACTGTTGCTTAAATCCAGTTTTGATAAAGCAGAAGATTAATTTAGTTTCTAAACCAAGTAAATCTCTACCAACCTGTCTCATTTTATCAGTGAGAACTTGTGAGATTTAGTAGTTTCAGGAATCTTCCTCCGTTACTGGTACAGATCAGTGGAGCTGAAGCAACTTAATATTTATGTGGGGATGAAGGGATAGACTTTCCTGTACTAAGCAACAGGGCTGGCAGCTGCCTATGGAACAATTGATTATAAGGCTTTTTTTTTTATTGCAGTGCTAATAAAACCAGGCTGCACTGGTGTTTAGTATGCATGAACACCTTCCTCTTACTTCACTTACGGCAGTTCCATAATTTTTAGAAAAGGAGATTTTTCATTTCTTGTAATAAGAACTTTCAGCATTTTCTCTTTCCTTTTTCTGTACCATTTTTAAGAAGTCTGTTTCTCTTTAATACATTGGCCTGATTTCTAGGAAGATTTTGTAAATGTTCCTAATCACCAGTTTGCACACAGAAATCCGAATTACTGATTGCTTTGGGCCAATTTATAACATGTCTCTTATAACTGTACTGAGTTTAGGAATTAAAATATCACTATATAGTTCTACTAAGAGGATGAACTGCTCCTTTTTTTTTTTTTTCATATTTGTCATTATCACTCAAATAATTCACTCCAAAGTGCCTGTTGGTGTGCTGCCTCATGAGTGTTTAATGATGACTTTCATTCAATCTAAGATGTCAGTAGGTCAGAGATGCCTCGTATCTTGGATGAAGTTATGAAATATCCTGAGTTTATTGCCCTATTAAAATTCATTTTAAATGTCAAAGTTTCTAATTTGAACAAGGAAATTTAATTTAGGAGCATCTTCAAGGTAGCACACAATTTTCTCCTTGAGTATCAAGTGAAGTATCAGATAAAAATAAAAAGAACTTTGCAGCATATGATATTTAATTCTTCCTGTGTTTTAACTTCAGGTAGTTTGCAGCAGTGGCTAGAAGAAATAATAATTTTGTGGTCTTTTATGATTTGCTTTTTATGTTAAAAGCAGTTCGGAGAAAAGGCCTGTCTAACCAAAGATACTGATGATTTTAAAAAAACAAGCCCCAACATTCTTAGCAAAGCCCACTGCAAGTTTTTCTTCAGAAAATTCTGTGCTCTGCTGTCCTCTGAATGCCTCGTTGTTTGCTTTGACCCAGTTTGTTCTGTGTTCTGTTCTGCAATGATACTTTAATTTTTCTCCTTCACCAAGCTGTGGCCTGTCTGCACCAGGCCTTGGCCTCTCTGATGGCTGGGGTGTGTTGGGTCCTCTTTTGGTCCCCTTCTCACTGCAGTGAGTATTTTCCTAGTCAGGGAGCTGCAGCTTCAATGACCTGAATGTTTTACAGCGGGTAAAGTACTACAGGGCAAATAGATGGCAAAGCTATACAGTAGTGCGAGTCTAAGATCGTCCAGATGAGCATGAAGATGATCAGATAACGTCGGATCCGGGGGGGGTTCTGGTGGGGTGCTACAACCTCCCGAACAGACTCCAACAGAAAGTGGCTCGGCAGCCGCTGCATTCACACAGACACACTCACACACTCCGGAGAGCTTCTCGACAGGTTGATGGTAAAGAGGCAGGGAGGGTCTTTGTGTGGGATTCCACAGCAGAGGTTTATTCCAGCTCCACTGTGAAAGGAACCCAGGGACAAGACACTGAACAATGGACGTTCCCAGGTTATATAAGGGAGCGGGGAAAGCATCAGGGGCAGGGGCGGTACATAGGTGGGACCTTGATATATAAGGGAAAAAGGGGCAGGGAAATCAATGGGCCAGTCAGGGAAACAGAACTGGGGTACATTGGCATGGTAGGACAAAGTATCCTGGAAGGCCTCACCCTAACCTGGGCTCATCTCTCAGGGTTGGTCCCTCTAGGGGACTCTCTCATTCCCTAGTTGGGATATTCACTGGCTCCCCCAGGTAATGATCAAAAGAAATGTTTTTCTGAGCCCTTTCAGTGTGGTTCTGTTTCTGAAGCTGAACCCACAGTTGTTCTGTCAGCTGCTTGTAAAAGCTGAAGCTGGAGCTTTGATAAAGAGTCTTTTTTCTTGTTAGTAAAGAAATGTTGTTAATGATATCAGATATCAGAGGTACTGGCTTGTTGCTTTCTGATTAATTCCTTGTGTGGAAGTAGGAGATTAACAATGGAAAACAAAAGGCATAATAAATACATTTAGTGATAAGCACTTAGAGTAATCAGGAAGTAGCTTGCTGGTTTGTGAAGCTTAAATGTTAAATTCCCTCACCAAAAAAAAAATAGTTGGGGTGTTCATTTTAGTATCACTAGATCACTGTTGAGTTTTGAGGATGGCTTATGTGAAGCTCAGTGAGGCAAACAGCATGTGTAATGTATCTCTCAAATTCTCTCAAATAGTCATATATCCTTTGGTATCACACAGTAATTTTAATTTCAAAAGAAAATTATAGCAACATGGGAGAAAATAACTAATTTTTTTAATAATTGTAATGAATTTTGTTTGAAACAAACCTCTTAGTGTTTGATACCATCGTAGTGGAGTGTAACACTCTCCAGAATCCTCCCATTACTGTAACGTTCTCTCCAGGCTAGTTGACATGTTTGCATACTCAGTTTGTAAAGAGGTATCATTTTCAGAGATGCTGGCCTGCATCTTGAATTGATCATCGCTGTACTTGTGGGGCTGACTAGCTATCCCTGAGGTCAATAGTCTGTTTTGAATGTTAGAAGTCTGTATTGTATGCCAAAATCCTTATTAAAGCGGCCTTAAATTGCTTCTATTAAAAAAAGAGAATGACATTAATGACAATAAAAACTTAGATTTAATCGTCACATTTTCATGATTTGAACTTTAAAAGTTTTGATGACATCCTACAGTTATTTAGAATGTAAGTCACAGTTATCCAGTCACTTAGATGTTAGCCTTCTCAGCTGAATCTGTTCCTCTGAAAAACTTTTCAACAAATACTTGTTTCTTGTGACCCCACAGAAAAGACACTCTTGGTTTTGTTCTACAACATCAACAAGAATGCAGCCTATCTTAAATTCAGGTATTGATGTAAGAAGAGTTAATATTGGGAAATTGAATTACTTTCATATGCTCTAAATGTAGGTTTTAAGGCAGTTAATTTTAGAATGGCATATCTCAGCAGATGCGTGGAATTTAAAATAAATCTCATCTTCACTATGAGCCTTAATATACAATTATATAAAAATTCTAGAAATGTCAAGTAGGGAAAAATTCTTAATGCAAATCAATAACAATTTGGCTGTTGCCAGATCAGTTGTATTCTGCAGTTTGTAATTTTTCAGTGAATAGACAATAATGTTTTACATAAGCATTGTAATTTCTTTTTATATTGATTCGTCTTGATAGTTCCTTCTAGTTATTAGCATGACTGTTATTTGTTTGACACTACCACCTAGCGAATGTGGCTCTTGTCATAAGCTGCAGTGTAACTTCCTGCTCACGCATAGAAGATAACTTGCCAATAACACCAAAAGCAGGACAAAATATTATCTCCCTTTTACAGATGGTCTGCTTAACTTGAGTACTTACCTTGGCTTCTGGGCAGAATTGTACAAAGCATGCTGGAAACTTCGCTGCCACAACCACATTGTCACCGGTTCTTTCAGTGGTAAAATGGAAGCCATTTGGATTCTCTGTGTATAAGCTGCAAAAACAGCTCTTGCTTTGAGCTGTAGGTGGTGCGTACAGTGCACCTCAATGGGATGACAGTTTCTCTCATCAGTACTCTTATTCAGAGCCAATAACAAAAGAATCTTCCAAGCTGTGTTTATTTCCTCCTCCATTCAAAACAGCCCAGTTTCTTGGATAGTTAGAGCCTTAAGTGGGAGGCTCGTGTATTCAGGGTATCTTGTATTAAGGTCCAGAAAAGAGTTGAGTGGAGAAATCAAGTTGTTGCAGAGTCCCTGCGGTTGGAGCAGCTCATCCTTCTATCTTATGCTTCTCTCTGTTGTTTCTTTGCCACAGGATTTGGGAATCTCATTGCTGCTCTCTTCGTTCAGGCCCAGAGGTCCCTCTTCTGCTGCACTTGTGAGTTGGTGGTAGTTTCCAGAGTGATGTAGTGATTGGGTTTGGGTTGGGGGGGTTGAGTTTGGTGGTGTATTTTTCAGTGGCTCTTCACTGCCCTTGTGCATTGCTGGGCTCTTTACTCAAGTGCATTGACACAGATAAAGACAGACTGCAAAGAATGTTCTGGTCATTCTGACCACTCTTCTGATCCTCTAAATTTTATTGACGCAAATTATTGTATCGTCATATTGAAGGGCATGTATCATGTGCTAGCTCAAACAAGAGGTTCATTTGGTTTGCTCAATTTGTGTATTTTTAATATTGTTTTCTGCAGGTACTATTGAGTGAGCACATACACTCTTAGGGGTGACACAAATTAATTCCACTCCCATCATGGAATCTCTCCATGGATTTATCACAAATTGCTGCAGCTGTGAGTGATTCCATGTTCTCATGAGAAGTATGAGATTAAATTCTGTCACTACTGTACTGGTTTTAATTAATTTAACCTCCAAACTAATCATTTCCCAGTGTCAGTTTCTCTCTTTTTGGTCAGTAGATAAATTAGTTAATGGCAAATTAATTAGTTAATGCAGTTAATGTTTAAAAACTCCATAAAAGGGATAAGAATGACTTGTGCAGATTCTGTAAATATTGCAGAAGTAAGGGTTCATGTCTGTAACAGGAAAAACAGAAGTTGCATTTTTACATTAGTTGCTTGACTACTGCTCTTGAATTGACTATGGAATGTGCTCAGCTACAAAGCAAGAGTGGAAGCAGAAATACTGTAGTGCCAATTGCTAGATCCTGAAGTGTTGTTTTTGTAATAATTTGGAGAATAACAAAAGCAAACAGGAGTAACTCTGACAGAGCTGAAAAGAATTGAACTGTGCTGCGTGCTGAAGAACAGGCATTCTTTTTCTTTTTTGGAACAGGAATTAAGGTATCTCAAAAATAAACATAAATCTTTTGAAAGAGCCTGAAGTCCTTAACATTATCTCATTGCGTAGTTTAGTCTGTGCGTTCTTACTGAACAATGTCTTTACGTGGTAAATAGCAGGGAAACACATTCAATAAACAGAGGATTGTTGCACTTTTGCTGTTTCAATGTAGGCTGCTCATGCGTTTGGGCTTCCTGGGAGATAAGCCTTACAAGGAAGGCTTAAATAGGCAGCAGAGCAGTGACCCTTTGAAAGCACCGTTGCCTCAGCTGGCGATGTCTTTGCCTCATCGTCAAATCCTGGCCCTCAGCTTTGCAAAAGTGAGAAGCTGGAGCTCATTGCAGTGTGTGACACTGAAAAAGACAGAGGGAAGTGCTGGGGTACAGCCAGTTACCACAATCCCATTTAGCACTACCTGTGTTCTGAAGAAAGATATTTGTAACTCAGTACTGGTAGATTTTGGGGTGTTAAGACAGAGCTGTGTCTTCCCAGGGGCTTGGGGAAATCACCAAACACAGGTCAGATGGATGCAAACCCCTCTGGTTTTGGCAAGTTGAGTATACTTGAAACAAATGACTTCTTGTCTCCTTCCAAAGAGGTGGAACCCTGGTCTCTCATATATCAATCAGGTTGTTTCTGCCTTCTGTAGGGGCTGGCATCTAAGGGTTATAAGTGTCTGTGTAATAACCCCTAAACCACTACAACAAGTTGGATTTCTGGATCCTTCCAAAGAAGCCAAGATCGAGTCTGAGTGTCTCCGCTGATAACAATGACTACTGAATTGGACTTGGGAAATGTTTGCTTGCAATATTTCCCACTAAATGAATCAGTGTAATAGTTGGAAAAATTGCATGTTGCTATACCAAAATTAATTTTAAATCTCATTAATTAGTTTAACGAGTCTGACAGTCAAATATACACCTTGCCCTCTGTATCTTGTGAATACTGTCAGTTGCCATATTAACACTTATTAACGCTTATTCAACACTTGAATTTGATTAAAAGTTTTTTAAAAATTGATTTACTGCCTTTACTATAGATACTGGCTCAATAGGGGAGGATGCAATGCATGTTTTGCAAGTTTATTTCAAACCATTTCAAATGACACTTTGTTATTAGTTTCAGAAGTGGCATTGTTTTGTAATGACTTTTTCTAAATCAAGTGCAAATGGGAAAAACAGTGGAAGTTACCTTGAAGGTGCTCAGATAGGAGAGAGCAAAAACTGTTTAAACTATTAACACATAGTAAATGGAATTATTTAGTGAGTGGTTGAATCCTTGCCAGTTAAATGGGTGTCAGAACAGATAATGGTTAACATTATTGGAAAAGAGGTAATTTCTTCAAAATACAGTGGCTCATATGAAACAATTGCATATACAAATGTTAGTAACAGCTTTGGAAAATGTCTCCTGTTACACTGCATTTGATTGAACATGTTTAGTGTTTGTCACTATTTAGAGATCCAGACTTGAACTTATTCTAATTTTTAGGAAAGACTTTCTAGCTTCAGGAGAGCAGAAGCTGGGGAAAGTCTTCTCTCAATAAATTATTTGTGTGAGTGCTTTGCATGTTGTAGGAGACTTTAGTGAAGACTTACACTCTGTTGGGTGTATATGAGGCTAATTCTACTGTGGTTTGTGTTTAATATTTCATGGCATGCTCTTTGTGTCTCAGGTCATATGTATAATTCGAAAGCTAATATGCTTGCTCAGTGCTTACAGGAATCTGCTCTTTGAAAGTTGAATTCGTTTTTTTGTATTGTTCTGTTGTTTTTTGTTTTTTTTTTTACTGGTCCCCCCATCCCTCCATGTTACCTGCTCTTTAAGAAATAATGGTATTTCTCCTGTAATGACTCAGGTGTACTTTGAATTTTATTGATGTTTCTTGTGTTTCATGCTTAATCTTTTCAAATGCAATTATCCATGTGATGTATTATAAGCTTCTGGGGAGAACAGAACATTATAGTTTCTACATGAATAGCTTGTAAGAAAATGACTAAGTGGACCTGTTTATAGACCTAATGCACCGGGATTCAACTCTAAAAAGAATATGAGAACAATGGGCCCTGGTTAACATTCTGTGGAAGCCAGCAGCTTTGATGTATGTATTTGTAGATGTCTGCAGAATACAGATGATCAGTATTTGAGGTGTGCAAATTGAAGATCTACTTGACCAGTCATAATTACAGCACTGTAAGGGCAGAATGGCACTGAGAAGTATTAAAATGGTTTTTAATCTCTTACACTGTAAATTATAATCTCTTTGTGGTTAAGAGAAAATGTTTTGGTGCCTGCAGTATCCCATTCATGTGGCTACTGGGGGGGATTTCTTACCTTACAGATTTTACTTTGAGCTAGTAAGCAGGTATTGCTCAGGAATATCCTCAAAGAGGAAAAGCCACTAAAAATGTGCTTTATTTCATGATTAAAGGTTCATCTGTTACTGGGGTTTGACTGTTACTCTGACTTCCCTTTTTCAGTGTTGAAAGACAGTGGGGGTTTACTTTATGATGTTTTAGCTACCTGCATTTTATTGAGATACTATGATATCTTACTTAGCATTTTGAAATTTAATGTATCTGTCTTTTTATTTTTTTGGAAAGTATCTCCATTTGATTGTTGTGTCAGTTTTACCCAATTATTAGTTAGGGTTTTTAGGGGCAGTATCTTTACTGTATTTTCTAACACTGCTTTTCTATTTAGTTTTTGTATACCCCCTCTAAATTTCGATTAATTATACTGAATAGAAATACCAGTGTTTCTCGTACTTAGGCTCTCTATTTTATCAACAGAAAGCATAAAAAGTCAGATTAAATGTTCAGAAGAAAGAAGAACAGGCTGAAGTCCTACACTGCACACTGTGCTGGAGAAAATGTACTATGAATGCAATGTGTGGGAAAGGTCCTGGTAAATCCCAAGGAAAAGGCTGGCATTGCTGGGGCCTGTTCCCAGGGACAGGTGCTTTGGCTGTTGGTGCACGTACAGAAATGTTGTACTGAGCACGCTGTATATTCACTGCTTGTACCAGTTGTTTCTCTTGCTTTGAGCTGGGATCCAGCCTATGAAACTGTTCTCAGGCTATCTGGACCACTTCCATAATTCAGCAGGAGTGGGAGCCATAATTTCCACTACAGTGAGTACAAGTAAAGTTAAGTAGAAAAGATGGTCTATCCAGAAGGCTGCAAGAGTTAATTGCACGTATCTGATAACACAATTCAGTAATTTTGGTCTGCTGGGTATTCTAGTTACTATTACCATTTTCTCTCTGATCATGAGAATAAATAATTGTTTTGATGACTGCTCTGTGAACACTTGAACAATAATTTTGTCTTGAAGAATATTTTCAGCAGCTACTTGCATTTATAACAATTGCAGTAATATAGATTACCCTATAACATACAAAAAAACTTAAGTATTTATGAAAAGAATAAAGTTCTTGAGGTCTTAATAGCTGTACTTTAATTGCATTGATAGTAAATGAGGAATATTCTGAATTTGGAGTTAGAAACTTGGCAGGATTGGGAATTGCTGGTGCGTTTTTTTCTTCTCTTGCATGAAGAATGACTTCTCGATTAGTTTGCTTCATTTCTACCTTGGCCAAATACACTGCAAATTGGGATATGATGCAAAACATCTTGGCTGTAGGTTTGCACTTCAGGCTATTAGTTAAATATAAGCTGTATTTAAGACCTCATATAGTTTTAGTGACTTTCCCAGTAATGTTAGCAGAATTGTCTCAACCTTTGCTGTGTTGTTTAAAGCGCTGACACAAAAGGAAGCCTGAACTATATCAAATAAAGATTTTTTTTTCCTGTACAAAACTGCCATTCTTTTGTTTCTATCATACTTTGATCATACTTGACTTGCAGTCAAGTAGTTTCAAGCATATTCCTTTCACTGACTTCTTTTTCTTGCAGCTAGAGTTAGTCCTGTTGCACCAGTGCTATTCAGGAAAAGAACTGATAGTAACTCTGCTGTGTCTCTCTTGTGACCACACCAAAGTACTTTAGACCTTCCTAATCTCGCACTGTGTGATGAAAGCTTTAATCTCCTTTGCTGTTGCCCTGATACCAGTGCAGCTGCCTCATCCATGGTTCTTGTTATCTCATTACTAACATTACATTACTTATATTGGCTAACTTGAAAAATCTGCTAAAATAAATTTCCAGTGATAACTGGCAGGAGAGGCAGCAGTGTTGCACAGCAAGTGCTTGTGAATCATTTAAAACAAACATGTATCTGTCTTCTATTTAAGTGAGAGTGTGTTTCTATAATTCTCAGTGTCTTCCTTCATCTGAAGCAGGCACCTGAAGAGCAAGGAGTAGTTGAAATGGAATAGATGTTTTAAATTGGAGAGAAGCATTTACTTGCCTCTAAGTACACTTTTACAATTATGTGGACAGATACGTTCTCCCAGTTAATTCTCTCCAATGTACACACTCCATCTGACAGTCTGGATACATTGTTTGTTGTCAAACGAAGCTTCTTGACACGGCCTTGCTGGAAGGTGTAACTCTAGCAGGAAAGCAAGATGGAAAACAAAAACAGCAAAGAAAATGCAGGATTCCCTTAGGGCAGTAAGTTTTGCTTTTATGTAGCAGCCATTTTCTGACAGGACACATAACAAGTTCCTTGTATTTTTTCCTCGTGTGACTTTCTATGTTCCACACAAGGCATACAGAGATGTTTATGCCTTTTTCTATTTCATTAAAGCACTTTCTGGAGGAACAGTTCCTTTCCTCTCAATGGTTCTGCATGGCTTGTTTTGCATACAATTATAAAGAGCGGGGCAGGTTAATGCTACTACTTTTTTCAACACGAGCAAAATATGTGGTTTTTTAAGTACTATACTTAAGCAGGCTTGCAGGAAGGATGAGAGAATGTAAGTAAATACAGCTCTTACAGGCAGCTGGTTCATAGGCAGTAAGTATTTATCAAGCAAGACAAAAGCCTTGACAAACTTTATATGAATATAAATAATATCCTGAAATCTGATCACTCGTAAATGTGTACTGATCTGAAACAATCTTCAAAATGGTAGAAATGATTTATTCTTGTCTTTTGTAATGCCTGTATCTTCATCAGAATATCTCTGAATGAAATTCTCTTCACTCTGACATAGTAGTAACACGGAAATCAGGAATGTCACAGGCAGGAGTGATGGACCTACAGTGTTTTAAAAATTGAGATGGATATATAGATATATATATTCCATATATGTTTATTTTAAAAACAGACTGCCCTCAAAGAGAAAATCAGTAAGGATTTGATGAATTTTATCATTTGGGGGTGCTAGTGTTTGAAAAAAGAATGGTGAAGGAGTGCTTCGAAAGGCATTAAAATATTAGTAATTAGCTTAGAATTTTATGCTAACAAAGCATTTTAGCATGGTTCTCTTCAGCTTTTGTGAGACAGGTACCTTTTGAATAGTATTGAAAAATATGTTAATCTAAAGACGGCTTTTATGCTGTTTTGTTTTATATAGAGCAGTGTCAGATGTCCCATATTGCTCTATCATATAGAGAACAGTAGAATGAGCAGAATTAGAAACTTACCTTTTTTTTTTTTTCTCTTTAGATGGTTATCTTCCCAAAGGAACATAGAGAATCCTTTTTAGGCTAATATTTCTGTGGAGCTCTCATTTATGGTGTTTCAGATGGTAAGGATGTCATTCCCATGTATGAGAGATGGATCCAGACCACTACTGCTCTTCCTCCCAAAGTCAGATTTCCCTGGACCAAAGAGGAGATGTGAGGTTTCAGAGCTGGTTTTCAATTCTAACTCTGCAGCATCAGCTTGAACAAGGTCACCATAGGGATTTGAAAAGGAGACCAATGTTTAAAGAAATTCAAACTGTTTCTGCCATCTGAAACAATGTGAGATGTGTGCAGGAGCAGCTGTCCAAACCTCAGAGCTCAGTGGTTTCAAAGGCCTAAGAGAAATACACCTTTGAATTTTGATGCAGTGGTTTTATGTAACATGTAAGATTGCTGGCTTGGAGGTTTGATTTTTTATAATGGATGGAAATAACTTTTTGGCTCTGCCTATGGCTGCTGATATGTTAAAATCCTATATGGTAAATCGATTTCAGTGCTTTGGGTGAAGGTCTGTAATTAATTCCAATTTAAGATTTTTGGCTGATTTCCATTGCCAGGCCCTGGGCTAAGAACTTGTATCATCCTTTAAAATAAACAAACCTATGAGTCCTTTCCCAAAGAAACTAAGTGTTAAGTCTGATTTAGATATAATTTTTTTTTGCAAATAATTTATTTATCCTTGGATAAGAGAAATGCTAATTTTAGGTGAAAAGACTGCCTAGGCACAGTGACCACTTACAAGATTTTTTTTTTCCTTGGGCGAATTTAAGTGCATATCACTGTTAGAAAAATATGAAAAGTGGCAAATATACCAGGGAGATAACAGAATGCAGACATCATGGCACATGTAATGAAAATTTACCGAACAGTAAAATAGATATTGACAACACAGATTTCTTAGAGAAAGACAAATGACACGTGACATAATAGAAACATGAAGTGTAGTGCTTTGTGTTTCAAATAAACAACTCCCTTGAGAAACTTTAAGCATCTTGTTAAATGGAGACATTACTTCCACTGGACTGAAATGCACATTTTTACTACTTCTGCTTTTCTTATGACAGCATGTTTATATTAGGAAAATCCTTTCCTTCATTCTTCTGAATGCAGATGCACTACTGAAAGTTCTCACATTGGTGTAATTATTCTTCCTTAGGATTTTTTATCCTATAACACTGATTTATATCAGTAAAATGTGTCTGTTCTGTGGCTCTTAATGGTGGGATCAAGGGAATACTACAGGACTAGTAAAGGTATTTCAGCTTAGAAAACTCTGAAATTGTTCAGAGTGGGTGGGTCTGGATAAAGGAAAGTTTGCTGTAGTATCATCCTTAGGATAAATGCAACCAGGGACTGTACCGTTGCTGCTACAGTTTATCCATCACATGTCGAGTGTGTTGTTTGTGAAAAGAGAAATTTCCTCTTAAAAATTGTCTCTTCTCAGAAGTTTGATAAGTGATTGCACCTTATTTCTCATGACTGATGTAGCTGGGCCAGTGCAGACCTTATCTTATGTATATACAGATTATATGATTTTCAATTCTGGTCAAAACCAACCTTTTACACATCAGTTATCTGTGTTCCTTTTTAAGATAGACTACTAAGTCTAGTAATGCTTAGAAAGTATCACAGTTTTATGAACTCAAGAAAAACATTTAAGATAAAAGAGGGTAGCTGAGAGAAAAGACTTTGGACATAAAGGTTAATAAATATTAGAAATACTCAACATTGGTCTAATTTGGTTAATTTTGAGTAAAAATAAATATATATATGTAAAAGCTTTCTCACAATGTTTTCTGAAAAAGTGGAAAAAGATTTTTTGAAAGATTTTTGAAATTATTCTCCCTAGTGTGAAATACCTGCTATTTCATTCTTAACTTGGCTGTGCCAAACCTGTAAGTCTTATTTCTGTACTAATACAGATGCCTAATGTAGATTATGAGTTATGTGAAAAGTTATTGGAATTTATGGGAAGCTATGAAAACATCTTAGGATAATTTTGCATTTGCTTCAAGTTTCTGGAGCTCAAGATCTTGTCTTTGACAGAATCTTCAAGAGCTGGAGGATTACCAAAACCCTTTGCCATTATGTTTCAAGGAAAAGGGAGAGCAACTACTTTAATCTCCAAGGACACTTCAGCTGTGACTGTTGGGGTGGTTTAACCACCAGCCTTAACCTGTAAAATCATTTGAGCAAATCCTATTTGTGTAGGTGCTGAAATATCTGCTTGAAAAGCATGATGTAATAATTATCTTTAAACATTTGGACTGAGAGAGATGCTAATAAAAGCAGGGAAACAGACAATGAAGGCAGCAGTGTTGGCCTTGCAGTACCTGGCCACACTGCAGAACAAGGTGTGATGAGCTGGTCAGGTGCAGTGGCAGAACTGCCAGGAGAGGGGATGAGGGTGGCTGCGGATCTTGACATCAGAGTGCAGGACATGGCAGGGATGGCACAACACTGCGCAGAGCATCTGTCACTGTTCTGGGGGACCAGATACCTCCCTGCCAAATGGGTAAGGCCTTTTTGTCTCATCTTAATAATTGCATATTTCCTTCTCACCAACTTGAATTTTGAAAGCTGGCTTTCCTTTCTTGAAGGTTGTGTGATTGTTCTAGGAGTGCATGGCAAATGGGTTAGTTTTAAAGAATTACCAGACATGTACTTTTGTTCAAGTGATTTGAGCACGTTGCATTTTACAGTGCAGAAATTCAGACACATGGCTTAGCCAGTTGTGTATTTAGGGATGTTGTAAGGATGGAATGTTCTAGGTGTCAGAATGATCTGGGAGAAATGGGACATAACAGGCTTCCAAAGTTCTTGCTAAGAATTCATGTACAAAATGTTGTAAGATTCAGGTAAGATTAATCTCATCTAAAGATGTAATGTATTGATTCTTTTTACTGTCTAATTCTCATTTTTGCAGATCTTGATGCAAAATGGAAATTACTTTGTTGAATTTGTCTTAGTTATTTGGTTGACCTTTACAGTCTTCTTTCCAATCACATCACGCTAAGTCTTGCACAGGTTCAGATTTTTCCTTCTCAGAAAAGCCAATTAAACATTGGTTTAAGCATACATGACATGAAAACTCTTCAAAGAAGCGATTATCAGATTTTTGTGAAAACTCAGTTTATTTGCAGTTGCTGATGCATAAGATCTAGATGAAGTTTAATGGAGAACCAGGCTGGCAAGAATTAAAAGTGTCTGGCATTGTATTACAAGCACTTTTACCTGCTGTGCTATTCCCACACAACATACAGTAGGCATGTTGAACAAAGAGAATGGTTGAAAAATATATAAAAATATAAAACCCCCCTAAATTACTTGGTGATTTTTATAGACAGCAAATCCACCATGTTCCAGTTTTAGACTTTCTGCTTCTGCATTTGTGTCTGAAGAGCTTTAGCTATTCTGAGAGTGGCTTTGGTTTCCTTCAGTTCTGGAATGGACTGGACCTTGTCCCCTTAGTGACAGGCTCTTCAAACCCTTAGGGAAGGCCCTTAAGATCTCCTTCAGGAGAGGTTCTGAGTGCATTTCCTCTTCTCTCCTTGGCTTCAAGGAGCTAGGTCAGGCCAGAGACTTAAAATAGCTACCATTTCTCGTGTCCATGTTTTCTTAGTTCATTATGTTGGTTATGTGAACTGTAGGATCTGCATGACCCCTTTGTTCGATGTTTGTGCAAAATATCTTTAGTGGAAGAGTAAGGTGGTGCTTTAGCAATCTTGGAGTTACTTATGGTAATAGTAAAGTTTTTATATTAAAAAAAAATCAGGAAATTTGAACTGTTTGCAGTGTCTTGTGTAGAGTGCAGTTACTAAGGAGCAGCTTTTGCTTTAACCTGCAGCACTTTGTTAACAATTTCTCTGGAAAAAATGAAGTAGTTTAATCCAGTTCCCCTTCCCTCCTCTCCCTCAGTATGGACATTTTCTCATCTCATCTTGCTTATCCCATGATCTCTGCTTTTACTCATCTTTGGCATGACAGATGTGATGGATATTCAAGGGGTTTTGAGTTATTGCCAGGCTTTAAGCTCTATTTTGCCTCAATATAGTACTTCCGTATACTTCTTTCTTTGTAGATTATTTTTCAAACTACAAATAACATCAATAAAAAGGTTCATCAAATAGTTTGAAATTGTGTATTACCTAATGTAATGACTTGTTACCCACAGGTAGCTTGGAAGGGTGAGTACCACTGCTGCAGCGTGTTGTGAGGGAGAGTGTTGGCTTTAGCTGATGTGGAGGGAAAGGATGTGTGGAGTTACAGCCTCTTCCATGTGTTGAGAACCCACTCAGGAACCTCTAGTCTATGA
The DNA here is from genome assembly GCA_013397975.1 of Machaerirhynchus nigripectus. Classification (NCBI taxonomy): domain Eukaryota; kingdom Metazoa; phylum Chordata; class Aves; order Passeriformes; family Dicruridae; genus Machaerirhynchus; species Machaerirhynchus nigripectus. The sequence goes on along the minus strand of VZRQ01007504.1, from coordinate 37,652 downwards.
AAAGAATGGATATGGTAACCAGTGGGAAATTATGCTACTTCTGAGTTGAGGAGGAGAATATATTTGTGAAGGATCCTGAAAGCTGAATCGTGTTTTCAGTGTTTTCAGTGGCTGTCCACGTACATAATTTATATCTATAAAGACTGTCAAGATCAGAACTGTTGCCTTGACCCATATGATAGATCTGGAAAATCTCTGCCTCTTTAATGTACTTTTGTTTGGATGGTTGTTGTTGGGGTTTTTGTTTGGGATTTTTTATTAGTTGTGGCAGATTTGTCTCTGTGTGAGGTATTTCTTAAGAGGAAAGTTGGTTCTCAGGCTTATCTTGTACAACACAGTAAATGGATCTGCTCTTCTCTTTGTGTGCATGTTTTCAAATGGCAAAAATATAACCAGGTGTTAACTTCTGCTCCAGGTGCTCAAAATGCCAATTTGATGGTATCTTACCACTGGCCAATTCCGAATCCGTTTCCAAAATAAGTGACACAAGGAGGTGGTGCTGATGTAGCTAAAGCAGAGGAGTAGGATGCCTTTCCTATGTGCAGATGTCTTGCTCAGTAGGTGATAATGCTGTGTCTTGCTCATGGGTCCTTTTTGCTGGATGCAAACTCCAGCTATTATTGTTACAATGATTATAACATGAATTATAATGAGTTCTTAATACATTGTACTTGCAATGGATACTCCCTTTGAAAAAGTGCATGGTGTAATGTCTGTAATCTGAGAGTCTTCATTTAATGTACTCTACAAATAGAAGGAGCTTACAATTATACAACACTGATTCACAGCAATGACCATCTTAAACATGCACTCAGATGTTGGATTCAGTTTAAATTTGTGTTTCCATCTTATCCATGACCTACACATCAAACACCAGCAAATCTTTTTTGGATAATCTGTGCAACTGAGGAATTACTTTCTTTTTCATCTATGAAATTTATTTTAGGTTATTGTAATGAGGTACTGAAATTCAGCTTTTGATGCATTGGAATCAAACTGATGCCAATTCAGTAGCTGATAAATGATCTGAATATATGGAGTTTTGCTAAACTTTGATATTACAATTAATAGTACAGATGCATACTTCTTAGCTGGTTTATTTTTGCATTGGTATTTGTGGAGGGGGGAGGTTATTTTAGGCTTTTTAGGGTGCAAAGCCCTGGAAGTTCTCAAGTGGGCATTCAAAGCTTATTTTTGAAACCTCTATGGTTGCAGATATCAATGCAAGACTGTATTTTGTATGTTTATGAAAAATAACCATTGCTGACTTGGACTGCAATAATGTTCTGAGTTTGCAAGCTCTAGGAATGTTGACAGATGTTCAGTGAACTGGGGACACCCTTGGGTTTATCTTTTTTCCTTCATTCCTTGTAGTGACAATGCTCCATATGCATCAATGAACTGGCTCTCACTAAAGCCACGGAAGTTGAAGTGATGTATGTAAAACTGTTCTATGACAGAGCAAAGAACTGACCTCAGGTATCACAAGTCTCAATCTGCCAACTACATTACATAAATTTGCTTGCTGAATAAAATTTGGAAAGGAATTTTATGTGAAGTGTAAATTAAACAAAATAAAGTTTCTAATTTTATTAGCAATTAATAAGTAATTTAAACAATTTCAAACCTCAGCATTATCTGTAGTCTAACTTGAACTTCGAGAAAAGGGGCAGTTCAGGAAGCAAACCTCTCCAGGGAAGCTTTAAAGAAAAACAGGAAGTTTTTGGTGGTTTTGTTCCCTCTGTTTTTGGAAAAACTGTATCTTTGAATTTTTTTGGCAATAAGTAAGAGAATTAGAAGAAGAGGAAAGGCAAAAAGAAAGACGAAAAAATAAAGCCTGCCCTAGAGCAGTCACTGGGGACACTATCATTTATATTTAAGATACTTGTGGAAGGTGGTAAAAGAGAGTTTTAAAAGATTTGATGTTACTGCCTGTTTTCTCAGACTTCTTCCTGTCTGCTGATGACAGCTGCTTCATTGAGATTATCGGTTGTGGCTTTTATTGTAAGAGTTTGGAAGCTGTTAACAAATAATGTATGAATAAACCAAATGGAAGCATATCCAAATCTGCTTTGTTAGCAAACAGACTTACAGGAATATACCAACTTTTTGAACTTGCAATGCCTGAAGTCAGTCCTTAATGACAATCTGTGCAACTAATTTCTTTCATGCTTTTGTCCCCAAGTGACACCTCTATACTCCTATGAGTGACTTTTCAATGGGAAGCTTTGCATGAAAATAATGGGAAATAGGAGATGTGGCAAGAATCTCCAAATTCATTGGGTAATTAAAAAAAAAATCTTAATTGAGTGAATTTAATTTTACTACAACTTTTACTTAAACTGGGAATTAATGTACTTTTGGTAAGATGGTGGAGACAAGAACAACATATGACCTCAAATTAATCATGATGCTGCTTGGCTCTGGCTGCATTGCTGTTGTTACACGTGAACTACTGGATTAGTTTTTGTTTGACTTAATGCATTTCTTTTCACTCTATGTTTGTGTTTCTTGTTGTCTCACTTGTGTAATTCTACACCTTCAGTTCATTCATGTTCTTTGTGGGTTTCTTCTTTTACAGCAAATTGCGTGGTATAAGGCTTAGGTCTTTCCTACATTGGAGTGAACCATTGGAAATCCTTTTTTTAAGATGCAAATTCTTGGGTGTAATAATGGTTTTTGCTTCAGTTACAAATCCATTTGATTCACAAAACTTGAACTCTTCATCAGCAGTTAACCATGTTGGATCACTGTGGGGTACCTTCCTGTTAGGCTGGGAGGAGTCTATTTAGGATTAGAGTTAGGTCTGTTTTCTAAAGGATAAGTAACCCGTTGTGCCTTATTTATATCTTTGATTCCATACCTATTAAATGCAAGGGATGCAATTAGCTGTGATTGTTGTTGTTGCTGCTGCACTAAGAAAGGCTTATAATTCTCCTCTCTCCTTTCCAGCCTGGGTCCCCTAGGCCCTTCAAAAAAAAACAACCCATAAAAACATCCCAACAAACTCCAAATTCCCAAGAAGGTAAAAGTACCTTGGGTTTTGGGATGACTTTTAGAAAAACTTTTTCTCAGTATCTTCTTTTCTGAGGTTATGTGCAATCACCTGTACTGTATCGTCTCCTATTTGCCTACTGCTGCACAGTTTCACTGACGTGGAAATGTCTCATGGAAAAGGAATTCAAGATTGTTGTCTTTTTATTGCATTGAAAAATATCTAGAGTTTTACAAAGCTTTCAGTAAATTATTTGCAGCCCATTTAAGGAAGCTGGCTGAGCTATCAATAGATAAGTCAGGTTTTTGCTTGTTTGAGGTATCCTTGAACGCCTGAATTTTCTACTTGAGTTTAACAGCAGCAGTTGTTCCAGAGTGAGCACTGAAAAAAACCACGGCATATTTTTAACCAGCTCTTCCTGCTGAAATTGTAATGAAGGATGCTGAGAGCATTTATTTTTGATAATTTAAATTATTATTTTAAAGTAACACACTGTTTTAGAGACCACTTTCAGATCTGAGATTTCCTTAGTTACTCTGCCACAAAAATAATTGTATTTTCAGCTTTTGAGACTGAAGGTAGATTAGATCTTGCCTTCTCACTTTTATGGTTCATAATCAGGTCCTATATTCCCTGTAGCCCTGCAGGGAAGGGAGCATCTCAAACTCTGGGTGTACAGGTTCTGTGGATCTTATGCTTAACCCCCCCGTGGGGAATGCAATGTTTGTATAGGTGTGTGCTCATGTAGGCCTGGGTCTTACTGTGCTGGTTTGGGCTGGGGTACAGTTAATTTTCTTCACAGTAGCTGCTTAGGAGCTGTTTTGGATTTGTGCTGGAAACAGTGTCAATAACTCATGGATGTTTTAGTTATTGCTGTGCAGTCAAGACCTTTACCCAGTAAACTGATTTTACCTCAACACATGAGTTTGCACACCTTTACTCTTCTAATTCCCTGGGAAGGAGTGAGCAACTGACAGTGTGGGGCTGGGTTCTGGCTGGGGTTAAACCATGACATTCATATATTGTCCCTCTGTCCCACTGGAGGGCCCATTATACAGATTTGGTGTTGTATTGTGAGTAAGGGAAGTTGAGAGTTTTGTGCTGCACTGTGAACTTGACAGTTGGACTTCATGATCCTAAAGGTCTTTTCCAACCTAAATGTTTCTATGATTCTATGATTTTTTGCTTGCATACATTATTTTTCATTCCTAGGTATAAAAGGCATAAATGAACAGATTCTTCTCATGAATGATTTCTCCCTGGCTATTATATTATTTATTTGGCTGATGGCTTTTTAAAGGCTCTAGATTTTAGTAATGTCCAGAGACTTCTTCGAGGTAGAGGTGCTCCAAACTATTTTGCCTTTCCCATCCTCTGATCCAAAGAGAATAGTGAAGTGGGTGAAATCTGGAAGTGGGTCTGTAAGCAACAGCAGTGTTCCCAAGGGTTTTACAGAGTTCCAGAAAAAGGTAGGATTTTTATAGTGGAAAACCATGAAATTGGAGTATTCCCCTAACCTGAATCTTTTGCAGTTAATAGGATGGCTTGAAGGATGGAATGTGGCAGATGTAATATTTCTTGTGTTGCCTGTTTCTCAAATATGATCCTAGCAGTGATGTGCTTAATCTGTTGGCAGTTCATAATCCTAAAGTAACCAACCAACACTGACATTACAATTTGGGTACTTATGTTGATAGAAAGGACCATGGATATAAAAGTTGTCTTTTTGCACCATGAGATGTATCTTTTTGGTATATTTTGGTATATGTTTTGTGCTCTGCTGTTGGTCTTTTTACCTGTTGGACCTTTTACTCATGTTTGCTCTGATTTTTTCCTGGTTTCCTTTTTTTTTTTTTTTTTATTTTTTTTTTTTTAAATCCTCCTCTGCTTTCCTTCATACTGGTTTTTCCTAGGTGTAAAATACTTAAAGATTCTTAAAGTTCAGGGTAACTTTGATTGGCAAAATCAGTGTAAAGTGCTAACAATATTCAGGTAATAATAAAGAAAAGACTGTGGGTGGACACTTTTGTTATGGTTGATGGCATTCCAACTGAGGAAATAATTTTAAAGATACACTGCTAACTCTTTTTAGATATTAGAAGTAATCAGTTGTTTTGGAGCATCTCTTGTGTTAGAAGTATGGGGGAGGAGGGGGATTCTGCAAGCTCCCTCTTCCCTTTGTATAAAGATCATGTAATGACAGCTCTCACTTTTGGGTTTGTGGTCAGTGAGAGAAGGTGGTGATGTGCTCTTCACCTGGAAGCTCTCAAAGTACAGTTACAATTCAGCATTTCTGATCATTATTTCCCTTGTGTTTTTCCTTTTTAAATTATGAATGAGAGACTTTGAGAAACAACACTGATGATTTAAAGAATCACTTATGATAAAATATCTCTTTCTGGGAATTTATGTTCCAGTAGATTACCATTATTGATCATTTTCTCCTCATGTACTCTCCAGATGATTTTAGAGATCTGAAGTTATTATTCTTTTCTTGTCTTTTGTAATTACCAGTACAAGGGGTAAGTGAATTAGAAGACAACAAGGATGCATTCTAATTGTTCTAATAAATTATGTTAATGATTTATGCTTGCAGTCAGGGTTAGTGAGAACTTGTTTGACAAAGTCACAACTTCTCTTATAGTGCAAATATAACTTTGGTTTTCTCTGACTGAAGCTTACTGGTAGTAGATTTGAAACCCCATATTCGAGGATTTGGGCTCTCCAGGTGCATTGCGGGTTCTTAAGCATCTTTTTCCACCAGGTAGTGCCAGTAAACTGTTGTGTGTTTAGTTGCTGGGAAAATCAGGTGACTTGCTAACTTACCCTATGCAGTTCTTATATAGTGCAAGAGGACAAGAAAGAGTCATTCAGACAATCAGAACACTTTTGAAAGTTTTAGTACTGAAATATTTACTGCTGGCCCAGCCTGTCCACTGAGTCCTTTCCAAGATGTGTCGTGGTACCTGGGACAACATGCACTTGGACAGTGTGCAGATGTTTAACATCTGTATAGCTGGTTTTTGTCCTTTTCAAGTATTAGAGCAGTTCTAGGCTGCTCTGCAGGGCTGTAGAGTTGAACTTCTGAAGTGACATCATGCAGGCTTCTGATGCCTGTGGAAAACTGTTGATGGCCTCCCCTGTCCCTGATGGCTGGGATGGCATTGCAAGGCTCACAAGGTGCTTACAGACCTGCCAGGCTGTGGGTAATTAACCAAGGACTGAGTTCTTTGCTTAAAATTAATAAGATCACACTTATGGCAACATGAATGACCAATGTACATTAAAACCACATGGAACAGAGCAATTGATAGTGGGGATGGGGTAGGGGAAAGAAGATGCCACATGGATTTTAAGTATATTCTACTCAACGCAACCCCTGATTACCACCTTTTCATCACCAGATTTCCTTTTATACTTTGCTGACAAAGTATTTCTGACCACTTAAATCTAACAGGTGATCTCTCTCCAGAAAGAGATGGAGTAGTTCTCACTAAACTAATCTCTACATTCACTCTTATTTAGAAGAAATACTGAAGATGGCATTATGTTTTATGTCTCCAGGTCTGAGAGGAGTACTTGCGTGATCAATAATTAATATCATTAACAGGATATTTTACTTCGAAGAGTTGGCAACAAAGGGTAACAAGTACTAAAATATTAATAAATTCCTTATTATATAACATAGAAGTATTTCCCTAGACTTTTCTCTGCTCATCTATTATTGGTAATTTTTTAAATGGAACACAAGGTACAGGTAGAGTGATTTGAGCCTTGCTGAGCTGCTTAGGGTTGGTAAATATGCAATAAATAATTTCAGAATAGTAAGATCAATTAAGACCAGTAAGAGATTTTAAGATCTCTAAAATTCCATATAAACATTTTGCATTCAAACTTTAGGCTTTACAGTTGGAAGGCTCACCCTGCATAATGAACAAAACAAATAACTAAACAGACTTTTAGCTTTTGAGACACTGTTACACACAGAGGGCATGTAAAAGGGATGTAATTGAAAAATTTAAGTACCGAAAACATTTGTAAAAGATATACCCATCCCTCTCCTGGCTACATGAAATTGTAATGGTTTACTGTTTGTTTTTATAAGTTGTGCTGCATCTGGCTATTAAGTCAACTTTCTAACTGTGTGTGTGAAGAAATACCTTGCCCTTCATTAGTTTAATCTAAAATTCAAATTCTCATTGCAGTGTGTAACAGCATTAGAAGTACTCAGACAAATTAAATGATTCAGTATGGTAACTTTGAAGAATCTAATTTCCATTCAGGGAATCATTTTTATCATCTGGCAAAAAGACAACTGTGAATTTTACAGTGGCTGCTTTCTTTTGTAACATTTTGTTGCACGGGGTTTGCTTTACTGTTAATCCACGATCAAATTCACTCCTAAGTGCTTATCTAATGTTACAGATGTTTAATGCACGCACAGATTTTAATCTGCCTATTCCTCTCTTTTGTACCTGTTACTGTGGTCTCTGCTGGAGCAATTCTTTTTTGATGCAGTTTTGAATCATGACTTTATTTGAGATTTGTACCTACCTGCCTCTGTAGTACCATTACAGTTTGTAGCATAATTATACATGTATGTCATTTAAAAAATATACATGGTGAATATGATGCCTGGAAGATAACCTGTATTCAGTTTGTCCATAATTTTTTTATCATCTTTTGTTGCTGTGAATATTTATAAACCAGATTAATTTGTTCCTTGAAAAATTTTAGTCTCTTTCCAGTAGCAAAGCAGGACTCTGATAACCTTTATTGGTATTTGTTCTGAAATACTGAAAATTCACCAACTTGAAAATGGAATCTAGGCTGTGTGTCCACCCATCAATAACTGGTATTGACGCATTGAGTTGGGTGAAGTTGCTTCCAGGATTGAAGAGAATTCCATGCCTGGCTGACAGCAGGTCACAGCCTCAGGCTGCTGGGGGGATGAACAGAGGTTGTAACAACGCTTTGGAAGGAAAGTTGGAGAGAGCTGCTGGTAAAAGAACTTTCCACCGTGCTCATATTTTCTGTCTAACGTTGAGACCCTCAGATGTCATTCTTGTGGTGCATTCCCTTCAGGAGAAATCTGGGCTGCTTTGAAGTTAGTGGAACTTCACTGATTCTGTATCTGCAGTTCCCAGCTATGTACGGTTTAGTTAATGAATTTGGATTACAGAACACTATGTTTTATGACCCTTTTTTGGTAATTTTGTTTATTTTATTATTATAAGCTGTAGTGGTTTTGTTCGCTATCCATTGCTTACTTATTTTCCTTCTGTGAGATAAGGATTAGGAGAAAGCAAAGCAGGCACAAAACTTTAAAGAACATAAGGAAAGACTTCATTAACAGAACTAAAAGAAAAAAATAAGTGTCAGAATAAACCTCCAGAACATTTCTCCTCCCCCCACCTCTGCTTTCTCCTCCCACTGACAATGTAAAGAGATAAAACTTGGGATTTGTATAGTCAGTTTGCCACCTCTATATTAGTCTTTCTTCAGGTCACGTAGGGAGAGGAGTCTCTTTTGCCATGCTATGGGGCTTCTCCACAAGAAACACTTCTCTTGTGGCTTCAATGTTACAGCAAGACAGTGCCCAGGAAATTGTTCTCTGCTCAGCGTGAAACTCCCTTCCCTCAACTTACAGCTTTCTCCACAACTGTTTTTGAGGGTTCAATCTTTAGCTAATGGGGTACCGTTTTAAGGATGAGCTGTTCAGAAGGAAGGGTTCTCTTCATCTGTCTCTGGGATCATTTTGATCTCTGGGAACAGAGGTCTTTATCCTCTCTGGGAGCAAGGGTCTTCATCACTATCTCTCTCTGTTCAAGCCTCTCATTAGATCACAGCTACTTCAACATTTGCTTATTTCAGTACAGGTACCTTTGCTCATAGTTGCAGTTTGAACGCTCCACCCCTCCATGCTTTTCATGAATTACAAGGGTACTCTGATGTATCATAGTCTATTACCACAGCCTTACAAAACAATTTCAGCTTTTAGGTTTAACGCATCTCCTCTTTCTCCTCTCTCTGGGTTTCAGCTCTTGCTTCTTCACTGACTTTGGTGTCTCTATGGTGTTTTCTTCACATGCCTTCACTTTTCCCTTTCCTTTGACTTGGGAGAGGATTGACGCCTACAAGTTTCATTTGTTCTGGGGAATCCTACAGCGCTGAAAGAGTTAATCTTACCCGGGCCTTGCAGCTGGAATTTGTCTTTCGCTGTTCACATGATCTCCGATCTCTGGCGGTGGCGGCCAGAGCTCTTTTTTGTGTAGAACTTCATTTTTCAGCGGCTGCACTGGGGGGGCGGGTTTCGGCCACGTGGCTGCTCGCGGCTCCGGGGTGGCTTTCTCCTGGGCGGCCCAGCCCCGCGCTGCCACGCCGGGGCCGAGCTGGCCGGGCCGCGAGGGAGCAGGGCCGGGGCCCAGCCCGCCGGGCTGCGCGGGCCCCCCAGTTGCCTCTTCGAAAGCTGGAAGCAAGAGTGTCGTACTCAGACACGAAAGAACCACGCAGACAC
>VZRQ01007504.1:0-27631 GCA_013397975.1 Machaerirhynchus nigripectus | reverse complement strand
GGTCTAGAGGAAGCTGTCTGCCGCCTCTTGCAAAAAAATCACTTCCGTGGCTGGTGGATTTCTCCTTAACTAAAAACCAAGCTATGCTAAACCACGACATAAGGTAATAAAGAAAATATTAAAATTACTCTGCTTAAGGCAGCTCTCAATCTGAAGATTTTTGTAGACATGCAGAAAGGTGATCAGAGCTTTGCCAACAATCGGTTGTAAATCCTTTGTATGTTTTTAGAAAGCTTGTGCATAACTAATCTTTGCTTGAAATTATTCTAACCAGGGAAGACACCTCCCCAGATAAGCATGAAAAACACAGTGGATTGTTACTGATAAGTAAAGTTTTAAAAAGGGAAGGCTTTGTAAAATCATAGCTCGGGCCTGTTACTTCAGCTGAGTAGAAAAGGACTGTGGGAAAGAGACACAGCTGAATTAGGGGTAGAAAAACATGCTGCTTGACCATCGCGTGTTCACATCATGGTGTGTGGTGATTGGTTGAATTATGTTTGTTATGCCTTAAAACTATGTAAACTGATAACTGGCTAACTGCTTTAAAAGGCTGGGTTTTTGTAATAAAGCAGTTCTCCTTTGCACCTGCCTGGGCACTCTGTCTCACTACGAACCCTCACGCACAGTGGATGTTTCTAGGTACTTCTTTCCTGGACATTTTATGCCTAATTCCCAAGTGATAGTTGAAAACCATCAGGTCAGCAGCTGCCTGACCTGGCAGAGACCTGGCTGATCAGAGTACTTGAGACCTTGGGGTTTCTGTACATTACTGTACATATTTAGGTTTCTGTCCATACTTAGGTTTCTGTACATACTTAGATTTCACATTAGGACAAAAGTATGTTTACTGCTTTATCACATGTAGCAAAACATGGTCTGAAATCTCTGGTTGGCATAGACATGCTCTTAAGAAGCATGGAAGTCAGAATCTTTTAGGCAATTTCAGGAATAGGGTTACAGTAGTGGCTGTGGCATGACATGCTAACATAAACTACGTGTCTGTGAGGTTATCAAATCAAATATTGACTTGATACTTCAGTTGCAGGCTTTGGGCAAATATTTGTTGAAACTTAAAAAGTTTTCTTGGTCTTAGCCTGGTTCCTTTTGGCTGATTCTAATCTTTGTTTCTCTTCTGGTGATTTACAAGCTATCACACTTTCAGGTGTTGTGAAAACATGACTCTTGACTTTACTGAAAGCCACCCTCAGTACAGGAGAAAGTGGCTCATTGAAGTTTTTGCCTTATTTGGCCAGAATTCTGAGCATTTATCTTTTTGGAAAATTCCCATTTTTCTCTGCTGGCTGAGGTATAGCAGGTATTTATCTTACTGAGGTAGACTCAGCAAGACTCCAGGGAGTTACAGGTTCAAAGTTCAGCCTACAAAGTTGTGGTTGAGAAACTTTCTCTTCTGTGTATACTCAGGAATGTATTGTGTGAGTTTGTTTGTTTTGTGGTGGTGCTTTTTTTCTTTTTCTAAAAATGGAAATAATAAATAGAAATAAAATAGAAATAGAAATAAAAATAGAAATAGTGTATAAAGATGGTGACAGAGTACATACAGGAACTATTTTAAAGAGGATAAATGGCGTTCCAGGCCTTTCACCTGAAAAGCAAGGCATTCCCCCAAAACTGAGGGAGCATGAGAAAATGGGGCATGGATATGTCTCAAGTTGATAAATAGTTAATGGGTTTTTTTTTCCTTTGGTTTACTCTCTTTCCTGGCTACTGGGCTTGCAGCAAATCTGAGGATATGAGTATGACTACCTCTTTAGTTATCTGTCTACTTTTTGGAGAAAATGTTCTTCTCCAAGTACAGTCTCCTTGTAAAATGCTGCAGTTTGGTATCCTACCTGTTTGGAAAACAATGATCAGGGGAGTCCAAGTGAAGTCCTGTCTTCCTCTGAAAAAGAGGAAAGCTGGTTGTTTTCACATACCAAGCTTTATGTCACCCTCACACATCAGTGCTGTGAATAGGGGGGTAAATTCAGTGGGGTCTTTTGTGTTGTTGGCTTTTCTTTAGAGAAACTTCTGAAATGAAAGAGAATAAAAGCAGGTATATGTAGTGAAGGGCCTTCAAGGTACACTTTGGGCAGTCAGAGCCCAGAGTAATTTTTTGTAAATTTGCTCTATTCTTCAGTATTTGTGCAGACTTCAGCACAAACGGAGTACCTTAAACAATGCACTGTTCAGTATTGCAGCAAATCCCAAATTTGTCTTTCGTGATTTCAAGAGATCCTTATCTTCTTATGAAAGATTTTTTTAAAAAGCCTGGGGAAGAAGAGAGCCTACAAGAAAGATGGAAAGAAACTATTTACAAGGGCATGTAGTAACAGGACTAGGGGGAATGGCTTCAAACTGAGAGTAGCTTTAGATTGGGTATAAGAAAGAAATTCTTCCCTGTGGAGGTGGTGAGGCCCTGCACAGGGTGCCCAGAGAAGCTGTGGCTGTCCCATCCCTGGAGGTGTCCAAGGCCAGGTTAGACAGGGCTTGGAGCAACCTGGGATAGTGGAAGGTGTCCCTGCCCATGGAAGGGGGTAGAATTAGATGATCTTTAAGGTCCTTCTAACCCAAACCATTCCATGATTCCATGATTGGAAAAATGATTAAGGCTGAAAACGCTTTTTGCTTTTCTCCTGCAGATCTCTAAATTTTGGTTGTAAGGGTTCTGGATACAAACTGTCTCCCAAAACTTAAGTGTTTTGATATTTCTTTTTCTTTTGCCATTCCCTAAAGATTCAGTTCCTGAAGTTTTTGAATTATCCTCAAGAATCAGAATTTTAGGGTGGTTTCATAGTGACCAAATATAGTCATTGTGTTATAAAAAGCCTTATCTCAAAGCATGGCAATAAATTATTATGAGGTTCTTCCAAATGTTTTTGAAATTTCTGTATCTCCCAGCATTTCAGAGTTTTCCCCAGTTGTCTGATAAACACAAGATTTCAAGCAGTATAGTAAACGTGGCAGATACTAAATTCTGCAGAGTGTAAATTACAGTCAATGTACCTATAAATCCTCTTGGCGTTTTTCTCCTGTAGGCTCAGCACAGTGTTACTCCAGTGAGTCCCATTTACCAGGAGGCTGGAGTTCAACTGCATGAGATACTAGTTAAAAAATCTCAAGCAAGTCACTAGACACTTGATATTACAAAATTTACTTGCTACTTTAAGTCTTTGATTTTCTCACTTGATTTTGTAGTATAGTTTGTTCTAATGTCACCAAACTCTAGTGTTAAAAAAAGTATCCATCCTAAAGTCTGTTCTAGTGGACGCTGCTCTTAAATGACTTTTTTTTTTAGCAACTGCCACTTGAAGGCTTGTGCATATGGGTTTTACAAAATTAAGGATTTCAATTTTGAAGCAACTTCCCTGTGTTTTTGAACAGCTATTCTGTGTTTTCAAATTGGTCCAAGCTCCTCATACTCCCAAACAATGGTAGATATTTACAAGTATTTGAATTTCTCAATGTATTTTCATTTTTCACATTTTATAGGTTTGACAAGCCACATTCCTATAAATTGAATTAGTGTATACTATGAATTGAAATACTGATCAAGCTGCAAATCAGGAGCCCCTTTGAGAGCTGCCTTACAGACCTACAGGGAGGAAGTCCTCTGATCCAGGGAGCTTAAGGCCTGTAAGTGGAAGCCTGGAAACAGCCAGTATGGGCAAATAAGTGGGAGTGTGGAACTTGTTGGGATGACAAATTCGGGAACCTCCCCCCATACACCCTGATAAATGAATGCTTCCTTCTCTCTTCAACATGGCAAAATCCATCTAAAAACTTCTTGATAGATATATAAAATTCATACTTTCTGCGCTGATTTTCCTGTATTTCTCTTTGCGTTCTCTTCATCCTCAAAGCTACATGGTAATTTTTGATAATTACTGATTTACTGCTTTTGGTTATAATGAAAAGCCACCATAATAATCAAGTTTTTTGCTGCTTGTTTAAAAGGCTGTCCTAGGTCCTGCCCTATAAACCTGAGCCTATAATTTTGGGATTTAGATTGTGTGCTTTATCCCAAGGAATCAAAATGATGGAACTCGTAGTCAAACCACAGGATAAAAATTCCTGGAACTGAGAACTGATGGAGTTCTAATACAATGAGCTGAAATCCTGCGTGTAACCTTTGATGGTTATTTTAAAGTATCTTTCATTTGTCTGTCTGCTTTAGTCTTAAATAATGATTCTAGGAGAGATGCTGAGGCGCGAATGTGTGTGATGTCAAGGAAGGTCAAGTTACTGAAATATTGGTATAGTTCTAAAACATACCTGAAATATGAAGTATAGAAATCAAGTATAAAGCTTCTTAATCAGTAGATGTCTGAGCTTTTTGTTAACGCTTGTCTCTGTCAGTCTCTTCAAAGTGTTGGCTTGAAAACTCATGTTTATACACATGTATGTATAAATAAATAAATATATCTAAAATGGCCTCTAGAGTTACCTTTGTGCTGTCAAAAAGCTTGGCTCAAAAAATAGGTGCACGGTTCTTCTGCAGGCTAAAGAGTAGAAGGTTTTAGCACTAGTCCTGGAGTGACCATCCTAGTGTGGTCACTAACAGTCAAGTTTACCTTTAAGGAGTCCTTAAGGTAAATATTTTAAAATCCCATGCTCCTACCAGTCAGTTTTCCCTTCCTTCAAGCCCTTCTTTCCCATGTTAACTTTTTATAATACCTAATGCTGTGCTTTTTGTTGTTAACTTTTTGTTTACCGTTGAGAAAGATGCTGTGGAAGAATAGAAGACAAATGAATTTCTCCATTCTTCTGAATCAAGAATTGATCCCAATTCACAGAATTACATTGCTGTAACAAAATATTTCCTCTTTATAAAGGCTTATGCTACTTCTATGAAACTAAAAGGGTTTTTTTGGATGATAATAACTGTATGATTGGCAACTAAACAATAGATAAGTTACTGTCAAGCACAGAGTGGGCACTTGGATAGAGAGTTTTAATAGAATAATTAAATAGATTTAATTTAATAGGACTACTACTTAGACCACTTTCCAGTATTTTTAAACTCTCTGTAGGTTGACAAAATGCCCCATAAGGTTAGTTCTGTTCATGGTGGCTTTTTACCTATGCTGAGAGAAATCTTCATGTCACTAATTTGCAATAACTGTGGATAGTTGCACATACTTGTCTCCTAAACACTGGCATATTTCTTACCCCAGGCTCATATTTCCTAATAACTCATTATCAAATCACATTTGGAAAAGGGACTGCTGAATTACTTAGCTAGAATGCAGTCATAGGTTTGGCCTTACCCATGACCTTCACCAAATAATAAGAGGCAGCTGCATAGATCTTGTGCATGACAGGAATGTTAATCTCCATTCTCCTATAACACACCAGTGTAATTGATGGTGAAATGCATAGGGGCATATTGTCCCTTCCTTACACACTGCAAAATCACTCTAATCATGCTCTGCACTGAGGTATGTGGCATGGACTTTTTTTTGTAGGCTTGCAGCTAAAATACTTGGGTGGCTAAAATAGGTCCTAACAAGGAGCTCCTAACAGTGTGCAACAATGAGAAATAGCTTTGCTATTCTGTTCTCTTCAGACCATGCGTTGCGTTACTGTATAGGTGTGGGAAGTTCATGTCAATTAATGGAACCCTTTCAGAATTCTGATTAGCTCTAGCTGTGTGATCTATAAGGATAGAGTTGGGACTTGTTCTAAAGCAGATATAATGAAAACCTGGAATTTATAATATTTGGAATGAGGCTTAAAAGAAAACCTGAATGAAAAGATGTAATATTGAAGTTTCTCACCAGAGAAACATTAGGTTTGTCAAGGTTTTGCTTTATGGCAGAATTTGTATTTGGTGCTTATCCTAAAATACATTATATTGGTGGTAAAGCTTTCCAATCCTGATACTTTTTACTAAACTGGCAATTTAGCAACTGGTTCTTCAACAGATAGCTGATGATTGATGCTCTAAGTATTAGTGGTTATTGAATTGATTTTGGTTTGATTGTTTTATGGCAAAAAAAAGTCAAACACCAATTGAGTTCTCCCAAACTGAAGTGTTCTGTTCTGAGGAGTTCAGTAAGGCTTCCATGGAGAGTACATCTCTTCCCACACAACAAACACTTATGCTTGAGTTTCTCCACTGAATTATTTTTTGACCCTCTCTATTAAAGACCTCCAAGTTGTGTTTCCTTTCAGGTGATTGAGTAATACATAAAAGAGGCCTCCTGCAACCTCCTAATGTAAGTGTGTATGTCTCATATGAACATTCTGCTCTGATTGCTGAAACATGAATAAGACCCATCAGTGATTTCTTTACAAGGTTGTGCAGCAGTGAACGAAGAAGTGAATGACTAAATCCATGTGACACATATCCACTGAGTCCTTAAACAGTGATTGCAAACACATTTGGAGGAAAAAAAAACAAACCAGACCCCCAATCAGGTACCTCATGTATCTGTGACCTCTTTGAGTCTCTTAATCTTCATGCCTTGTCTTTGAACTGGGAGCACAAACTTGTTCATCAGAACATTTTGGAAAGAAAAATAAGGATTATGATAGATCCAGTATTGCAAAACAGCTTTAGGTACTCAGGACACAGACTGCATATAAGGCTCTTTGAATGAGAAATGAGGCTGGACAGTCCAACCCCCAGTAGGCAGAGCTGGGGTGATGGTTATTTCATGATTTCTGATGGAGCTTATTCCTCTATAGCTCTTGCAAAAAATTTTTAATCCGATCACAAGAGCCGATTTTATGAAGCCAAGAGGCTTGGCATTGGTAAACAGAGTGCCCAGCTGTACACCCTAACCCCTGGAGAGAGATTGACTTTCTGCTGAAATATGTAGTTCTCCTGCTCTCTTCTGCTTTCCTGCGTGTAGCCTTCTGCATCTTCTAATTCTTCACTAAGCTAATGTTATTTAATTGGGAGTTGAATTGTGCAGCTGGTGTGCCTATGAGAATTACAAAATTAAAGTTTCATCAAGCCAGAGTATCTCCAGACACTGAATCCTTCGGTCTTTTCCATTCAAATGCATGTGGCAAATGGAACCCCAAGTGATCGTGCAAGTGAGCCAGTAACTGTAATAGTAATTCCCTGAAGAAATAATGTAATGAAATCAAAACCTTTCAGTACTGAGCTGGTAGTTTTGCAGGGAGGAAACCTCACTTATTTTAAAGTGAAAAGAAAAATCTCACTATAAATCTCCACTTCTTATAAGGAACTACCATGATACTTCTGATTTGGGAAGTGAAAAAGGTTTGTACACATAGGCTTCATTGTCTTGTTATGGTGCACCTCTTTGCCAGGGCTGTGGGTTTGATTTGGTAAATTGCAGTGGAGTGTAATGGAAATGATCCAAGAAAGCATGAGACAGAGTATGTGTGTGGAGTACAATATATTGATGTATCAAAGCCTTGGGTTTACCATAAATTAATCATCGGTGGTCTCAGCTCTTGGAGGTGGGGGGAAGTATGATCTACTCCCACTCTGTAAATAAATTTCTTGGCTAACATAGGAGTGATCTGGTTGAAGAGGAGTCTCACTTGGTTTGTCATTTCTTGAGTACTTCTCAGCCTCCAAGTTCCCAAAAACTGAGATTGTTTAGCACACAAATGATCATTGAAAAGAAGGGAAATACTCCAAAAATCATCTTTCCCGCCCCACCCCCCAGGCCTAAACAGAACAGCTGAAAGCAATCTGAAAATTAAACACACTTGAGGTTAGGTAAGAAATACAAGGCTAGTTGAGCATGCAAATGGATCAGAAACTCAATAATCTCATTATGAATAGGTTAGGAAAATACTTGTGTCAGGCTACCTTGCAGCTCTTAGGTTCTTTGATCACCTTTGAGGGTAAAATGGCTAATACAGACCTGACGTGGGTTTATCCTGACAGAGGTGAAAATATGAATTAGATCATATGCAGAGATGTTTGCTTGCACTTTGACTCACTGAGTGGTTGAAAATGTACATGTTTCAGAAAAGTACATTTATATTTTTATGAAGACAAAGAATTATAATCAGTCAATTTAAAAATAAACCCATTATTAAGTAATGTGAAAGGAAATATTTTTCCCTTGAAAAGCACAGGCTACATTGTGATTGTTAGGCATTCTGTAAAAAAATGTTTTGAAATTGCTACTTAGTAGTTTAGCTCTGGAACAAGCAATTCTAGCAACTGATGTACTGGCTGACACATACCTAGTAAATGAGTTTTAAATAATTCACTGTTAACCAGCAGCTTTCACATATGTGATATTCATCCCTCTTCTCTTGTATAAAGCTGTGGATGGTCATTATTAACTCTTTGTGGAAGTAACTATTGCTTTTTGATGATAGGGAAAAGAAATTGCTCTTTAATTTTGTGTTTTATTTGAGGAATTTCTACTTTCTTATCTATGCCAGAGGATTTTTTTCTTTAGTAAAACATGTCACTTGCAATAGGGAAATGAAATTCAAAGTTTTACACTCTTCTTTTAACATAAATCTTTTTTCTTGCTTTCCTGCTGTAACCTCTGCTTTTCTCCAATGAAACGAGGTCTTGTCCAGCAGGGGGATACTCAAACCTGACCAAATAGCAGGAGACATTTTCATTCTAGTGACAGAGAGGAACAAATAGATGTGTCTTCCCCTATCCCATCTTTAGAATTAGAGCCAGAAGGAGGGAGAAAAAAGAGACTGAGTCTGTTAGAGACAGCTTGTTCCTCAAAGGAGAGAAAAAGAGACAGTAGAGTGCTGAGAATAGTGGGGGTTTTCTCCCTTCCAGTTTGTTTTGTTGTGGTTTTTTTTTTGTCCCCATTCCAGTTCTCTTGTGGAAAGGGGCTGGAAGGTGATGCAAGCACAACTTGTACATGTTTTCCTGGGCTGCAGCAAGGCAGCGCTGATGACTGTGAGCACTGTCCTTACGCTGAAGGTGAGCAAGGTCAGGGCTTCTCTGGGAGATGAGCAACAGCAGGGAGTCAGGGAGCATCAGTATTGGCTCGCCTAAAATATACAGAAAATTCCAGATAGCCAAGTCTGTTGGTTTTAGTCTCTGTTTTGGGTGTGTGGATATGATTGTTCAAATGCAGTGACCTAAAGTTGTAGTCCATTGAAATTATTCTCTTCAACCATCTTGATCTTCAAAGTTCTCTTGACAGGAAAGAAATGTGCTGTTCCTTATAAACAGATCACCAGGGTACACCTAGAGCAGTTGTGGAGTGTATCTTTTTCTTCCATTTAAATGCATTTAAAAAATGTTACGAAACTACTAATATTTTTTAAAGTCTGAAAATAGTGATTGTATCATTTTTGATCTTTGCAGGATAGTGTACCTAGTGTATTGCTTTTGAGACAAAGAATTTATAAATGAACAAGAGATATTAGTACATAATGTGTTTGGTTTAGTGAATTGGATAAGAGATGCTTGTGACTGTCTGCTTCCTGAGAACAAACCAGCTGGTATTTATTTGGGAAGTATTCAGAAAACACCTTCTTGTTAATGATTCATTGCATGATCTGGCATCTGGTAAACGAATATATTTTCTTTATGGTGAAAGTCACCAAAAATCATTAAAGAACTATTCAACTTCTTTATGCTTTCTAAAATACAGTAATTATGGTAAAAATTGTTCTTGTTAGCAACATTACTGAATGATGGTAAGCCAAGATCAATCTCACAGTAGAATCTGTTAGCACAGACAATAAAAAATGTTAATTCCAGAGGTAGTTCCCCTCTTCAGCAAGCAGGTGGCTGTGGTTAGTAGAGCTTCTTTTCTGTTTTGCATATGGTAGAATACAGTGGAGTTAATTTTTAAAGGAATCTTGTCATTTTAGCTATTTTATTGATCCCTTCACTGAAGAACTGAGCCTCTGGAGCCATCTTGACTTGATTATATTTGTTTCAGTGAAATTTTTTTATGAGAGTTATTTTTCACTTTTGAAACTTTGTGTGCCCTTGAATGTGTAATGAAAATAATATCAAGTTCCTTTTTGAACCTTCCTGAGAATACAATTCCAAATGCAGCCTGGATTTCCCCAGAGGCTTGTCTGCATTATGAAAGTTTCCCTTGTCTATTCTGCAGCTGGTCAGAACTTTAAAAGTACTATTCAACTGTAGTATTCAAAAATAGTATTCAACTTGATATTTCATAGCATGGTTTAAAAAAAGGGTTTTTTTCTGACAGTTAAAGATGTGGGATTCAGAGTGATATCCAGATGGCAGAAGATAAATTTTTAAAGTTTTTTAATATGTAACTTTAGAGTATTTTTAATGGGTAGTCACTTAAGATTATACATTTGGTTCATAAAATGCAAATGATTGAATCAAAACTTGTTTAAGTGGAAGAAGACTCTTTACAAGAGAAATGAAGGCTCTGAAGTAGATGGGGCAAGATTTATTCCTTCACTGAAATGAATAAGTTGAGGCAATAACATTTGTAGATAGAATCTCTAAGACCCATTTCAACTGTCAGGATCTTGTTAGATCTTTCAGTTCAGTTTGGTGTCAATTTTCTTTTAGTGAACTTCTGAGGCAGCAGATAGGGCTGAAATGCTGGTGATTTAAAGACGGATGGATGTAAAGTCTGTTTTTGAAAAGGCCAGACAGCTCCCTCTCCCTCTTTCTGTATTTGCACAGTAACTGTCTCTCCCGTGCTTGTCACCCTCTAAAGTTTCTATCACTTGTTGCAAAGCTTGTCATAGCACTTTATTTTCCATCATAACTACTCACTGTGTAAAGCATTTCTTCTCACATTCCCTTTGAAGATGACCTTTCCTTACCTTAAGTTCATGCCCTTTGTTGTTATATGACACAATCTTCTATAGCCTTATAAACTATATCTTTTGTTCTTTTACAAAATTCTTGTGTAACTTGGCAAGATCTGCTGTTAATTTATTTTTCAAAGGGCTAGGTCTTACTCCTCTGAGAAGTTTTTTTATTATCACAGATCTTCTAGCACCTACATGATTCAGTGATATCTTTATTTCTTTATTTTTTGCATTCTTCTCCTAAAACAGTGATTGAAAATGTAGCTGTTGTTCCACATGTGCTTTCAGTCTCATATCTGTGCAACAGATAATGTTCCTCTGCCTAACAGCATGCTCATACATGAAACCATTCAAAGCTGTATAAATAAGTAATCATTGCATTTTAACTCACAATAGTATAGGATTAAGTTTTTGTTCATGATAGCTTTTACTCAAAAAATGATTCTGTGTAATTGATAACTAAAGAAGTAACCCCATTTATGAGCATAATCTGCACTAGCAAAACTTAGTTACAGACCAAAAGCCATCTGGCTTTTTTGTCAACTGAATTGCTGTACAAGATCATACACCTGTTTTAAAAGTATCTGCACAGAATGGCAATTTGTCAAGGTAAATCTGTAATTGGTTTAAGCTATTTTGGGTTCTGTAGGAATAAATTCACCACTGAAAGAAAGAATTGAAAAGAGAGTAAAAAGAGTCTTCGAATTCTTTGTTACAACTGTTGCTACACATTTTTTTAGCATTCTTAAATTCTTTATATTTGAGGGGCCATTTAGCTCTTTTGATGAGGAGTCTCTCCTGTTCATTCATTGGAACTAGATTATGATATCCATTGTTCCTTTATGGTCAGTACTTCCTGTAATACCAGAATTGTTTATCAAATTCCTGGAAAGCACTTCCCTTTTTTGACTCTCGTGGATATTGTTTGATAGAAATATTTTTTTTCCTTCTTTTTCCCAAGCTAAGCTGCCTTGAGTCTTAGGAAGGCTGTGTTCTTTACTATAGGCTAAACCTGGTCTGATACTGGTAGAGTCTATATTTTATGTAGGACGGAGATCATTTAACACTCCCTGGTTACTTGAACACTTCACTAATTGTTTTAAAAATACTGTTACCACTTACCCATGGTTTGCTAGTTATTGTGAATCTTCTATGCTTTATTATTCCTTTTATGTGCCTCAGAATGCTATTTGTAGCTATACAACTTCATTGTTTTATCTTCTGAAATCAACTCAAAATTTAAAATTTTCTTGGTTTTGATTCTGTTTTCTGCAGGGTTCATTGCAAGCATCTGTTGATTGCTTTTGCCTTCCTGTAAGGGAAGGGACAAATTTAATAATTATCACATAAAATTCAGTTTTGCACTGCACAGTATGATAGAAAACAGGCTTTCTAAGGAAACTGTCATCAAGGTTGATTAGATAATCATATTTTCTTTAGAGTTCTGTAATATTTAAAATTAGCTGCATGGAAGGATTATGAACTTTGTTATAAATGATTTTGTATCTTTTCATAAAACAGCATTGTTAATATCTGTGACACATGCTGGTTTGTCAGTACTACTATTAATGACCCAGGATTATTAAATACTGTAGGATTGTGGCAGGTTGACCCTGGCAGGATGTCAGGTGCACAACAAAGCCTCTCCATCATTCCCCCTGCTCAGCTGGACAGGGGAGAGAAAACAGAATGAAAGGCTTGTGTGTTGAGAGATTATTCACAAATTACCATCCCAGGCAAAAGAGACTTGACTTGGGAAGATTAGTTTAATTTATTACCAATCAAGTCAGAACAAGGTAATGAGAAATAAAAGCAAATGGTAAACCCACCTTCCTCCATCTCCCGCCCCTTTTCCCCTTCCAGGGCTCAACCTCGCTCCTGCCTTTCATATGGGAAGTATCCCTAAAATTTTGTTTATTTTCCAGTGTATAATAAACTTCACTAACTTTGACTACAGCTTCTTGGATTTTCCTCATGAAAATAAAAATGCTTTCAGAATATGTTAACATTAACAAAATTTCACTCTAAGTCTGAAACCATACTTACCTGAAATCTGCTCTCTCTGGCACAGATTGTTTTTGCAGTCGCTCCCAAATAGCTGGCAGCATCTTTCTGAGAAGAACAGGCTATGAATACAAAATATTAATAAACCAGAAACATGCAGTTCCAAGACAAGGAGTTTTTAAAAATTGCATTATGTATACTTAATGCCTAACTGACCTTTTCTGCTATTTCTTAAATCTCCTAAAAATTCATCTAATTTCAAAGCCAGAGTATTAGCCCATTTATATGTAAATTGCCTTTAATTCATGCATTGATTTGAAAGACTAATCCAAAAGATCCTTTACCACAGGTGACCTTTCTGACACCGTACTTCTGGGAAGACTGTAAAGTGGTTTCTTACAACCTCACATCCACCTGTAGCATAAAACATGTGCCTACTTCAGTCTGTATAAATCAATCATAAGAGAGTGGTTTTCAAGCAATATTGAATTATTAACACTGTAACTGTCTTGGTTAGTCATAGTTAAAATAGGTCCTATTTAAACCAACGATTATTTTCTGTTGGCATTCTTGCGTATTTTAGATGTTAAACACAGTTAAGGCATTCACTGATTATGCCCCTTAAATAATAAGCAGTAATATAATCTAGCTTTTAATGATGATCTCCAAAGATTGTAAATTTCAACAAACATTCAATATTTATTATTTGTGAAAATTTCATTCACCACAAGAGCTGCTAGAAGAAATGTTAAAGCTGACTGCTAAGCCCTTCCCTTTGCAGAGGAGAGTGTACAAAATTGTAATGATTAAATATCAGGATTTATAAATACGTTTTCATCCATTCATGCTCCAGAAAGTGACTCTTGATCCACACCTGCTGCAGAGTACATTTCTCTGCACAGTGAAGGCTCACCTGGCTTGATGGACAGTCTATTATTTACTATTTTCTCCCTGTGACAGGTTTTACTGGGAGGCTCCATAATAATTCTCCTGAATTACTGCACGTTTTTATTAATAATACATAATGTTGAAGAAAATAAATGCTATATTTTCTTCTGATTTCTTTTTGAAAGTAAAATTCATTTTTTCAGTCAGTTAATGCTTCAGAAGAGAAATGGTACAAAGAGCTAACATTAAAGATCGTTGCTTACTTGCATAGTCATCAATAAAACAAGAAATGGTCTGATGTTCTGAAAATGCATTTTAGTTCAAAAATGATGAATTTTTGGACTAAGGAAATGCAAAATCTACCTTTTAAAATCCATTTAGGCAATGAAGTATACCAGACAGTGCATGTCTATATTGTTATTATACAATAAATGAAGATTATTTGTATTGCATGCTTCATATGGGAAGACAAAATATTTTAGCACAGTTATAATAAAGGAATAATCCTTTGCCAAGGTACATACAGTCCTGGAAAAATGCAGTAACTTTAAAAAGTGTGGAGATAATGAGATACGAATTGGTCTCTGTCTAGAATTATCACACAGTTCTCTGTTTTGTCAGGATAAATAAATACTAATGGTCTATGTGGGGGGGACAGGCCTGTCTGCTCTCTGACTAAGGAGATTTTTTTCAAAAGAATTAGAACAAGATGACAGAATTAGTGTTTTATCGTTTGCTGTTAACACACACACACACACACAAAAAATCCCCTAAGTCATGCAGAATTGTTTGCAGAATAAGTTAAATTGTTTTAAGAAGAAGAATGATAAACCCCTAAAAAAGAAGTAGCTGCTGTAAACAAGATCATTTCCTGACAGACATTTTTAGTAATGAAACTATCTGCTTACCTCTTGTTTTAGCCGTAAGTTAATTATATCCTAATGTGGCTTGTTGAGATTTCCTACCATTAATAAGCTGTCCATAACTTACAGTATTTCTTTTCCCTTGTGAAATACTGATCAAGTGTAGCTACCATGTTAAATAGTGTTGTCTTGGCATATAAGGATCAAAAGGGATTTTATGCAGGAA
The DNA here is from genome assembly GCA_013397975.1 of Machaerirhynchus nigripectus. NCBI lineage: Eukaryota > Metazoa > Chordata > Aves > Passeriformes > Dicruridae > Machaerirhynchus > Machaerirhynchus nigripectus. The sequence goes on along the minus strand of VZRQ01007504.1, from coordinate 12,925 downwards.
CACTGGCAGAACACATTTGGTGAAAAAAGAAATCAGCATTTTGATGAGACATGGAGAGTTTGGTGAACTGAACAGATACATGTTGAAAATGTTTCTTTATTAAAAAAGCTCCACCAAAAAACCTCCAAAACACCTCCCCCAAGCCCCTGTTGATTGCGGGAGGGCATCCTCGTGATCTCCGTTTTTACTGATGGCCTGAAGGGCTGAAGCTGTGAAAATCACACACACAAGGGACAGGGATCTACATCAGTATCCTTCTCTGGTCTGCTTATGCATGTGATTGATTATCCATGTTGTTTGCTATGGTAATACAGTTGTCTGCTCAAAAATCAGCTATAATTAGGAAATTAAAGGAATATATGTAGGAAAGACTACTGAAAATTAGCTGCTCATGCCAAAAAAATGTGATGGTGTTTTTGGCCGAGCCAAGACCAAGAACTAAGATGTCTAATCTCAGATTGGTAATTCTGAAAGTTTTTCTGGGTTTGAGGATGCACATGATTAGCTTGAAATTGTAATATTGGATTTAATTACCAAACCCAGCAGGCAGTTTCCATATAAAGGCTACTCCGTTTTCCTGTTATCACAGTGTGATATGATAAAGAGTAGGACATTGTTTCCTGTTACAGAGTTTTTCAGCTTCTGGATGGTTGACAGGAAAAAAATATTTCAGTTTGTCTTCCACTGGTGTAAATACAGACAAAAACACATGTGTGTATTTGTTTTTGCATATGGGCTTATTACCCAGAGAACAAAATGCAGGGGTAGTAGTGTTAAAAAGTGAATAGGAATAAGATGAGAGGGAAAGAAGTTTTAATTAGTACTGGTATTTAGATACTCTCATTATCTGTTTTCTCTGGCTAGATAACTGTAGTTGATGTGTTATCTTCTGGAGTGTACACAAGCAGGAGGAAAAACAGCACAGAAAGACACCAACTTTCAAGTGTTTTCTGAATTGGTCAAAAATGTGTTGCATTATGAAGAGTGATAATATTTTTATAGCATTAGTATAGTTTATTACAGCAATGAATCTGTGCCAGTAATGACAGTGTTTCTGAAAGCTCTGTGCATTTTCCTCCTCCTGACTCAGGACTGGGGTTCTGGTTAACTGGTATGAAAAATGCTGGATTTTGTTACTGGGAACCAGTAGGAGGAAAAATGCTTGAATTTTCAGCTGTTTTAAATGGCAAGGATTCAGCTTCCTGATGAATACATGCAAAGGTTTGTATGGTCTCACTGTTCTGCATACAAATACTTGTCTTATAGTAACTGTGTGCTAAGGGTATACATTTAAGAACTATTTTTTTCTATAACTGTTTAATCAGTATTTCCGTGAAAGTATAAAGGGGTGTTCCAGTGTGATGGGGGAAATGATGCTGCACAAAGTGTTAGGTTAAATAGCACTTTGTGTGGGTGTGAAAAAGTAGCTGGAGCTTCCAGGGTCCATGTTTTGGACTCCTGTTGTTGCTGAATGCTTTTCTTCACCACAGAATACAACAAACGTGTCTCTTAGTAGTGCTGCTTTCAAGTAAAGCCTCTATTGCAGCAAGTAGCATTTAATGGGGTGGGACTTTATGGAAGTCAATTCCTGAGAGGTGAATTTATGTACAAACCTGGGAGGATAAGGGAGATTGATAATGATATATTCACAGGGTACCTGTCAGGAAGAACAGGACTGCAGTACCAGGGATAAATGAAGATCTTGACTCAGCAACATAATACTTTGCAGAATGACAGCGAAAATAAGATGACAGAAATGATTTATATTGATCAAAAGAAATACTGGCCTTGGGCTAAAGGAAGAAAATGATTAACAAAAAGTGATGCAACTGGCATTTCAGTGTGGAAATTCTGACATGATTCAGTGATCACACCTTGGAAAACCTGTGAATTCACGTGTTGAGGAGAGGCTTTGATGGCTTTGTTAGTTCTGAAGTATTCTTCAGCTGGATGCAAACATTAAAAAGGATGAAGGGACATGTGCAATGGTACCCCCAATATCATGAGTTGAGGAAGGGCTGCATTAACCTTTCAGTGCCACAGAGACAGCTCTGTCTGTGAGTGAGTGGGTGCATGCGGGATGGGCTGACTTACTGCCCACCAAAGATGTGGTGCTGTATCCCTACCCCTGCCTGCCCTTTCCACGTGGCTCCCCCCTTCCCCACCCCTAGTCCTAACCACTCTCTCGGGTTTCTCCCATTGATTCTGTTACCCCAGCTCCCCCCATGTACTGCCCCTCTGCCCTGAGAGTCCATGAGCTCTCCACCCCGCTTGTCCCCAGATAAAACCACTGGCTACAGGCCATGTGATCCTCTCTGCCTTTGGGGATCAGCCTGCCAACAGCTCCCCTCTCTCTGCCTTGGGGGAACCATGCCATGTGCTGGCTCTCTGCCTTTGGGAGCCAGCACATGTGCTGGCTGTAGGCTTCTGGGAGCCAGCATGGAATAAAGACCTTCTCCAGCCCCATGCGGGAGCCTTCTCGCCTCCTTTATCATCACCGTGTTGTGGTGTCACAGCCGGCCGGAGCGAGTGAGGGGCAGCCTGGAAGAGGCCACGGGATGCAGCATGGCTGCTCTCCCTCAGAGACCCCCACAGCGCTCTCCGGGCAGGCTGTGGCGTGCCACACCACTGCAGCAACTACCCACCGCAACACAAAGGGATAACACGATTGGCCTTGATAAAAGATGTTCCAGTTCACCAGGTTTAATGTGTGGTGTTAGTGTGCTTGTGTTTCATGAGAGTTACGCATGTTACAAGGAGAATTGGGTCCCTTTCTGTAAAGACAGAAGATGACCATTATTCCCTACTTGACTTCCATGGCTGGAGTTGCACTTTGTTACAGTGGTGATATGCTAATAAAAAAGGGAATTTATTTTCCACTTGGAGGAAATGGGCAATCCCATCCTGTCACATCCCCCTGGTGTTCAGTGGCCTGGTGTCTCAGCATAAATGGCAGCTGCTCAGAGATGGGTTCACTGCTCTCTCTGGTCCTCTAGTAAACAGAGTAGTGCTCTGTGTTCCCTGTGAACTTCTGAAATGCAGGGCTCAGGCCTCTGTGAAACATTGTCTGACTTCTGCTGTGCCTCAGAGGAGCAGCAGCATTGTAGTAAATAAGTGTATCAAAGATAAGGTTTAGCTGAATCCAGGGAGGGGAGCTGAACAGCCCTGTCAGTGCCATGGGATAACAGCCTGAACTGTGACAGGGAGGAGGAGTACATCAATATGGGGGTGAGGGGTAGATGGACAAGTGTGTTTGAAGTAGTCTTATCTTGCTCAGAGGATACTCTGAAGTGGTGCTTGGGATGTATAAATCAGAAAATCCATGCAAAGTGAGATTTGCCTCTAAGCTTCTATTGGAATTTCTGTCCTTTTTAATTATATTTTTAGGATACTCTGATAGATATAGAGAGCAGCTTAGATTTTTGCCTGGAATTTTCAAAGAAGAAAAGAAACTATGCCTACAAGAATGGCTGCTATGCCTTCTAAGGACTGAACTCCACTATCTTCTAAACCAGTTTCAATAGCAATAAAAGAATGAAACCCTGTCAGTATTGCCTGAAGAGATCTCCTCTTGCAGAAGTGAAGTCTCCTGGATAGTGATGTTCTTTAAAGTCCTTTCTAACCCAAACCATTTTATGATTCTGTGACATTTGCATCTTCACTATCAGTTTTGTTTGCATATCAGGCAAATGGAAATGTGGAGTGGAGCTGACCCACAGCTTCTTTAGTTCTATGCACAAAAATTATATTTCTGAGGTGAGATAATCAAAAAATGTGACAACGAGCTTTGACTATGAAATTTTGTTGAGAGAACTGTTTCATGCTTTGACTGTACCTGTCCCACTTTTGTTTCTACTTGTTTTAGAGAATTTAAGTAGAAAATACCCCTGCTAGGATATATTTTTTCTTCCTACGGCTTAACAGCCTCAAGGATCTTCAATACTGACTTTGCTTAATCCAGTTCTTAATTTCTTTAACATGTTTATCTTTCTGTTCAAAAGGAACCACAGATCACAGGTAGGACTTCTAGCAATCCTTTACAGACCCTTTCTTAGATGCTGATTGATGTTCTGGTGTCTCTGGTTGTTGCTGCACACAAATATTCAGCAAAGAATCCATGAAAGGTTATATTTCTAATTTACAAGAAATAGTCTGAGAACCTTTATATCTTGCATTTCTTTTCCCATTTGAATTTTGATACTAGAGAAATTGCATTGGTTTTTTGGATGAAGTTCAATTTGGAGCCTCTTTTATTGTTCCTCACAAACTTTCTTTCCATGACAAGTGGATCTGATTTTCAAGATGTTAAATTTTTTTGCCTCTTGATATAATAGATAATCCAAATAGCATGCAATATTGGGAGACCGTTTTTAGCCTTCTGCAAATAGCATTTCCTTGTGTGAATTTTGAAAAACAAATTGTTTTGCTTGTCTGATTTGTCTTGTGTAATATGCAGTTAAACTAAAGTTTAAGGGTCACTCGTTCTTCCCATCTGCAGACTGTTTTATAGTTTTTATATAGTAGGTAGTTTTGGGCTAATTCTCAGTACATGTAGAGCCTTAACCATGAGGCATATCTTTGTCTGATATTTAAATTTATTTTTTCTTCTGGAAATGAAAGAAAACACCTTTTTCTTTTAGGATGAACAGAAATCTGGCTCTCAAGGTCTGGGAGTGGATTTCTATTCTGATTTTTGTGTTTTGCTGTTGTTAATTTTTTTTTTTGGCCGTTATTCACATCTTTCAATATCAGTTTGTTTTAATAATAAATGTATAATTTCTCCACTACTTTAATATTTTGTCCTTCCTCTTGATATGATGAAAAAAAGAGACATTCTTTTCTGGTTACACATAATTCCTGAAAAATTAACTTAAACCCTTTTTACCCCACCTAAATAGTAAAGTAGATATCTGCTTATTTGAATTAATTCTCAGTTTTCTTTTCCTGAAGGCAGAAATGCATTTGTTTCCAAATTAAGTTAGAATTACTTAATCAGAAAAATGACTTTTATGCATGAACACCTATAATTTACTATCATTGCTTTATTATTAATAGTTACAACAAAGCCACCGAGGTCAGTTTGCCAGTGGCATGAAAGTTATAGATCCTGATGTTTTTAGAATTGTTGAAGCTAATTAAACACAACTTTAGTGTTCTAATGAAAGATGTAGTTGATCTCACATGCCTTCATGGTTGGCTGGCACCAAGTGCCACACATTCCTCCTGCCTGCTGCTGCTCCAGCTTCACCTGAGGGACTGTTCAGTTCCTTTCTCTGCCTGGCTAACTGCTGGGGGCTCAGGACGAGGCACTAAAATGTCCATGGGAGCTGAATTGTGCTGATAAACTGGATGTTTTGAGCAAGGAACAAAGTTTCAGCAGGTTTGATCATCACCTCAGAGTGTTACTCCTGTCATGGGTTGTCCCTGCCTATTCGTGTCTGTGTTGGAACTTGAAGTAGATGTGTACTGGGACTGGCTGCAGAGCCACTGAAGCTTCCCCAAGCAGAGATGTTGATACCTTTGCCTATGTTCAGGGCTGAAAAAAAAGGAGAACATTAGGTATTTTTATTTATCTACAGATACTGTTACTGTTTTGCTTATTGGGTATGTTAATATATCACAAAGGCCTTGATATAGCTAACATTTTGTATTCTATTGTAAATAATGCATTATGAATAAGAAATAGTATAGACTGAAAATGAAAAAAGGCACTTTTTGTGAAATATGTTTCTATAGAGTTTCCCTTTGGAAAATTTCTTAGTCTCCATAAAAATGGCTGTTCTCAGATCCTGCTCTGTTAGTGGAAAGATTATTGGTGTGAACTCCTGTGAATTGGTAGAGCCCAGAATGGTGATAATAAACCAGTTTAAATCTTTAATGTGTTAACTAATAACCACATATTCTAATCTAATCTAATGTATGAATTCTATTCACATCACTCTGATTAACTCTCTGAAGAGCCAGCCTGACTGCATTGTGATTCTGCGAAGGTCGGGACTTTTGTTTAGAAGGATCAGGGAACTTGCTGTTCTGTTCAAATGGTGAACAAGAATAAACCCACTAGATCATGCGAATACTTGACATTTTTCTTCCTGAGCTAGAGGACTCTTATCAAAAAACACATCTGCCTTCATACAGTCTGAAGCATAGGAAGACTCTCTTCATATTGATTATGGGTTTTTTCTCCCTTGTTATTGATTGCAGAATTTGTTTCTTGAGGAAGAGAAAATCATAATCTTCCCAGTTTATTTACTGCCTGAACATCTAGACTTCTCAGAATTTTCCCTTCCAGAGGGTTCTTCAGAGTACTTTTGGCAATAGCTAATCACTTTGGTAGTCTTCTTGCAGTAAGTGTGATGTAAATAATGGCCGAGGTAGAGGTTTTATTGACTTCAAAATAACAACAATAGCAAAAGGAAAATTCAACATTGTCCTCACTTTGAAAATACAATTAAAAAAAAAATTTCCACGGCCTTTTGTTTATTTATTTGGAAATCAGTGAACTTTGGATGAAACAGAAAATTATTTCCCCTCCATCTCTTTTTTCCTCCTGTCTAAAATCTGTTTCTTTCCCCACCCCTGGTGATTTTTATGTGATTTTATATGTATATCTATATATATATATTCTACCCTATTTAGACAAAGACCAGAGCCACTCATAATGCTGCCTAGGGAAATTTTATCAACATCAGGATAATATTAAGAGGAGGAATCAAGCAATTTATTTCAAGGTAAGATCAGCATATCTGACTAGATATATTACTATGTGTAGCAAAATTTCAAAGTTAATTTAGACTATGTGAAGTCATCCTTTTTCAAATGCATGAGAAGAGATGATTAAATTCCAGATTTTAGTGTAAATTAGCTTCTAAACATAGAGGTTTGCAGCTTGAATTGAATCAAGGAGTGTTTCAGAGGTTCAGATTGTTAACTATTTGCTGATGGCTTTGCTCGATTCATTTCTGGAAATGATATCTCACTGGGCTTGTCCAATTCACAGTATATAATGGATTAATGGTTTGGAACTTTGTAATTCCTTGGTTTTATGTTTAAACACTTCATAAACTCTTGATATCCTTTTTTCCCTCTTGAGTTTATTAAAAAAATACCATAAAGGAAAGCTGGCCCTTTCTTTTCTTTGTATTTCATTATTTAGAAAATGCATGGTTATATCAATATTCTAAACCACTATAATGTAATAATTTAAGGACTTTGGGGAAAGAAGAAAACAGAAGAAGTCAGTTTTTTGTTGAGTCTCTTCTGTTAAGAAGAGCTATAATGAACAAATTAATCAAATGCCCGTTATGTAGAGTGGTTACTTTTATAAAGCTTAGAAAGCCAATATGCCTTTTCTGCTCAGCTTTTCCAAACTGTGATAGGGTGACCATGCATATAGCAGCTGCTTGAATACAAAACACTGGTTTTATTCTCTGTTTATTTCATTAATTCTTTTAACACAAACCCTCATTTTTAAATGTGTAATCTGCATTCCTGAGCAAAGGTGTAATCATTGAGTATAAAGAAACATTTTGAAGCATTTTTGACACTTCGTATTTTCATGTTCCTTTCATTACTGTTTCTTACCTGTTCCCTTAAAGGAAACAAAGTAAAACCAAACTACAACCAAAAAAACCCAACAATCTCCCCCTGCAAAAAGGCACACCCTCAAAAACCCCCAAACCAATAAAAAATCCCCAAATCCACAGGGAGCTGACTTTGTTCAATATATACAATATATATACACCATGTTTCCAACATCAACAAGAGGGAGACAAGCACCACGTCCGTGGAAGCAACTCTCCTTCAAATGTTCAGCTCTTGGTGCCTAAGTACAGCTGATTCAAGTCAAAGAGGCAAAGGGCCAAGTGTGGTTTCTCAACATTCCCCGAAGCATAAGCTCTTGCAAGGCAGTATTTTTTGGTTTGGTAATGCCAAGTATGAGCTATTCAGTGGCTTCTCTCATCTTAGTTTTCAATTCTGGAATTTATACTTCAGCAAAGAACCCATATTGTTAAGAAATTGAGGGAAAGGAACCAAGATGGGTTTGTTTTTCTTGGTTCCAAATGTATTTAGCCAAATTCTCTGTACAGAGATGTCTGCATTTCACCAAATGATTTTTGCTCTTTGCTCAACAGCAGTATAGGTTTTTTTGTGGTTTTTTTTTTTTTTTTTTACTTCTAGAAATTCTAAACTGCTGGGAAGCAATGTGAATAATTGATACCTTTTATTCCTCATTGCTCTTGCATCAAGAACAAAAAATGTCCTTTATAGTTTGCTCTCCTGTGTACTAAACTGGCTTTACGCATGCAAAAATTAGCAGCTATAGAGACTACCATTTCTGAAGAGGTTTTTCATTTTGTGACTAGCTTGATGGACTTGCACTTTTAATTAACAAATCAACAAGCACTAATGTGGTAGCAGTAGAGCTTAGGTCACACAGAATCAGCCAAACCCATTCTAATGAGTGAAATTACTCTAGGGATTAATCTGACGATGCAAAATGAAAGGGCTGGGAAAAGAGTTGCTATTCCACTTCCTTGGAAGATACATGTTTTCCTTCCAAAATATTTTAGAAACACTGAGATTTTGGATGTTACACACTCCTATGCTGGGAGCTAGTCAATATTTGAGGTTTATATCCTGCTTGTATTTGTTGTCAAGTGCGGTATAAAATAGGACATTGCAATTGTTTTAAAATGTATTTTAATACATTTAATTCTGGTCCTAGACAAATTAATCTGAAAAGAACAAGGAATTAATTTTACAGGTCAGCTTGAGATGTTCCCACTGGTGTGTACTAGAAGCTGTTCAGAGAAGGTTTTGCAGGCTGCTGTCATGATATTTTTAATACATTTTAACTTTCCTTTGGCACAAAGATACTCTAATGCTAGTAGGCTTTGTATTTTCATGTAAATTCTAGGATCAATGTGCAGCTCTGTAGCCTTGCAAGGAGGATAAGGAACAGTGTGTCTTATCTAAATTCTGTCTCCAGCTTTTTCACTGTTAAGACATTTGCCATGTTACTTATCCTTTTGTGCCTTGTTCAATAAAAAAGGGATAATGATGGCAGTTTAATATTGTACAGTGTTTTCAGGATGAGAAAAACTTGCAGTGTGGCAGCATTGCTTTTTCCAGTGTGTTACTGGTGAACTTCAGTTCTAAAAATAGTTTTGATCCTTTGGGAGAGAACACTCTCAAGTCTGTCCCCTACATGTAAGGTTTGGGGAATGATGGTGCTTTGGGTGTTTTAATGAGAACCCTATTTAAAAAGTGCTGCTACCACAAGAGCAGAGGGTGATCTCTCACCACATCATGGTGAATTAGTGACTGTTCCGGTTTTTTTGTAATGCTCTTTAATTTCTAGTGATAGGTTAAAGATTTTCAGAAGCTGATCTTTACATTTTCAAGGTGCAGAAACTTGGATTAATAAATCAAGGAGCATTTCAGAGTGCTTAATGACAAAATAAAGAATTTGAACTGTGTCTGAAGGTAGCTGTTGGTCTGTGGTTCCAAGCAGTGACAGAGGCTTTTGCTTTTAGTGCCAAGTGGTATATTCTGGAAATGGGAACGTCCTTTCTTTTCATGTGTGTGTTTATAGTTTAAAGAAATGCTGTACCTGTCAAGGGTGTGGATAGATGGCACAGATCCTCAGCACCGGTTAGTTCCAGTTTAACAGCATGGTTGGATACCATGAAGGAAACATTGAAATATTTGTTCACTGCTTTTCTAGATCCTGATATAGAGCAGACTATGCTAGTTGACTGTGATTAGAGGTAATGTAGGAAAATTCTATGTGCACTTGAGGTCTTTGAGCTATTCCATCTCTTTCTTTCAGTGACTCTTCCACTTTACACATTGTTCAGATAGTGTACTTCTTGAGGAGAGGGAATAGAAGATGAAAAACTTAAAAATGTTGAAAGCATGTCTCTGGGTAAGAGGAATACACCTCAAGAAGTAGCACACTCCTGTTAGATACTATCCCAGACATTAACAGAAGGCAGAAAAAAAAAAAAAAAGGCATAGCCACGATAAAATGACATCCTTGGTTGCAGCAGGAAGGCAGTTTGGCACAGGCCTTTGGTATTCCTGAGTGCTAGAAATTAAATCCAAGTAAATGGATTGATGTAGTAGTGATTTAAGGAAAAAAACCCCACTATTTCTTAAGACAGCAAAATTTATGTGGTGACATTTTGTATAGGGTATAGTTTGTGTAACCTTTTCTGGTTTGTGCTGAATGCTGCCAGGTTTAGTATTGTAACATGTCTTTCAAACAAGTCATTCTCAAACAGCATATTTATGGGGCCATAGGTATCTCCAGAGTTCTCCCTCCTAGTTTGTTCTCTCCTTTTTGTTGTGAAAATTAAATTGTGGTGGGCTACCAACTCTCTGCAAGCCTGGGTGTTTCACAGTATTCGTACTTGTGTTTAGTGCCCACCAGAAAACCATATTAGACTCAAGTAAAAGAATAGAAAGCAGGAATTCAGGAATGAGCCATTTTGCAGTACAGTTGGGTCTTTTTTCCCCCCCACTTTATGACTTTGTGGAATGATGAAATAAAGCACAAATACTCAGCTATGATGCTTTAGAAATAAGACACACGCACAAAAAGGAGAATGAACAAACTCAATACAGCATAAGCACAATGTTTTCCTTTTCACAAAATGAACTTTTTAAATGTTTTATACTTTCCCAGTTCATTCCTGGCATGGGAACACAATGCTATTATCAACACAGCATTCCCTAGCCTGCTTTCCAGAACTTCTCAAGTTCATTATTTTCTGTTAAGATATTTAGAAGCTAAATTGAGCAATGCCATTTCATTATGAAATATAATGACTGGAAAGAGGACAAATGGTTGTATCCTGAATCTTGTTTATCAGTTAATTCTTTATTAGAGTACAGCAGCAATTGCATATGCAAAATGGCATTCTAATTACATTCTGCATAGCAGTGTAGTAGTTTTATCAATGCTATTTAGTTGCATAATGCACACAGCACAAACTATGGTACAGCAATATAAATAATTGGTTTAATTTGCTATTAATGAATCTACGAAATGAAATTATATTAGTATTTTCAGAACAAGTGGTTAATTACAAACGTCATTTACATATTACCCTCTGTTACTGCTGGATGTATTTGTTGACCTTGGTTATAATTATTTTGTGGAGAATTTTTCATAGTGGGATGTGCCAGGAGGTTTGTGCCAAGCTGTGTAAATTTTGGCCCACCCATCTCCCTTTAGACTCCTGCACTAAGCTGATAGTGAAGGTATTCTGGGGGTTTGAGTGGTTTTGGTAATGGGCAAAAAGAAGAAGGTGGAAGAGACATGATGGGAGGTTGCTTTTTCTCATGAACCACAAGCATTGTTTCATCTACCTTCTATCTATAAAACAGATTATGTCTGAAAATGTGATTTATCAAAGTTCATTCCTCCTTTGCCTCTTTTGCAAAGAATTTTTCCATCATAAAGTCACAGTGTTTCTGACTGCAGCAGTTCAGCAGCTTACTCGTGTAGGCTGGGTTTTATGGCTGCTTTTGCAGGAGGAGCAAAATGTAAGTGGGCCCTGAAAACCCAGTCAGTTGGCAAACACAACATGAGATGTAATTACCCAGTCACTGTGTGGTTTTTAGGAAAAGAAGCTAGGGGCTAGTTAAATACACCTGAAAGACTGGCCCCAGAAAGCTCCCTCCCGCAGTTCAATCAATGTCTTATTACATAATAAACCATGATAGAGATGTAAGAATTATGCTTCATGGCCGAAGCTTTGTTCTGCGAAGATAGCCAGAATCAGATAATCAAAATAATTGTTATTGCCAGATGTTATCTTGTTAGGGGGAAGTAGTACTGATTCCATCTTCTTTGTGGACAAGGTAATATTTATTGCTAACTGTGGGGAAAAAAACACTAAAGTTTTAAGGTTGAAGTTCAGTTGTGTTTACTGTCACTTGAAAATAAGTGCTTGAATGTGTTTTTGTCTGCCTTTGAGCAGACATTCCTTTCACTGTAATCTCAAAACTCCTATTGTTGTTCTGTTTTTATTAAATTTGCTGGCATTCCCTGTTGATCATCATCTTTAGTAAACTCCAGTAAGGCTGAAAGAGCAACAAGCAAGTTTTCTTTTCATCTTTTAGCTCGAAGTGGTTCAGTATCTTACTATTTTAAACCTACATTGTGTTGACAATAAGCTTCGATCCTAAATAGCTGTTTGCTCAAAGGAGCTGAGCCCCTAAATTATCCAGCTGCTTGCATGTCTGTCTCTTCATTGATAACTGAATATGAGCTGCCTGAAGTTAAATGGTACATATCTGGGCTACCTGCATTTCCCTCTCTCCTGTTGTCTCTGAACTTAACAGTGGCACCCTATTAAACTTTCAGCCTCCACCTATCCTGGCCTTCAATAGGTGGTGTTTGTTTCTGTGCTGTGGCTGCTCCTAGGGATACAGGAATTTTAGTATTAACCACAGTTGCTTGAGGTATTTATCCCTGCAGGTCTGTAATGGTTTTGTTCTGATTTCTTACCTTCTGTGAGATAAGGGATTAGGAGAAATGCAAACAGGCTTAAAAATTTAGGGAATATGAAGAAGTTTATTACTAGCAGAATTAAAAGTAAAAAGAAATAATAAGAAAGTAAAGCAAAACCCCCTTTTCCTCCAGCACCTCCCCTTTTTACCTAACTTGCACAAAGGATAACAAATTATGATTTTGGTCAGTATTACAGTTCTTAAAAATCTCTCCAATATTTAAGGGAAAAAGGTTTTCTTCTGCTTCACGTGGTTTCCAAACTGCCCAAAAAGCAACAGACCCACCTAGAATTCTGCTGCCATGAAAAACATCTCTCCCATGAATCTTGCTGTCTTCCCACAACTGCCAGCATGATCCACACGTGGGGTGTTTCTTCTTTAAGGATAAGCAAATTCCAGC
>VZRQ01007498.1:1404-12148 GCA_013397975.1 Machaerirhynchus nigripectus | reverse complement strand
TAACCTGGGAGAGGATGATGTTTGCAGGTCTCATCTCTTCTGGGGAATTTACAGTTCAGAAGGAGTTAATCTTACCCGGAGCCTTGGCTTGCAGCTAGAACTTATCTCTCTGTTGCTGACATGCTCTCTGCTGGGCAGCAGGCCAGGAGCTGCTTTCGGCCGAAGCTGTAAAAAGTCCATCTCTGGCTGCCCCGGAGAAGGCAGGGGGGGCATCACGGCCCTCACGGAGCCGCGGGTCTGGCCCCAGCCCCTGCCAGGGCTGAGTGGTCAGGCCCGGCCAGGCCCAGCCAGGCCTAGCCAGGCCCAGCCTGGCCTAACCAGGCCCGGCCTGGCCTGCCGGCCAGAGCCCTGTTTCCAGCTCGAAAGCCGGAAGGAAGAGAGAGTTTCCCGGGCTTCCACCTGGTTTAAATATGTGAATTTCGAGAAGCGCTGTTGGTCTATACAACTGTCCATCAACCCAGGGTCAAACCATGACAGTCAGACTGTATTGTTTCGTCTTATTTTTGCCTTGATATTGCTTTGTAGCTGAAGAAAGTGACCAACACTGGTGTTATCTGCACAGTCCATTCAGAGTCAGTGAAAGGACAAGGCATAGTGCAGTGAATTTATGTCCTTGACATCTACCGAAAGTACTACTGCACCCTTTTTATTAGCTTCCCTTCTGTGCAAACAGAAATTTTTGCTTTTGTGACATACCAGATTCTAACTTGTGCTACCACCTGCTTGTCTGTTTCCATAGGTGAGCAGTACCTGTTTGTGTATGGTGGCCGCTCTGCTCTGGAGCCTGTGCTTGGGGATTGGTATTTCCTGCACACTCCAGAACTGTCCTACACTGCGGTAAGAATGTACTCCATGGTGATTAGAGTTAGAACTGACTTCTAAACACCCAGCTTTTTATTCTTCTGTAGAGAATACAGTCTCTACAGAATAGTGGAGTTTGGGAGGGACATCTGGAGGTCATCTAGTCCACCACTCTTGCTTAAAACAGGTCTGAGTAGAGCAGGTTGCTCAGTCTATTGTCCAGATGGGATTATCTCCATAGATGGAGACTCCACCATCTCTTTGGGCAACCTATTCCAGTGCTTGACCACCCTGATAGTATAATATGAGGGGGTTTCATGTTTAAATGGATTTTTTTCTATGTCAGTTTGTGCCCATTGCCTCTTGCCCTGTTGCTGGATGCTGCTGAGAACATACTGTCTCTGTCTTCTTTCACCTCTCCCATCATGGACTTGTCCCACTGTGTGCTGGCCTTTTTCGCGGAAGGATACTGTTAGAGACAGTATAAAAAGCTTTGCTAAAATCAAAACCACCTCCACATCTGCTGGTTTGCCTCAGTCAACTAGATTGCTGAATGTGTCATAAAAGGAAATTTAATTAAAGAGGACTTATTCCCTTGTTCACTTACTGGCCACCAGTCCGATGTAACCCTATTTACTATACCTCTTTGAGCCCAACCTTGTACATAGCACAAGTATAGGATGAGAGATGCATGATTGCAGGAGGTCACTAGCCAAACATGAGTAAGCAATATCCCACTGTTGTGGGAGGCCTACACTGTGTCTTCAGATACATAACCAGAAATGTTATCTGGTAGACATATGAATTGCTTCTTTTATTTCCTACAATGTTCCGTATCTCAGCAGAACTTCTGTAAAATACCCAAAGCTGATTGCTGGAAAAAAAGTGGACAGGCTTCTATACAGCTATATAGAGGCATGCAGCAGGAGTGACCAGGCCACATACCTCACAGGGGAAGGTTTTGAAGAACTTCTAGCTATTGAATCTGGAGAAGATTCAAGATAGAAATAAATCTTCTAATACCTAAATTACTGCTGCAGAGAAGACAGTAATTGTTCTCCATTTTAATTTGAGTAGTACAGGGAATCAACTGGACATTAAGGAAGGCTATTGATCGTGAAGCTAGCTGAGTCTGCAATAGACTGCCTAAAGAGGTGAGAAATTCTTGTCACTGCAGACGTTTGGAAACTATTATATAAACATCCATCCATCCAGGTGATAACAGATACAGTTCATTTGTTTTAGGGGAAGGTATGGGCCAAGTGGCCTCCAAATTTTTCTCCACCACTTACTTGCACATTTTTTCCTTCAGTGCTTGCCCTAAAAGTTTTCTTTCTGAATTTTGTCCTGCAGTTGAGCCTTTTGTCCCACTCTGTGGTTTGAACAACTGATCACCAGCTTTGCTGGTCACTGCATTAGTCCATGTGTTTGTAAACAAACTTGTAGTTCCCAGGTGTATGTCTTGGGCAGAAAGCAGCATGCAAGAATGCAGATAAAGTTACCCCTAATAAATTTGTGGAAATAAACCCTCTAAAGACTGATTATATTAAATGTACTGAGGGCCGGAGATGGTGTAAATGGAAGCACTTACCAGTCCCTAGAGGAACATGTGAAGAAGGTTGGGTGTCAAAAAACTCAGTCACACAGCAAAAGGTCATTTAAAAGCCTGGACATTAAGCAAACACTTAACTTGGCAAACTTCAGCCTTGGACTTGTGTTTTTTTAGATTGCTGTTGAGGGTCCAGTCCCAGAAAGCCGCCACTCTCACAGTGCCTGTAGCTGGGAAGGAGGAGTGCTGATCGCAGGAGGTCTGGGAGCAGCTGAGCAGCCCTTGGGTTCAGTTTTCCTTCTGAGGGAGCTTGAACATGGCTTTCAGTGGCAGACAATAGAGACACACCCTCCTCTTGTCCCAAGGTAAGCAGAAGGCATTCATAGCATCATAAAAGAGTTTGATTTGGAAGGGACCTCTTAAAGGCCAACTAGTCCAACCTCCCTGCAATGAGTAGGGCCATCTTCAACTAGACCAGGTTGCTCAGAGCATTCAGCAGAGAATCTTCAGCCTGTGTCTACCAGCCTCCCTCGCTAATGGAGTTCAATCTCATTTTGAACTAACAGGTATTCACATACTGCACATGTGCATGAAGGAAAGCTTCTGCTTGTTGGTGGAGTGTGGTTTCATGCATCCTCTGTGCCAGGCATCACTGTCATTGACTTAATGACTGGTCTCTGCTTGGACTACGTGATTAATGTGGTAAGTACTGAAATTTTTCTTTCAGGGTAAGCAGTGTCCTATGAAGGAACAAGATAACTTTACATAGAGGTAGGATCTAATTCCAAAGTGCTGTTACCCAGCACAGACAGCACAGCAGCGTTAAGAGAGGGAGAGATGGAATGTGCAGAAGACTGGAGCACATGGAGCTGCTCTGTTTTAGACAAGGGGCAGCAGAACTGAAATGGGCACAAGCGTAGTCACTTCAGGATGTCTGTGGAGTAAGGGAACAGATAAACCAGAGGCTAAGTTAGTGTTCATGGAGGTCTGTGGTATAATTTCATTGAGAACTTCGTGGTGTAGCAGTGTGCTATAGCTGCTGGCTGAAATATGAGAAAAAAAACAGCACAGAAGTACTGGAAACTCCACTGAAACATAAAAGCTTCCTATAAGGATGATTGAAACTGGAACAGATTGCTCAGAGAGGCTGTTGTGTTTCCATAATTGGAGGGCAAGGTACTGAAAAGCCTGCTTGAGTTGAGCCTGCTTTGAACTAGGTGGTTGGACTGGATGATGCTTGGAGGACCCTTTCAACTTAAACTATTTGGTGGCTTTCTTCTATGAATCACTGAAGAACAGTCATACAGGTGGTGTCACACAGCAGGGTTTTGGCATACTCTGGGCAAAAGTTGGTCTACATCTCTGAGTAGCCCTCATCTCAGGTAATAATGCCTGGAGTAAAAGAAAGACATGGATCTGTTAGAGTAAATCCCTAGAAGGGCCGCAAAGATCATCAGAGAGCTGATCTCCTGTCAGGATGTGCTGAGAAAGTTGGGGTTGTTCAGCCTTAAGAGAGAGAGAGAGAGAGAGGGCTCTGGGGAGACCTTAGAGCCCCTTCTAGTGCTTAAAGGGGGGCTTGTAACGAAGATGGGGACAAAAGAGTTTTTAGCAGGGCCTGTAGTGATAAGGCAACGGGTGATGGTTTTCATCTAAAGCACAGTAGCTTCAAACTAGGTATATGGAAGAAATTTTTTATGAAGAGTATGGTGAGGTACTGCCAAAGGCTGCCCAGAGGAGCTGTGGCTGCCCCATCCCTGGAAATGTTCAAGGCCAGATTAGATGGGGCTTGGAGCAGCCTTGTCTACTGGAAGCTGTCCCTGCCCATGGCAAGGGGGGTGGAGCGAGGTGGCCTTTTTAAGGTCCTTCCATCCCAAACCATTCAGTGATTCTATAAGAACATTTCTGTTGTTTGACAAGTTTTTATTTATCTTTTATGTAAAGAAACAACATTATTTTGATAACTGTCTTTATGGAACCTGTTGTTGGTGAAACTAGAATTTGTGACACGTCAGTTTTTTATAGTGGACAGTATGCATGTATCTGGTTGACCTTGCAGGGTTTTGCTGAGGGTATAAAGCGTGAAACCTGCTTAATTGTGGCTTAGTTTTCAGTTACTGTCTGTAGCAGAAGTTATAAGTGACCTCATATCCTTTAGATAAAATAGACTGCCCGTGTTGGACAGCAACGAGGATGGGTGCAGTGATAATGAGGTTGTATCTAAAAGAATATAACTTTCTTGTTTACAATGAATAAGCGGATACAGATGGATTGGTATCTTCCTTTGCTTATGAGCTGTTTACTTTGACTTACATGCAACTCTAGGCTTTTGAACCTACCAGTTACATAGGTGAGCTCTGAACCTCCTTGCCACAGGCCATGAATGCCAAAGATTTATATTGAATCAAAAAGTGACTGGCTACCTTTTTGGGAGGAAAAGCATTAAGGTTCAGGGTGTACAAAGACATTTTCTCTCATTTAAAAAATCGCTGAACTGCAAGTTGGTGTGTGGGAGGGTATAGTAGAGCAGTACACCTCAGGTGTTGCCTGTTCCTGTATTCTCTAACTGTCTGTTTTTGCCCACATTCCATGGGTGGTACGGTGGACTATGTGAAGTCCTGTATGTTCAAAATCTCCTTTCCTTTTTCAGGAGCATCTGGAGTGGCCATTAATGCTACATAATCATAGCAGTGTCTTTCTGCCAAATGAGAAGGAGTTGTTGGTTATTGGTGGTGGTGGAAACTGCTTCTCCTTTGGGACACACTTGAACCCAGAGCCTGTTACACTGAGCCTCAGCAGCATCCTGATCAGTCACTGAGTAGGACCAACAAGGGCTGAACCACGCTACTGTGCTGTGGGGAGACATCTATTCACTCAAGGTCCAAAAGCAGCACAGTGTTCCCACAAAGGTTTTGTATCCAGAATGCATTTGTGAAGGTGGGATCAGGAGGGACAGTTACAGCAAGGGATTCACACCTCACTGGCCTTTGCTTTTTTACAGCTCTTTGTGTTGCTGTAAATAAAGTACCTCGAAAGCAGCTGGCAGCAGTAGTCCATAGAGGTGAGGAACAGTGTGGTTTGGGTTGTAAGGCACTGTAAAGATGATCCGGTTCCACCCCCCTGCCATGGGTAGGGAAACCACTAGACCAGGTTTCTCCAAGCCCCATCCAACCTGGCCTTGAATACTTCCATGGGTGGAGCAAAAACAGCTTCTCAAGGCAACCTATGCCAGTGCCTCGATACCCTCACAGGGAAGAATTTCTTCCAGATATCCAATCTAAACCTATTTTGTGTCAGTGAGAAGCCATTCTCCCTTGTCCTGTCACTCCAGGCCCTTGTAAGTAGTCTCTCTCCATCTTTCTTGTTGGCTCCCTTCAAGTACTGCAAGGCCACAATTAGGTCACTCCAAAGCTTCTCTTCTCCAGGCTGAACAATCCCAATGCTCTCAGCCTTTCCTCATAGCATAGAGGTGCTCCATCGTTTGATCATCTTGGAGTCTCCTCTGGACTGGCTCCCAACAGCCCCACGTCCTTCCTGTGCTGGGACCCCAGAGCTGGAGGCAGCACTGCAGGTTCGGTTTCACCTGAGCGGGGCAGAAGTGCAGAATCCCCCCTCCCCTACTGCCCACACTGTGGGATCACCCCAGCACACAGGGCCAGGACATGTCCAGCCTCTCATTCACCAGCACCCCTAAGTTCTTATTGGTAGGGCTGTTCTTGATCTCTTCATCCCCCAGCCTGGATTGATATAGGGGGTTGTCCTGATCCACATGCGGTACCAGCACTTGATCTTGTGAAACTTTATGAGATTCCCATAGGCCCTTTTCTTGAGCTTATCCAAGTCACTCTGGCTGGCATTTGGTCCTTCACGATGTGGAGCTGCTAGAACGAGTCCAGAGGACCCCACAGATATGCTCAAAGGCTGGAGCCTGTCTGGTCTGGAGACAGTCTGAGAGCTGGAGGTGTTCAGCCTGGGGATGAGAAGGCTCCAGGGAGACCTTAGAGCTCTGACTTCAAGAGAGCTGGAAATGGACTTTGTACGAGGGCCTGGAGTGCCAGGACAAGGAGGAATGGCTTCCCTCTGCCAGAGGGCAGGGTTAGATGGGATATTGGGAAGAAGTTCCTCCCTGTGAGGGTGGTGAGGCCCTGGCACAGGTTCCCCAGAGAAGCTGTGGCTGCCCTGTGTCTGGAAGTGTTCATGGCCAGGTTGGATGGGGCTTGGAGCAACCTGGGACGGTGGAAGGTGTCCCTGCCCGTGGCAAGGTGGTGGTTGGTACTTTATGATTTTTAAGGTCCCTTCCAACCCAAACCAGTCAGTGATTCCATGGTGAGTATCTGACTGCACATCGGTTGTTGGGTGCAGAGAAATTGTTAACATTTACTTCGCTTATTTTTCTTCTCTGTTTCTTTTCTCTCATCCAATATTTTTTGAATTTGTTTCTATTTAATAAATTATCTCACCTTATGAGTTTCTCTCTCACTTTTTTTTCCTTACTGAATTACCAGCTGTGGTTAAAGCACAAGACCCTTGCCCAGCTCCATTGCCCTTCTCTGGACACACTCCAGCACCTCAATGTCTTTATTATTGTGTGGGACCCAAAACCGAATACAGGACTCAAGGTCTCACCTCACCAGTGCCCAGCACAGGAGCATGATCACTGCCCTTGTGTCATGGAGGCTCATGAAACTGAGACAAATCATCGATTCAGAAGAGATCTATTTTATGAGGTAGTTAACCTCCCCCTGCTCCCAGCAATTACAGACCCAACAACTACTGAAAACAGATTCATGATGTCGAATGAAATTGTTATAACCTGACTGACTTAGAGAATCCCAAAGGTTTCAGCAGGGCAATGTGGTATGAGGGTCATCGTGCCCAAGGCAGCAAGGGCTCTCCCTTGGGCTCCTGTGGGCTCCCTGGTATCCAAAAGGGAGTTCTGACTGCCCAGGGGCCTCTGATTGCCCCATGGTGTCACAAAGAGGGTTTTGGCTGCCCCATGATGTCACACAGGGGACTCCGCCAGCCTGCCAGCCTGTAAAAGGGGCCCCACAGGAACAGACAGTGATTGCTGGGCACAGCAGTCTGGCAGCGTCTTGGCAGACAACCTCAGCCTCTGCCACCCCACCAGGGTTGGATTCCCATCACTGGGACCCCGAAGGTCACTGGGGAACATCTTCACCGGCCTGTGCAGGTGACCTGGCCTGCCAGGGACGGTGCCATGGGCTTCCTCAACATCTTCACCATGGGTGAGCTGGTGGCAATCACAATGGTGGTGCTGCAGCTCATCTTGGTCACTGTCATGCTACGGGACAAGTGTCTATGGGTAGGTGGCCTCTGATCTGCTGTGTGTTCTGGGCGGGGCTGTGAGGGGCCGGGCCGTGTGGGTTTGGGGTTGGTGTGGCATGCGTGGCAGGACAACGGGGAGCATCCTGGGGAGCTGCTCTTGTCTCACCCCTCTGTGGTTCTGGCAGAGGATCCATCAGAACTCAGAGCATCCAAGCGCAGCGAGAGGCCAGCTGGAGGGGCAGAGCAACGTGGGCAGGGCATGGAGATCAGCGGACACTGAGCTGCCCCATGGCAGCTCCCCACGCAGTTCCATGAGCTCCAGGAGGCATTTCCCAAGGTTCATCCGGAGCTCCCAGGACTCCCAGGCGCTCTTTGAGGAGCACCGCAAGGAGCTGGAGGCGCAGCTAGCCCAATGGCGATGGGGTAGGGGGAGTGGCAGGGTGGTCCACGCTGATGTGCAGGTGAAGCCAAGGCTGCTGGGGGCCAGAGAGCATCCCCAGTGCCTTGGAGTGGAGTTGGCGAGGCCAGACATGAACAAGGTGACAGAAAAGGACAAACATAAGAACAGACAATGCAGCAGCAACAGCTCCATGATGCTGCAACGCAGAAGATCTGTGGCGATAGCCAGGTTGCTCCCCAGACTAGTGGTGATCATGAATCCCACTGTATTGGAAAGCAGCAGCAGCTCAATGGAGCTGGAATACAGTACCAGCACTGCTGCTGGAAGGTTCCTGGGGCAGTTTCGTGCCCGGCTTCAGAGATACCTGGAAGCCTTGCAGACACGCTGTGTTCAGCGCCGCCGGTGCTTCTCCATCCGCTTGAAGTCTCAGTGGTGGTCGCGGTGCTGGACCCAGAAAAGAAAACGGATGTAGTAATGAGTAGTCAGGGAGGGGTAGGGGACTAGGGTATTTCAGGAACTGCCTGGGACAATCCCTGGGCCTCTCCAGATCCCTCTGTAGAGCCTTCCTGTCCTCTGCAAGGCCTTCCTCTCCACATTCCCACCCAACCTGCTGTCCTCTACAAATTGGCTGAGGCTCCCCTCCTCCAGGTCATCAATAGAAACAGGACTGGTCTCAGTGCTGCCCAGGGGAGCCACACTGGTGACTGGGTACCAGCTGAATGAAGCTGTCCCCTACCACTCTCTGGGCCTGGCCATCCACACCCTTTTTTACAGTGAACAGTGGACCCATCCAAGCCGTGGGCTGCCAGTTTCTCCACAAGAATGCTTTGGAGAATGGTGCCAAAGGCTTAACAAAAGTCCAGGTAAACACCATCCCCAGCCTTTCCCTCTCCCACCAAGCAGGTCACTTTGTCATAAAAGGAAAGCTGTGGACAATCCAGGAAACTTAATCGCACCCTGCTTTAAGGGTAGAATGAAGGACCCTGGGAACTACCAGTGTGCCTACCAGCCTTCCCTCTGTGTCTGGGAAGATTCCCACTTTGATATCTGCCTTTTCCCTGATTCTTACCCATCAACCCTCGACCCTTTCATCACCACTGTCAATTCCTAGACAGTCAAAACACTCCCTCATATACAGGGCTACCCCACTGCTTCTCCTTCCTTGCTGAGCCCTTCTGAAGAGTTTATTTCCCCCCAACTCCTTGTGCAACACCAGCCTATTCACTGGCAGAGTGGTGTGAGGAACAGCAGAGGCCTTGATGCTCGGCACTGATTGAAACATCCTGGGGTTATCAACAGTCTTTTCAGCATAAATCCAAACCACAGGCCCATTGGAAGAAATTGAACTCTTCCTGCCCAACTCAGCATGTTCTCCAGCTTTTATTATTCCATGCTGTGTATGTCCTGCTGAGGTCCCACACCATCACAACACATCCTCACCACTCCTTTGCCCATGAAATGTCCGGGAAATGTCCATCAATCTCCAGCAGCTGTCCTGTGGAGCCCATGAGGAGGAAGGGTGATGGAAGTGGAGGATCTTGTAAAGCCAGACAGGAGAAGCAGTGCCATGGGGCTGTGCAGCCCCGTCACCATTGCTCTGGGTAGAAGCACTTCCACAGGTCTTCTGCTTTCCCCTTTCTAAAAATGGGGGTTGTATTTTCCTTTTTCCAGTTATCAGGGATTTCACCTAACTGCCACAAATTTTCAAAAAATTATGGTTAATAGCTTACAAGTGATGGATAAATGCCAGTTCCCTCAGAACCTGGGGATGTATCTCATCAGGTCCCATGGACTTGAGCACATTCAGGTTCTTTAGATTGTCTTGAATCTGATCCTCTCCTACAGTAGACTCGGGTTGTTCATTCTCCCACTCCCTGCATTTGCCTTTCTTGACTTGGGCATTGTGGCTGGAGCACTTGCCATTGAAGACTGAGGCACAGAAGTCCTTGAAAACCTCAGTCTTTGTCCAGGGTAGTCAAGTCTCCTGTTTCCTTCTGGAGAGAGCCCACATTATCCCTATTTTCTCGCTTGCAACATATCTCCAGAAGCCCTTCCTGTTATCCTTAATATCCCTGTCCCCACCCTCCCCTTAATCTTCACCCACAGGCTCTCAGCTGGCTTCTTGTACTTCCTGAGGCAGAGTTCCGTATCCACAGAGAGCTACATCCCCTCCTGATCTCCTCAGCCTGTCTTTCCTAAAAAGCCTAAACCCTTCCATTCCAGTGCTCTAGTCATAGGAGCTATCCCACCATGTCCCCATGATATTCGGCTTTCCTTTTCACTTGTTGGTCATTGCCAGTGCTTGCTTTTATTCATATGAGAAAATTGCCAAGGAGTTTGGTTAAAAATGGCTTTCCCAAGTGTTTGGAGGAGATGAAAGAACTTGAAACTGCTTCTGATAAATCCATAATGGTGGGATGCTGTATGAAGCTCACTGTTGTAACTAGCCAGTAACGTCAACTGATATTTTAACTATTAAAAAACGTTACCTTTATCATAAGTGTATGTGTGTGTAAAATACAAAAAGTGTTGAACTTTCTCCATTCTATGAACCTTCGTTCGTGCCTCTACATCCTAGGGAGCCATTTGGTCCCGCCCCTCATCTTTGGCTCCAACCCTGGGTTTGTGGTCCCACCCCCTCTCACACTGCTCCCCCTCGCCTCATGGGAGTCTCCACCTCCTGACGTGGAGCAGCCTCAGGTGTGGCCAGT
>VZRQ01007482.1:325840-341227 GCA_013397975.1 Machaerirhynchus nigripectus | reverse complement strand
GTCCTTTGTGCACGAGGCGCTCACTGCCCTTGGCGCCACAGAATCCCAGAACCATCAGGGTTGGAAAACACCTTCGGCATCATCCAGTCCCACCATCCCCCAGCACCACCAGCATCGCCCCAAACCATGTCCCCAAGGGCCACATCCAGATGACTGAACCCTTCCAGAGATGGTGATCCACCCCGGGCAACTCATCCCAATGCCTGACCACTCGTGACGGGAAAACATTTTTCCAGCCTCCAATCTGAACCTCTCTTGGCACAGCTTGAGGCCATTTCCTCTCATCCCTTCACTTGGGACACAGCAGAAGAGCCTGACTCCCCCTCACTGCAGCGTCCTTCAGGTGGTTCCAGAGAGCAGCAAGGTCCCCCTGAGCTTCCAACCCCCTGCACGCAGGAAGCCCAGTTATTTGTATGGTATGAGGAGGGAAACCTCAACGATCCCAAGTGGAGGAGAAAGGCCGGGTTTCTGCAGCAGCGCCCAGCTTTGCACGGGATGGATTCCGTGCCCTGGGAATGACTCCGCAGCCAGCTCGGGGTGAAGGACAGCAGCGGGAGCAGCACAGCCGTGACTTGGGGACACCCCGGGGACACCCCAGTGACACCAGCTCTGTTTCACAGCGGCCAAAGTCACCCCTCAGCTGGACCGGCCCTCTGAGGAGCCCCCAACACGTGCAGCCCCCTGAGGGGACCGGGAATGCGGTACCGGGGCGGCGCCAGCTTTTCCTCCAAGAATTCCTCGATCTTGTTGACGTCGGTTTTCACTTCCCCGTCAAAGGTCATGAACGGCGGGTTGGTACCCGGGGCCAGGTTCTGCAGGTCCGCAGGTTTTCTGGGAAAGAAAAAGGCATAGAAAGTCCCTCTCCCTGCTTTCTGTGAGCCCCTTTAGGCACTGGAAAGGGCTCTGAGATCTCCTCAGAACTGTTTCTTCTCCAGGCTGGACACACCCAGCTCTCCCAGCCTGGCAGAAAAGAGTCACCCTTTAAAATCCCCGTGTTGGAGAAGTTGTGCTGAAAAGTTAAGATCCCAGAATTAAAAGTCACAATCTCACCTTTTCAAATCCACGGTTGTGACGTTAAATATGACACCTTTGAGCCACAGGATCATAAAGAGGCGCTGAGAGAACGGGCAGTTCCCAATACTTTCCCCATCACTGCCAGCCTGCAGTTGGAAAAATTACAAATTATAAATACATCAGTGTATAAATCACAGCAGTCCCTCCAAAGGAAACAGCCTCCAGCTCATTTGTCTACATGAACATAAATCTGCACAAGTCACTACAAGATTAAAACGAGTTAAATCAGCTTATGACCACAGGGAAGGAACAGAGAAATATTTACCAGCCTAAAGAGAGATGTGGTGTCTAAAGCACTGAAGGGAACAAGCAGAATAAATCGATTAATTAAGAATTTCAAACTAAAGGGCTGTGGGAGCCCCGGAGAAGGTGGCCACAGAAGTGTGGCTCTCATGTAATTTATATTGCAATTTGTTAAGAGGCTTTGTTAAAATGAGGCAAAGTCTTGCAGAGGTGCCACGGAGTGAGACTTCATGTGACATGGCAAGAGATCAGGGGTCTCATTTGTAAGCCCTTCGCATGATTCTCCTAAAGCACAGCTTTAAAGTTTAGATTAAATGTATAAAAACCCAAGTGTCTCATTTACTCAGTTAATAGGTTAATTCATTAAGCCTTGCAGCCCTTATAACCCAACAGGACACACACGAATTAAACCAGTTCTGTTTGTGCTTTTTCCCTCGCTCAGTGCTATCAAACAAATCTCAAACACAGCAAAAACTCCTCCATCAACGCACACTGCACAGCGCTCACCTTCACAAAGAGCTCGATGGCTGGGAACAAGGGCCCGGCCTGGAGCAGGCAGGAGCTCGAGGGGTGCATGGCAAGGCCTGGGTGAATTGTCTGGTTCTCCCTCTGAACCCGAGGAACCTCCCTGGACAAGTCCCTGTGCTCTCTGCCCTGGTACTGCAACAACCACTGGGAAAACCAGGAGTGCCTCCAGCACTGCCAGGGGACGAGAACTCTCAGAAATGCTACAACAGCTGGGCTGCTGGGTTAGAGAAGCCTTGCTTCTGTCAGGAAAGCCTTGTTTCGTAGGTGGCAAAGCTGAGAGCTGCTCAAAAGCTGCCATTGTGGTTTTCCTCCTACTCAGAGCACTGCTCTGCAGCGCTGAGCAGCTGCCAGCAGCCAGGAGACACAGAACTGCTGTGGATCCCGTAAACAAGGAGCCCGAAACGCTGCCAGCGTGGCTTAGAACGGAGCTAAACACACAACAGCACCGTTTGGTCTCATCCTGCCCCTGACGGCAGGTGCTGCCCACCCCAAAGGAAAAAGGAGGTGAAGAGCCTCGTGGTGAGCCCCCGGTGCTGGGAGTGGGCACCCCCACCCTCTGCCAGGCTGCACCCCGGGGAGAAGCAACTGCTTGGGATGGGCCCTGTCTGGAGCAGCCAGCAGGTGCCTCTGGAAATGAGTTGGCTCCCACCAGCTCCCTCCCAGCTGGATCTCTGGAAGTGGAGGTGTTGCCACCACCCCGCTGCCCTTGCCCAGCTGTGCTGTCAGCTGTGCACCCAGCACGATCCCAGACTGATTTGGATCGAGGGGGACCTTAACGATCACCCAGTGCCACCCCTGCCATGGCAGGGACACCTCCCACTGTCCCAGGCTGCTCCAAACTCCATCCAACCTGGCCTTGGACACTTCCAGGGATGGGGAATCCACAACCTCTCTGGGCACCCCGTGCCAGGGCCTCGCAGGCTGTGCTGCGTACACCGTGGGTCCTCTGAAGTGGAGAGTGAAGAAAATCAGAGGAACTGAGGCACTTTGGGCAGCTGACCCAGCTGTGGCAGAGCTGAGGTGACCAAGTGTCTTCCTGAGGACGCAGGGAGACGTTTGTCCACTCTGGAGCAGCTGTGGATCAGCAGGATCCCTGCTGTGGTGATCCAGGAGTGCCTCTGAAACCACATTTCCCAAGGCTCCGGCTGTACCCAGGACGAGCTCAGAGACAGAGGGTGGGGACAGGGAGAGGCTTTGACAGAGCTCAGTGACACCCCCAGGGATGCGAGCTCTGTCGGGGAGAGTCTGAGGGGGTTTTGCCAATACCAGCTCAGGAGCTCAGGCTGATCCCAGAGTCCCAGAGTTACTGAGGTGGGAAGAGCCCTCCAGGCCCATCCAGTGCCACCCCAGCAGCACCAGCATCGCCCCAAACCCTGTCCCCAAGGGCCACATCCAGACTGCTCCTGAACACTCCCACAGACAGTGACTCCACCACTCCCTGGGCAGCTCATTCCAAGGCCTCACCACTCCGGGAGGGAAAAATTGTTCCCAATCTCCAACCTGCCCCTCCCCTGGTGCAA
This sequence comes from Machaerirhynchus nigripectus, assembly GCA_013397975.1. Taxonomy (NCBI): domain Eukaryota; kingdom Metazoa; phylum Chordata; class Aves; order Passeriformes; family Dicruridae; genus Machaerirhynchus; species Machaerirhynchus nigripectus. Next base: position 337,862 of record VZRQ01007482.1, on the reverse strand, counting down.
TTTGAGGCCATTTCCTCTGCTCCTTTCCCTTGGGACACGGCAGCAGAGCCTGACCCCCCCTCACTGCCCCTCCTGTCAGGGACTTGTGCAGAACCACAAGGGCCCCCCTGAGCCTCCTTTTCTCCAGGCTGAGCCCCTTTCCCAGCTCCCTCAGCTGCTCCCGGTGTTTTTCAGACCCTAAAGGTCTATTTTCTAGACATAACCGTGTTCTGGCAGTGTACTGTGACAGATACCCTCTTTTAACTAAAAAAATATTAAATTTAAGGTTTAATTTAAATTTTGCTTTAATTTTAAAGGTTGCTCAATGCCCGCCTCCATCCCTGGCAGTGTCCAAGGCCAGGCTGGAGCAGCCTGGGACAGTGGAAGGTGTCGCTGCCTGTGGCAGGCAGGGCAATGGGATGATCCTTAAGGTCCCTTCCAACCCGAACCACTCTGTGATTCCCTGAACAAAATTCCCCACGTAGTCCTGAAGGACACAGTGTTTTTTACACCCTTGATGTATGTACAACGTTCCTGCAGATTTCTACACGATTAAAACACTGAAAACCCCACCGAATTTACTTCTGTTTCTGCAATATTAATATACATATTAAATACATTAAAATTATATAGTGGCTACATAAAACCTTTTAAAAATCAAAAATTACTTCTGTCGGGCAATATTGCTGCTGTTAAAAAATGCCATAAAAATTAAAATTACAATTAATTGTGGTTCACTGAACGCAACTCTCATGCACTTACTAACATTTTATGTTATGCTCAGAAGCACCACGTTTGGGCCAGATCACATCCGATCCAAAGCTTTTTGTCGGGAAGGGATCACCTGGAATTGTCTCTCTGTTGTCGTTCCCTGGCCTCGTGCTGGAGCACGAACACCCGAACACTGAATTTTACCGAATCCTTTGGATGCCACCTACTGGCCTTGAAATGTTGCTCTTGAGAGCACTTGAGATGCTGAAATTGGAATTCCAGGCTAAATTTTAAGATACAGCAGCTGCAATTAAAAACACCTTTCCATGGAGAAAGTATCAATTTTACCACTTACTATTCCAAAGCTTTTAAACAGCCCCAGAGCTCTGCCTACCCACCAATATCCCACACTAAAAGCAGATGTTTCCGCTGCTGTTTATTTTCTCAGCCAAAGAGCAGGGGAAAAAAATTCATATTTAAAATGTGGCTGGTGATTTCTGCAGATAAATGGCATTTTTGGTACTTTTGGGGGTCACACTCTTGCTGTGTGTGACATCCCCAAAGTGAGTTTCAACAAGAGAGGTGTGAAAACAGCAGCTGGACATTCCTCCAGGTAAAAAAAAAAATACAATTGGATTTTTCCTTCTTTTTTATTTTTTCTCTTAAGAGCAAAATAAGCACCTTCCACTAGCCCAGGGTGCTCCCAGCCCCATCTGAGCTGGTCTCGGGCACTTCAGGGATCCAGGGGCAGCCACAGCTTCTCTGGGAATTTCATTCCAGGGCCTCCCCACCCGCCCAGGGAAGAAGGAAAGCAGAGTTTTCCTTTCTCCTCATGGACACAGGGAAAAAAAGCCTTTAGAGCAGCATCCAGGCACTACGAATTCAGTACTGAAGAAATGTGGAATGAAAAGTCTGCCTCCCACTTAAAAAACCCAACAGGAAATATTTCTATACTTAACAGGGATGTGGGAATGCCAGGGGGGGATGGGGGGTTGGAAGTGCTTTCTGGAATTTGAGTGTTCTTGTCTTTCATGCAGTGTTGGAAGCAATTCACTGCCATTATTTTATTTCGGGTTCCATGACTCGTAGGTTCAATAAAGCTCTCAGCAAGAAATTGTTCTTTGAATGCTGCCAGTCCTCAGGCCACATTCGGGATTAAGAATGTGTTGGATATTTCTGGGATCTCTCCCTCGGCCCTGTTCTTATGTGCTGAGCAGTGCTCACAGCTCAAAGGGGTGACATCCATCTGGAAATTCTAATTCTCTGCAGACAACCGAGAGGAAAATGAGGCTGAAGCTGTAATTTCATACAATTATAGAATCATGGAATGATGGGGGTGGGAAGGGACCTCAAAGCCCATCCAGTCCCACCCCTGCCATGGGCAGGGACACCTCCCACTGTCCCAGGCTGCTCCAAGCCCCAGTGTCCAGCCTGGCCTTGGGCACTGCCAGGGATCCAGGGGCAGCCACAGATTTTAGGGAATTTCATTCCAGGGCCTCCCCACCCTCACGAGGAAGGATTTTCCCTCTGGATCCAGGTCTCTCTCTCCCCTGTGTGCCAAGAGCCACCTCAGAGCAGAGAAAGCCTCTTTTCTTCTCTCCCTGCTTCATTTACTGCCCGTGGGCTGCTGGGTGAGTAATTACTGCAGAAATTAACTTAATCACCCTGTAAGTCATTAAATACTTTTGACGCAGAGGGAGAAATTCTCCTTCATTAAGAAGCAACTTAGTGGCACTAACCTTTTTACTTTTGTCCAGTTGCTTTGTGAGTAATGAGAAACAAGAGGCCAAAACTCAGTCCTGCTGCTTAGATGAAATACCCACTTACATTTGATTTTGATATTAAAACCTGCCCAGTATTTCTAAACCCTTCCAGTTCTGATAAAGGTTATAAATAAATGAACCATTAAATGATAATTCTGTAAAGTGAACAAAAACCAGGAGAGTGCTGGTGAAAACAAAAATGTGAGATGTGTTGTATTGCATTTTTAGAGGCTGTGCTAATATTCACCTTATTTACATTCAAGATTAAATTTATGTGTGAAAGCCCTCTTTACAAAAGAGGAAAGTAAACAAATTCTGTGATTTTACAACTCTGCTGTTACCTTGGGCCAGGCCCCTCATGGTGTCACAGGAATTTCCAGCCACAGCTGTGGCTCTCTGCAGGTGTTTAGAAAGAATATCTGTAAAATCCAATGAAATTACAAAGGAAAAGTGCAAATTGCAGGTTTATTTTCTCAAACGTATCTCCCTACACCAGACGTGCAAATAAAGCCACTGCAGCAGCTGCAGGACATGGCAGTGCAGGGAAAATCAAATGGAAAAATAAACAGGGAAATTAAATTGTGGCCTGAAAGACTGAAAAACTTCAGCTGCACTTCAGCAGAGCTCACATTAATCTTGCCCACTTTAGGAGCATCTTTGTCCTGCACAAGTAATTGCCATTTTGCACGAGTTATCCTTGGTTTGAGTCTCACTCAGAACAGCACTGATTGGAGCCATCACCATTTGGCTGCTTTTCCAGGAGATGATGATGAGGAATTCTCACCTTCTCTCAGGGAGAAACTCCTCCCTGGGAGGGTGGGCAGGCCCTGGCACAGGGTGCCCAGAGCAGCCGTGGCTGCCCCTGGATCCCTGGCAGTGCCCAAGGCCAGGCTGGACCTGCTCTGGTCACTCCCCTTAATCCTTATCCAGCACTGAATTTTAATTTTCGAGGTTATTTTCCAAACCTTGCCAGGAGTGGAGGAAAACCCGGAGCCCTTTAACCAACCCCAGGTGAAATCAGAGCCGGGAGACCCCACCCAGTTCCAGGTCAGCGCTTTGGATCTCCCAGCAGCTCTTCCCAAACTTCCCCGTGCTGGGAATTCCGCAGGGCCCGTGTTCGTGCTCCTGGGAACATTCCCAGGTCACAAGCAGCAGCCCAAATGCTATTAACCATTTATCCTGTTACAGGAATTATGGTTAAATCCCTCCCCATGCTATTCCTAATCCCCATTTAATAACGTGGCGAGGTGCCAGCTCAACCTGGAGACAAAAAAACCTCACATCCTTCAGAAATTCTTACAGGGAATTACTTCAACAAAAGGGTGTTATATCCCTGAACATGTTACAGGGCTGGGGGAAAGGGATTAACTGGTATTTCTGTGACACATCCTGTTTTACACTGTATTTGTACTGACCCTGCAACACAGCTGGGCTGGCTCAAGCTAAATACAAAAACTGGGTAAAAAACTATATATAAAAACTATCGATATACTTCTAGATGGATAGACTGTATAGATACAGCTCTCTATAGAAATTATATCTATAAAATACCTGTGATCTGTGCTGTAAACAAGTAAGTAAATCAGTAAGAAACACTCAAATAAAGAAGCTTTTTAATGCAGCTTCAGGTAGAAAATACTGTGCCAGTGATATTCCCAGTTTAAATCAAGAGGTTAAAAGTGAAATATTAAAGGAGTTGGGGGAGTTTTTTTCACCTCCAGTAATTTGTGATCTTTTGGTCCACACAGAAAGAATAAAATGAACCCTGTCAGCTGCAGCGGGGAGATGCCCTCGAAGAACAGTTAAAAATGGAATAAAAGCACCTTCCCTTGCAGTGTAAATTCCAATTCCAGGCTGTTCTCCATCCCCAGCACCTCACTTCCTTGGGAAATGAGGAGAAACACAGCACTGCTAATTAAAATAGAGCTTTTAATTAATGATGGACTGCAGGAATCATTGAAAACCCATGGGATCTAAGGCTGATGCTCCTCAACACCAGGCCTGTCCCTGTGATCCCAGATGCTGGGGAATGCCCTTGGAGCTCCTGGCAGAGGGCCCTGATGGTTTTGCTGAGGGGTTGGTGGTGGCTTTGTTTCCACAGGCAGCACAGGCTCCAAAATGCTGAGGTCTTTAGGGTGAATCTGGACCCTGGTTTGAGTTTCACCTGCCACATTATGATAAAAACTTAATTTTTTTTGTATTTACCAAACGCTCCTGTTCTCCAAGAGCTTTTAAAAGTCATTTCCAAAGCAGCCACCAGGGAAATGTCAATGATTCACCAAGACACAAATGGGAATTTTTCTGAACTCGGAGCCAATGTTTAACTTGTTTGTAACTGCCCCGTTGGAACAACTCAGGGGAGGGTTCCCCTGCACTACTCCAGCCCTGCTGCTTGACTTTGTTCTCTGACAGCTCCATTTCTGAATATCTGGAATATTCTTACATGTGCTCTAATTTCAGCCCATGGAGAGAAATGAAACTGAAAGGGGAGTTCCACCTTTGTCCTTCTGCCTCCCACGGCAGTGCCAGGCTGCCCAAGCGGTTTCCTTGGAGGAACTTGGTATTTTCAGGAAGGAATGAAAACCCTTCAGTGCTGACAAGGTGATGTCATTGAGAGCAACTGGAATGGAGTCAGTCGAGCTGAGTTTTTAGCAGGAAGTAACCAGACACTGCAATGGAAATGCACACAGGGCCTTATCACAGGGGCACATTTTATCATCTCAGCAAGGAGGTTTTGGGTCACCTTCACAGGGCATTCCCTTGGGCAGAGTCTGGGGGACAGCAATCCCTTTTTAAAGAATCCTGGAATCTCCTGAGCTGGAAGGGACCCACAGGGATCACCCAGTCCCACCCCTGGCCCTGCACAGACCCCAACAACCCCCCCTGGGCATCCCTGGCAGCGGTGCCCAAACGCTCCTGGAGCTCTGGCAGCCTCGGGGCCGTGCCCATTCCCTGTTCAGTGCCTCAGAACCCCTGGGGGGGGGGAAAAAAAGACCTTTCCAGGGAAAACACAGGGAGTGCACTCACTGATGGCACAGGAAGAAGTCTCCAGACTTCACTTCCCCTTCCATAAACTCTGCCTAACTTTCCCTTTCACTGCCTGATTCCCTTTCCCACCTCTGAAGAGGAGGGGTCTCTCTCTGCTTCAAAACCATAAAGCTGCAATTCCAAGTGGCATCACCAGGAACAAACATCCTGAAAAGTCCTGGGCCTATTGAGAACTTCCATTGTCACTTCTGCTCCCCAGGACTTGAACTGACAAAGAGTCACAAAGGTGGGTTTGCATGGTCCCCACAAGGCTGGAGGCAGGGCCTCACACTGGCAGCTGGTATTTCCATAAAAACAGCACTGGTGGAGCCAGGGAATGGTTTGGGTTGGAAGAACCTTAAAGGTGATCTCATTCCAGCCTCCTGCCATGGGCAGGGACACCTTCCACTACCAATTGTTATTTAAAGAAGGCCCTTTCCAAAGTTTCCCCTGAATTCTTTAACGATTCAAGGTTAGCATAGTGAAATTTTCCAGCTAATTGGTCAAAACCCTTTCCAGAAAATCACTCCCCGCACTCCAATGTTTCATATTTGTGAATATATGAGTTCTCTAGACTGGTTTGTTATTCATCTACAGAAAACATCAATTAAACCTCAAATTCAACAACAGCATGAAAATTCCCTGGCAGAGCTGCAGGATAATCCCCTCATCCCAAAATGATCACGTCTGGAAGGGCCCTTCAAGCTCATCCGGTCCCAGCATCACCACCCCTCAGCCGTGTCCCACACCCAGAACACTTCCAGAGAAGTTCCTGAGGGAGGCTGAGGCTCTCCAGCAGGATTTGGGGACTGAAGTTTCATTTCTGACAACCAGGGGCTGGGGGCAGAGAGCAGCCAAGGAAAACTTCCGTCCTCAGCCCTGCTCCGTGCTGGTCACAGGTAAGAGCAGGCTTTAGAAAGACAAACCTCAGGGGCACAGGCCCCATGGCTGGAATTTGGGCAGCTGGATGATCCCATCAGGAGACTCTGCTGGTTCCAGCCAGCCCGAAATCCAAGCTGTGCCCTCGGACTGGATCAGGAAAGGGTTCCCTGTTTAATGAAGGGCTTACACAGCACGTGACTTTAAGCTTGTGCTTAAAGCAAACCACATGGTGTGGGGCTTTTCTGCAGCAGTCAGCTGGGAGCAAATAAAAACAGGAAAATGGCCAGGAAGCTTTGAGGACCTTCATGTTCTTTCAATTTTTTTCTTTCTTTTTTCTTTTTTTTTGTTTTTGTTTTTGTTTTGCCAAAACCAAACCTTCAAACCACAGAGATGGGCCCTGGGAATGAACAGAGGCCTCAGGCCTGGAGGGGGCACAGGGAGATTTAGCACTTCCAAAGCATGGACAAAGATGATTCCATGAAGTATTTACCCAAAGAGGTTGTGGTTGCCTTATCCCTGGAAGTGTCCAAGGCCGGGTTGGACAGGGTTTGGAACAACCTGGGGTAGTGGAAGGTGTCCCTGCCATGGCAGGGGTAGAATGGGATGGGCTTTAAGGTCCTTTCCAACCCAAACCAATCAGTGATTCTGACTAAATCACACAAAAATAACTCAGATGCAACTTCATATTTCTGATCACTGACTTCTGTCTGTTGGTTTATGTCAATCTGGAAAAGGACTTTGGTCTGTCAGTTGTCTAAATCACAGAATCCCAGGATCATCAGGGCTGGAAGAGCCCTCCAGGACCATCCAGTGCCACCCCAGCAGCACCAGCATCACCCCAAACCCTGTCCCCAAGGGCCACATCCAGACTGCTCCTGAACACTCCCACAGACAGCGACTCCACCACTCCCTCGGNAGCAGAGCCCGACCCCCCTGGCTGCCCCCTCCTGTCAGGGACTTGTGCAGAGCCACAAGGGCCCCCCTGAGCCTCCTCTGCTCCAGGCTGAGCCCCTTTCCCAGCTCCCTCAGCCATTCTTGGAATCACAGCATGGTTTGGATTGGAAGGAGCCTTAAAGCCCATCTCATTCCAACCCCCAGAAAAGCTGCTGCCGGAGCCCCCGGCACACACAACAACCTGCAGAGTTATGAAAGGAATTTGTAGCACCAGCTACTCTTAAGCTGCATTAGGGAACCTGAAATTGCCATATTCCAGCTAAAAAAAAAAATAAAAAGGGATCTGTGAGAGGGCAAATACACATGGGAAGGGAGCCNCATCCCGCACCAGTTCGGGCCTTGTGGGAGTGGGGCAGATCCCAGTGTCAGGGATGAGGGGATGTTTGGTGCCAGCCCCTCCGGGGTGTCACAGCAATTCCCAGGGCTGCTGGAAAAAGCCGTCCCTGTTCCCCCTGCTGTCCCAGCAATGTGAGGGGACCACACTGCACAGAACCCCAGGATCCCTGAGGCTGGAAAAGCCCTCCCAGCCCATCCAGGCCAAGCTGTGCCCGATGCCCGCCTTGTCACCCTGCCCAGAGCACTGAGTGCCACGTCCAGGACACCTCCAGGGATGGGCACTCCAAACCTCCCTGGGCAGCTCTTGCCAAGGCCTGACCTCTCTTTCCATGGAGAAATTCCTCCTGGTGTCCAACCTGAGCCTCCCCTGGCCCAGCCTGAGGCCGTTCCCTCTCCTCCTGTCCCTGTTCCCTGGGAGCAGAGCCCGACCCCCCCGGCTGCCCCCTCCTGTCAGGGACTTGTGCAGAGCCACAAGGGCCCCCCTGAGCCTCCTTTTCTCCAGGCTGAGCCCCTTTCCCAGCTCCCTCAGCCACTCCTGGGGCTCCAGCCGCTTCCCCAACTTATGACAGAATCCCAGGATCCCTGAGGCCGGAAAAGCCCTCCCAGCCCATCCAGGCCAAGCTGTGCCTGATGCCCGCCTTGTCCCCAGCCCAGAGCTTTCATAATTCAAAAATTTAAAGCTCAATTTAAAAAGCAGAAAGGTCTCACTGACAATGCAAATGAAAATATCCAAAAGAATGGTGGGGGGAAGCAACTTACAAAAAACCTACTGGATTTTAGTGGCAGTGATGTGGCACCTGAGACAAGGCCCTGCAGAAGGTCCATGGAATGGAGCTCAGGAAGGATAGGAACAGGGAGGGAGGAGAAAGGAGCAGAACCCAGTGTGTGGAGCTGGTGTAACTCTGCACACAGAAATCTTCAATTTCACTTCTGGAGATCATCTAAATACTGAGCTCCCGTGGTGAATCTGCACTAACAAGGCCCACGAGCAGCTGCCCACGTGGATTTGGGTACAGCACGTCAGTCATTGTCTGTACCACCCACACTCACCTCACTCATTTACACCCTGACTGCAGGGGAAAAACCAGGATTTTCAGCACAAACACCTTCTCAGCGATGGCAATTCCGGTGTTTACACCAAGCACCAGGTGCAGCACAGACTCCACTGAGAGGGCACCCAGGGGTTCCAGGGAGCTGAGCTCCTGCTGCCCGCGGATTTCTTACCTACAGCACTCAAAATTCAGTTGCTGCTTTATAATCCAAGTTATTTTTAAGGCACAGATTCGTCACATCAGAGAAAAGATTGTTTTTTGTAGGAAACCCCCGTTCCCATTTCAGCTGGGTACCCTGACCCTGGAGGCAGGGCTGCTCTCGTTGTTCCCATTTCTGTGCTCCCAGCAAAGCTTTTCCTTTCCCCTTTATTTGCCCTTTCTCTAACTCTGCACAGCTCTGTGTAAAGCCACTCAAGGACATCTCAGGAGTGGTGCGAGGAACTTCTGCTTCAGACAAGTAACCTGGGTCTCTGGTGGGAATGAAATCACTCTCTGGATGGAAATAAATGATTTAGAGACCAAGAATGTCACCAAACTGAATAAATCCCACTGCTTTCCCTTGGGTGAAATCTGTTACCTTGTGCTCATGGCCAGCTTTGGCTAAAATCCATTTAACCCTGACAATGAGGAAGAAATGTTTTGGGAGATGAGCAAGGCCTTGTGCTCCAGCTGGGTTGTTTGGCCGAGTGTTTGTGTTACAGGGAAATCCTTGGGAATCCTTGGAATTCTGAAATGTGCAGTTGTGGTTCTGTTGAGTTTTCTATCAAGAAATAATTAGATAATTTCAATTTAGAATTAGGCTCTTAAGTCTTGGATAAATGTTCTGTTGCTTAAAATTAACGGAGTGATTTTAGTGGGAGTTCCAGTATATTCAGATGGTTAAAAAAGTTGACAATTACTGAAATTTTTTAGTCAATAAAGGGCTTTTGCTACAGAGGGGGGGAAAAGCCTCTGAAGACCAGAGAGCACAAGGGGCCAGGGACACTGAGCTGAATTCCCAAGGATCTCTGGATGACCTTTGGGAACCTTTGCCTTTGAAACACCTGGAATAATGGGAATTGTTATCTAAAGGGAATGAATGATGTTGTTCCACGGGAAACTGGAAATCAGGGAGCACCCAGTGAAAGCCTCAAGGGAATTCTGCTGTGGTCCTGTTCTTGCAGGGGGTTTCTTCCTGATGCTGATGCTCCTTAGAACATTGTCACTGACAGAGCACCAGGTGCTCTAATGCTGGCCTGGCCTAGGATGAGATTCCCTGGCAGGGGAGCTGCTGGGATTGCCCCAGCACTATTCCTGTCTTGTTTTCCTGTGCATTTTCTGGCATTTGGGGATTTATTTTTACATTTCCCTGTGCTTGTACTGCGCTGTCAGACCACGGCCTGGCCCTGCCATGCCAGCTGTGGGAGGGAGGCACACAAACCTCACCCTGACCGAGCCCCAGCAGGCAGGTGGGGCACACAGGAACAGGGACAGCACAGAAATCGGGAACGGGACAGGAATAATCCCAATATTTCAGCCAGCCCAGTCTCTCCCCAGGCTCCAGGGGTGCTACAGAAGGGCCAGGTTTGAAATGGGAGTTGGAAGGAGGCCAGGGAGCTGATGGATAATGGATCTGTAAGGAATCCCTGGCTGCATGGAGCATTAAACACTCGATAACCCCCAATTCCAGAGCCCACACTGCCCCACCTCGGGACCCACTCCCTCTTTTTCCATCAAAACACATGAACAGCTATTACAGCACAGCCTGGGGATGTGCCCTTAAAACCTGCTTTGAGCCATCCCAGAGAATTCCCAGCCTCCCTGGTTTTATTCCCTTTTCCTGCTGCCAGGAGCAGGGGGGAGACAGCGAGAGCAGCAGCACAGGGACTGTCCTGGCAGTTCCCTGCTCCTCATTCCCCAGCACATTTCAGTGCCTGGGGAGATGCTGAGCTCTCCAGTTGGCTTTTTTTTTTTCCCTTTTCCTGGAGAAATTCCTGCCAACCTCTAACTAAAAACAAATCCAGTCCCAACTTCAAAAATCCAGCTCCAGGTGAGGTAAAATATTCAAGCTTTGTAATACAGATTTAATTAGAAAAGCAGCTGGATTATATTCTGGGCATTCCTAAATGACCAGTATTAAGCCCATCACAAAAATGCTCCTCCCTTCTCCTTCTGCCTTCATTAATTTGCAAATATTTTCAAAGCCCATGCTTAATCCTAATATTTGGGGACCACAGAGTCACAAAAAATGCTCTTATTCTTACTAGAATTCTGTCTCATTTTGGCCATGTTTTCCTTCCATGAAGTTTTAATTTGTCACTAAGTTTTAATTTCAATTTCAAGGCGAATTCTGGCTGGCAGCAGCAGCATCAGCCAGCTCAGGAGGTACAGGATGGGATGGTTTGTGGAGGAGAAGGTCCCAAATGCCTTCTGCTCCCCCCGTTTCATTTCCTTTATGTTTATCCCACCCCGCTCCACATTTTAGTCCAGAGGGGTCAGAGAAGAGGGAAGGAACCACCTCCAGATGCTTTCTACACACAGAAAATTCCCAACTGATAAAGACTCCGTGGATGGCTGCTGTTCCCATGCCAAATCCCAGGGATTTTGGTGGGATTCCAGGCACAGGATAGAAAGGTCTAAAGCTCCACTGAATAAAATACCAGAAATTAGTTTTATTCCCCCTCCCCCCCGCCTTTTGTTTTTCCATTTCCCTCTAACCCAAATCTTCCCTACCCAAACCAACACGAACTGGACAATTACAAGGGATGCTCTTTCCCACTCTTAATTCAGCCTTGCCGGAGTTTGGGGCAATTCTCTAAACGTCACCCATGATTTGTGCTGGAAAATCCCAGCAGCACGTTTGAAATGACATTTCCCAGGTTCTTCCCTCTCAGCCCCCACGACGAGAACCCCTCTCCCTGCATTCTGGAGATCTGAAAATCCACGGAGAACTCCTTATGCCAGCGACTCCTGAAGGAATGAGGAGCCCGAGGCAAGTTTATCTTGGGCATTAATAACCAAATCACCTTAGCCAGGCTGGCCCCTCGCCTGCCACATTTAAATGCCCCTCACCACAGGACTCCTGGAAGAGGAGATTCCCTACGGAGCTTCCCCGGCAGCCCCTCACCCCTACCTTGACGAAGAGAGAGATGTCGTGTTCCTGCTTCTCCTCCTCTTCCTCCTCCTCCAGGGCTCCCGTCCGGTCCTGCTCGTGCTGCGCCCGGCCTCGCTCCCCGTTCAGGCTCTCGGGGCCCGGGGTCCCGCTGGCCGCCGTCCCCGGGGCTCCTGTCCCCGCCGGGGCCGCGGGTCCCCGCTCCGCCTCCGCCTCGCCACCGGGGC
>VZRQ01007482.1:253233-321340 GCA_013397975.1 Machaerirhynchus nigripectus | reverse complement strand
CTCCCAGCAGAGCTGCTCCATCCCTCTGCTCGTCCTGGTGCCTCCATGGACTGGCTCCAGCAGCTCCACGGCCTCCCTGTGTCCCCAGGGGTAACACAAGTCCCCTCTTACAAAGCTCTCAGCTGTGAGCCAGAGCCCACCCCAAAGCTCTGCCTGATGTCTCCAGGGACAGGCACTGCTGGAAGGACAAGGCTCACCTCAGGATTTTACAGTGGGAATGAACGGCAAAGCGCCGTCATGGGAGTGGTGGGAATTTTGTGAAACTGGGTGTAGGGGAAGGACAGCAGGACTGAAGCCAGGTGGTGACATTTATACGGATATGGACAACGCTCCCAGGCACAGGGGGGGATTGTTGGGGTGTCTGTGCAGGGCCAGGAGCTGGGCTGTGGTCCTTATGGGTCCCTTCCAACTCGGATATTCCATGATTCCATGAATCCTGTATTTGGCTGCACCCTTGAAAAGCCCTCAAGGCCCCATAAGCTCAGCTTTGCTCTGGAAGGGCTGGGACAGGAGGGTCCTTCTGGAGCTCCCTGTGGCACAGCCTCCCTGGAGCTTAAACACCTCCTTTGGGAGCTTAAATATTTTGGGTTCTTCAACACCTCCTTTGGGTACGTGTCAGGTTTCGCTCAGGTTTCCGTTTTGAGCTGGGATTTGCGTCCTGCCCATCTGATGGGACCACAAGAGAGGTGCCTGCCTGTCCCCTATTCCCTGCAGAGCTTATTCATTAACACCACCATCCCATTTCCCTTCATTTACCTGTTCCCCGCTTTCCATTTTCACAAGGTGAGGATTTCAAGGCCGACAGAAAAACCCCGTTCAGTGATAACCAGCTGAACTGTTAACTGATCGTTAACAAAAGCCAACAAAAACCCCCTTTCCGTGCTACCCAGTGCCTGCTGGTGAACATGGGCGCAGGGTTTAAGCCTAACAAAAGATTAGCTCGTTAAATATTCACGGGAGCCGTACAAAGGCAGAGCTGGAAAGGACCAAGAGCTCCCAGAGCCACGCTGTTCACTCCGTTTGTGGGATACGCATTCCAGGCGCAGCGCTCGATGCAGCCGCAGCAGGAACGGCTGCATGGGTTGTTACAGACCTTGCTGTGTTTTCCCTCGAGCCCAGGAACCGAGATTTTTGTCCTTTTGCTGGAACTGAGGCACATGAGGGCACTGGGACGGTGCTGCTCCAGCAAGAGAGGAAAGCAGGAATCCAGAGAGCTGGGGACAGGTGCAGAGGTCCCTTGCCACTCTTTGGTTTCCCAAAGGCAGTTTTGGGAATGCGGCAGTGATGAACTCAGACCTGCCCCGGTGGGATCCCGGAGCTTTGGATGTCTGCAGGTCCGTGCTCCCTGCACTCAACACTCAATTAATTAACAATTAATCTCGCCCTCTTCACACGCCCCCTGTTCACCACCCTCAAGCTCTTTACACCCCATCTGTTTCTAAAATAGCCCTCGGCTAATAAATATGATTTTCTGCGTTGGGCCTCGGGAAGGATTAGTGCACAATTCTTTATTTAATAGATGGGCGCAGGTAATTAATGCTCACAGATGTCAGACATTAGCCACAACCGAAGATCCCCTCACAGTCTGTTGGGAGCAACTTTTATCCCTGGGGGTTATCAATTAGGCTGGGCTCACTTGGATTATTGTAACTTCTTTTCCTTCCCGACTGCAGATCAAAGTTGTAGTTTTTTGCAGCCAGAGGTAAGGAAAAAGTTCCTTTTGCTCCTGATGTTTTGCACTGGGAATTAGAGGGAAGCTGAGGCTCCAGAAATGGGGTGGAATTAAATTTGGTTCCCCAGCGTGGGATGGAGGGGGGGATCTGTCAGGGTAAACACAGACAGGCACAAGAGACAAGAATTACTTGTGGTAGAAAACTTCCACGACTTACTTGTGGTATAAAACATTATCTTTACAAGAATATGAATATAATGTTATGGCTATTTATATATTAATACCTTTTGAGATGGAAAAGAGCAGCCCAGAACCTCGTAAGTATTTGTACATGAGACAGTTCTACATTCTATTTAAAATGTTATTTCAGCTGTGGAAAAGACAAAGTTGCAAGTGAAAAAATTACATTGGAGGATTTGAATTGTTTACTGCTTTCAGAATCCATCTCTGTTTGCTATGTTTGTCCCGGGTTCCTTAATTTTCCGTCGGGAAATTGGTGTGAAATTCCATCACTTCGTGGCTGAGAGGGTGTTCAGCCCTCAAACAAAAGGAAGGAGGGATGCCCTGGTGGAAATCCCGGCGGGTTGGGGTGATGCCATCTGTGCTCAGCGCTCTGAGCTAAGCTGATTAGCGGCAATCCCGGCCCTTCCCAGCTGCTTCGGAAGCTTGGGAAGAAGGCAGGAATGTGCGGGGCAGAGGGGGAATTCTGGGTGCTGGGCTGGGAAGCGCAGAAATCCAACAAACCCCTCAAGTGAGGCTGAACGAGCAGAGAGAAGGAGGAGATTCACCTTCACGCCGAATCCTACCGGTCCCTCTCTTCCCTCTGTTTTTAACTCAGTTCCCGAGTTCCCAGCATCCCACAGGGACCGAAGCAGCCCGGACTTAAATTCCGAACGAATCGTTCCAGAGTGTGTTAAAAAAACAGGAGAAAAACAGCTACAAAGCTTGCAAAAAAAAAAAAAAAAAACCAAACCAAAAAAAACCCAACAACCAAACCCCAAAACAACCAACTCTGTAATTTCGCTATTTTTGAAGTACTTTAAACCCGCTCATTGTCCCGAAGAATCTTTGATTTTCCTTTTATTGTGTCAGGCAGCACTATTGTAATGAAGCAATAGAACAAAGCAGCAGGTGAGGTAACGAACTGATGTGATGTGTAGTTTCTTATTGTCAACTATCGCACCTAATTTGGAATTAACTGGGAAGCAGCAAGGTCCTGGTGAGTGCCCTGGAACCTCGTATTGGCTCGTTTTGGGCGACTCCAGGCTTTGGATTCTGCTTGGGGAATCCCCGTCGAGCTCCCTGCACCGAACTCCGTCCTCTCCGCCGCTTCCAGAGGCTTTTCCAAGCATTCCTGAGCCCTCCTCACGCCTTAGGAAAGGGACCCCCCCGTTTAAAGGCCCATCGTGCTCCGGCGGATTAGCGAGGTGTTTAAAGCTAAGAGCCTTTGCAGGGCTGCGGGGCTCATTAAGGAACTGTGATTTCATTATTGCCATCTCCTCCTCCTCCCTCTCCCTCCGCTCCCGGCACATCCCGCGGCACGGAATTTGGGAGGTGAGTGGAAAACTGCCCCGACTTCAGCTGGATTTCACCTGCTCGAGGCAAATGAAAGCCAGTCCCTAAAATAAAAGCCACACCACGCCCCGAGCCCTTCTGCCAAGTGCCCGGGACACCTT
This sequence comes from Machaerirhynchus nigripectus, assembly GCA_013397975.1. Classification (NCBI taxonomy): domain Eukaryota; kingdom Metazoa; phylum Chordata; class Aves; order Passeriformes; family Dicruridae; genus Machaerirhynchus; species Machaerirhynchus nigripectus. Next base: position 317,992 of record VZRQ01007482.1, on the reverse strand, counting down.
CACCCTCAGAATGAAATAAATAAACTCGGTGCTCGATGTTTTCTGGGTTATAAACTCTGCTTTTCTCACATTGCTCGACAAAGTTCTATAGGAAGCCTTAACTGGATCCATCAGGGCATTTTACTGGGGAGCCTGGAAATAACTCAAAGCTTTTTGAAGCTCCCTGAGGTTTTCTTCACTTTTAATAAAGGGTCCCGATTGTCTTGAACTCTATTATTTTAACTCCTGCTACATCAAACTGTCATTTATTTTGAGTTTTTCCTGGTTTGCTGTGCCTGTTGCTTCTTGAAATGATTTCTTGGAATATAATCCCTAATCACAGCTCTTTGATTTTTTTTTTATACTCTTGTTTTAAATTTCACTTCACCTTACATAGCTTTTAATTTATTTTACCCCCTTCTGCACCATTTCCACTTTATCTTGGCTTTTATTCCAGTTCTTTGCAAAACTCAGGGAACTTTTAAATTTAATATGGCTTTTAAAAGAGCTGCTTGGGGGGATGGTTCAGGGGTGATGCCGGGGGTGCTGGGGTGACAGTGGGGCTGGAGCATCCTGAAGGGCTCTTCCCACCTCGGTGAATTTGTGATCATTATGGATTTTGGGAATAAAACATAGAATATTTCAAAGCAATAACAAAATTATTTGAGTTGCTGATACAGAAGTAAGTTACACGTACAATCAAGAGTTACAATGATAATTTGTCTTTTTCACTAATGTCCATTTTTCACTAACGTCCATTTTATTTTATTTGCAGGCAGGTTATGCCACAATCCTTTCGTTTTTCCTTCTCCCTTTTGTTTTCTTTCCCCCTTTTTCGTTCTTTTTATCTTTCTAATTACTTCTTCCTTTTTCTTTTTCTTTTCCTTCTCCTTTGTCTTTATCTTTCTCTTTTTCTCTTTTTCATTTACCTTTCTTTTTAGTTTTCCTCTTTCTCATGCTTTTTAATATTTCTTCTTTCCCACCTTCTTCTGTTCCTTTCACTTTTCCATTTTCCTTCTTTTCTTTTCTCTTTTCTCTTTTCTCTTTTCTTTTCTTTTCTTTTCTTTTTCTTTTTCTTTTTCTTTTTCTTTTTCTTTTTCTTTTTCTTTTTCTTTTTCTTTTTCTTTTCCTTTTCTCTTTTCTCTTTTCACTGATATTCCCTTTTCTCACGCTTAGGACCCCAACATTCCTCTTTCTCCTAACAGCTTTGACAGAGATTTTATTGAAATTTTGTTGTATTTATTTTTATTCTTTCCTTTCAGCAGCTCTGCCTGACAAACCCGTTTGTTCCGCAGCACTCGTGACGGAGCCCTGCTGTAAATCAGTAACCAGGGCTGTTACTGATTGCTCTGAAATTAATGGCTTTTACCTCTCCTGTTATTTCACTTTCCTGCCTCATTTAGGAGCCGACTTCCCGGGGCATAGTTGGAAAACCGGGAAGAGGAACGGGGTAACCTGGAATGAAAACAGATCCCGGAGATCTGGGGTGGCATCCAAGGGTGGCAGCGACCTCGGGAGTGCAGCGTGTCCCGGCACAATGGGAACACGGGGAAAGGCATTCCAGAGCCGCTTCCCAGCTCCCCGGGAATGGGAAGGGGCAGAGAGAGCCACGGGAGGAGGGAGATGCCTGTGAAAGAGAAGAGATTGTACTGATAGCACCGAACGAAGCCACTGGTCTGGATCAGGGACAGGAGCTCTGTGCGTTCTGCCTCTTCCAACCCCCCCTAACAGCCTCAGCTTCGGCGCTTTTCCAGCCTCCTGCCAACACCAGCGTAGGAAAAACGGAACTCCACTCTGCTGGTTTTGTTTAATGGCGTTTTATTGCCATTTTCCATGAGAAAGGGGCGCACAAGGACAGGTCCCAGTGCCAGGGGCTGCTCCTGGGTCGGGGCAATCCCAGACGGGAGCACGGACTGGGAGCAGCCCTGTGGGGAAGGACCTGGGGGTTCTGATCTCCAGTCGTATCCTGGGCTGCATCACCAGAAANGCTGGAGAGGGACTGGGGACAAGGGCTGGAGGGCCAGGACACAGGGAATGGCTTCCCAGTGCCAGAGGGCAGGGCTGGATGGGATCTTGGGCAGGAATTGTTCCCTGGGAGGGTGGGCAGGCCCTGGCACAGGGTGCCCAGAGCAGCTGTGGCTGCCCCTGGATCCCTGGCAGTGCCCAAGGCCAGGCTGGACACTGGGGCTTGGAGCAGCCTGGGACAGTGGGAGGTGTCCCTGCTGTGGCAGGGGTGGGATAGGATGAGTTTTAAGGTCCCTCCAACCCAACCCATTCCATGATTTCCTGATTCTTCCCTGCTCTGGGACAACTCCTGCTTTTCCCAAATGCAGTTTGACCCTTCCAGTCAGTGGCTCCTTCACAGGCTTTGCCTCCTGTTTGCTGCATCCCTCCTGAGAGCCTCATTCTCTGGGACAGTTCGCTAAAAATCCTAATCAGTAAAGTCTGCCATTTACCTCTTCGAGGTGCTTTTTATGTGCCAAGCAGCCCCTCTGGGCTCATTTCTCTGAGATAGATTTGTTCCCCTTAAAAGAATCTCCCTCAGACAGAGGTCTGAGCCTCTCTAACACTAGCCAGACATTTAAAAGTGAGTTTATAAAGTACCCAAAATCTCACTACTTTAATTTAACCTTACTTTGAGCAAAGCACCCGCCCTCCAAAAGAAAACAGACATAAAGGAAATCCCCAGCCTCACTTAACAGTTTATTCCGATGTTAAATGTTTTTAACGTTGCTTAAATCTGCCTGGGGCCATTTGTTCTTTTTCTGTAACCAAAACCCTCCCGGTGTTCCATGTTTTAGCTGGAGCCTCTCCTCACTATTCTTTTTGCTCAGCTAAGCAGATCCAGCCCTGCAAACATCTCAGGAGTGGTTTTTTCTCTCTTCGAGCTGCTAAAAGTGGTTTCACACCTGGTCCAAACTTCTCCCCAAGGAAAATGTTCATCTTAAAACACCACAGGTTTCATTTTTTTGGTGGCTTTCTTTTTTTTTTAATAGATCACTTTTTAATATTTGTTGATGTTTTTATCAACAACATTCAAGGAATTCACCATTTACATTCACTATTTCCAGCTGTATTGGCTGAAAATACCTCATGACTCTGGCTCTCAAAGCAAAATGTCTGTAGCAGCACAACCTGAAGGTTCAGATGGCATTTTAGAGAAAAAAATAANTTCCAGCATGGAAATGTTTATTTTTTTTACATAGAATATAATATTGATTGTGTCTCTACCCTCATAAATTCCCTAGTATTCTTCCTAGCTTTCAGAAAATTATTTATCTATGATACCACGTGTAACTTCTTTTGACTTCTGTTGAACATCGTCAGTGCTGGTCCCAATGCCAAATTACACAGGCTAGATGCGTCACATTTGTCTCTGGACCTCTCTTGGGCCCTTCCAGACCTACAGTGAATAATATGACTTTTTCAGTTGGGAAGAGAGGTATTTTATTTTATTTTATTTTATTTTATTTTATTTTATTTTATTTTATTTTATTTTATTTTATTTTATTTTATTTTTTATTTCAATTTTTCCCTCCTGGCCAGCTACTTTTCCCTTGAGAAAAGCGGATTTTTTTTGGAGGCAGATCCCCGCAATGAAAGCACCCCTTCGGAAATCCCCGGAGGTTTTACTGTGCCGCTAGATGGTGGTGTCCGTGCTGGGAACGCTTCCCCGGCTCTGTTCAAGGGAGCACTTAGCGATTCAGCCCAGGCAGCTTTTCCTGCGGGTAAATCATTAGTGTTAATCACTGTCACTTACACTGAACGATTGGCCCCAAACACTGCGCGGAAATCCATTTTCTTCTTCCTGTCTCGACACCTCTCCCAGTCAAAAGCGTCTGTCGCGTTCCCTTCCTCTGCAACAAGAAAGGATGAACAATCAAATCCCAAGATTAGGGAGATCCGGGTTTATTTATTTATTTTTCTGACGTCCGTGACTGAATTAATGCGTACAACTTTTAAGCTCTTAGGGCAGAGAGGTCCTTCGGCTCTGGAGTCGTGCAGGGCTTGGTGAGCATGATCTCAGCTGACCTTTAGCCTCAATTAATTCTGTAAAATACAAATAATAACGTCTTTTCACCTTCAAATCTGACACCCGAATTGCACTGAGCAGCTCGTGCCAATAGAGCAGCCGTGGGTAATGAATATTTCACAGTGGTTTTCCTACCAGTGACAGGAATTTATTGTTGGCAGGTTTTGCTTCTCGATTTTTTTAATGAGGTGCAGGAGCAGGCTTCCATTGGGATTCCTCAGGTGGAATTTCTACAGGAGGCTGGAGCTCCTGATGCAGAGAATGCGGAGAGAGGCTCCTCGGAGAGGAAAGTGTCACCACTCCTGTCAGGAAGCAGCTCTGACGTCAAAGAATGTGGTTAAAAATGGCCTTAGTTTGGCTGGATTTAGCATTAAACAGTTTGGGCTTGCTCACAGAAGTTACTTTTCTTTTAAGAGACCATTTGTCTGGATTTGGGAACATAAAGATTTACGTCACTTAGCACAAGTGATCACAAAAATACCCTGTATCTAGCTTATCCTTCTGAAAAAGACCTGAATGGTTCAAAACTGATTAGAGAGTCCGAAGAAATTTGGTATGGGATGTTTGGAGATGTGTGAGTGCCACAGTAACTTCACAAAAAAACTGCCTGTGACCTCTGAAACTCACTCTTGGGCCTTCCCCTGGAAGGTGGTGCTACACATATACAAAAAGAAATATATAAATATACACATCATACTATATTATTTTATATACATACATGCACATATGGTATTATATATAAAAATATGATAAATATATAATAAAATATTAGTCTTTATTAAAATATATTCCCACATATACATACAGTATATTGTTACAGAAAGCACATTTTTCTATACTATATACTGTATATGAGATATATACCAGATAGGCATACAGCATATATTACACAGAATATTTTTATACGTAGTGTATTACATATAGTGTATAAATATACTATATATACAGTACACACATTACTGTAGGGTGTATATATTATATACGGCATAGACGGCAAATTTTCGTACATATTATATTACATATAGCGCGCACGTATATTGCATATACAATTTATACTAAATACACGGCATAGATAGCATATATAGTACATTTCACACAGAGTTTATTCCGTAGGTGGCATCGGCGCCTCTCCCTCACGGCGCTGCCCTCACTCAACATGGCGGACGCGGCCTCGCGCGCCACCTGTTGCCGCGGCGACGGCGGCTTCCTATTGGCTCACACGGCACGCGGGGGGGTGCGGCGGCGGCTTCCGATTGGCTNCCGTCCGGGGAAGACGAGGAGGAAGGGGAGGAGGAGGAGGAGACGGACGCGGAGTGGAGCTTCGTTGACGGCGAGATGGAGGCTCTGCGGGACCTGCCCACGGCCACCATCGCCTGCAACTTGGACCCGCGCGTCTTCCAGGACGGCCCGTACCGGGTGAGCCGGGCCGGCAGCCGCGAGGGGGGCGCGGTGTGCGGGGCCGGGGCCGTCGCGGTTCTCTGTGACCGCCTCCGCCCTCGGGAGGTGTCGGGGGGATGAGGGGGCGAGGCTGTGGCTGCGCGTCCCCGCCCGCCCCCTCGGTCCTGCCGGGACCCCGTCCCAGTCAGGGATGAGCTGATCCAGCTCCGCAACTCCCGGGCCGGAGGGTGGAGCCAGGGAACAGGGACAGGAGGAGAGGGAACGGCCTCAGGCTGGGCCAGGGGAGGCTCAGGTTGGACACCAGGAGCAATTTCCTCCTGGAAAGGGAGGTCAGGCCTTGGCAAGAGCTGCCCAGGGAGGTTTGGAGTGCCCATCCCTGGAGGTGTCCTGGACGCGGCACTCAGTGCTCTGGGCAGGGTGACAAGGCGGGCATCGGGCACAGCTGGGCCTCCATGGGTTTGGAGCTCTTTTCCAGCCTCGGTGATTCCATGATTCTGCGACTTTCAACGCCAGCAGCTGTTTTACTTTGGTTCCTTTAACTCCTGAACCCGTAGCTCAGGGTGAAACTCGGCAGAGAAGAGAAGTGAAATAAAATATCGCTGGACCACCCTATCCTGAGCGCTGTGGTTAAAGTTTTGGTTGGTGCACCCGATGTTGTGGTTTTGGTCTTTTTTTCCTTGTTCTTACAGTTGGTTTTGCTATCAAACCCTTCTATACTGAAGGAGGTGCTTTGCTTTTAAACAGATTCGAATTAAACGGAACGGACTTGAAAAATTAGGCAGCAGTGGTACTGGTTTCTAATCCTATTAAAACAAATTTTCTGTCTCTTTGTGAAAAACAGCTTGGAGTTGTTGCAGTGTCGCAGCTCTGCCCTCCTGGCAGTCANGTCGCCGCGGCCGCCTCCGCTCGCTCCTGGCCATGGAGGAGCCGCCGCTCCGGCAGCCGCTGCCGTCCGGGGAAGACNCGAATTAAACGGAACGGACTTGAAAAATTAGGCAGCAGTGGTACTGGTTTCTAATCCTATTAAAACAAATTTTCTGTCTCTTTGTGAAAAACAGCTTGGAGTTGTTGCAGTGTCGCAGCTCTGCCCTCCTGGCAGTCACAGTGCCATGGGCAGGGACACCTTCCACTACCCCAGGGTGCTCCAAACCCCATCCAGCCTGGCCTCGGACACTTCCCGGGATTTGGCTCTGAACACTTAAACTGTTTTCCAGTCTTTTTCTCGTTATTCCAATGAATCTCGGTCTCCACTTACTGAAATCAGGACAAAGTCTAATGTTTCATTAACACTACAATAACAATTCTATTATCTTTTTTTGTGTTCGTGCTGAGAGCTGCAGCAGGAAGGAATCTAAGCTGATTGCTTAAAATAGTAACAAATTAATTTGAGTTTCATAATCTCAGCATAAACTGTGTTAGCGTCACCATGGATGACAGCATGTACAGACCCTGCATGAATTACATTTCTAAGGTAAAGAATGGGAGAACTGTCTTGAACTTGAACAAATACCTGTCTCCAGGAGGGAAGAAAAGTCTCAAAGTTTTATAAATAACACAAAATATAAAAAAAAAGACAGGTGGAGGAGCTTGGAACTTGGTGGTTTATAAATGTGGTAGGTGTACACAGATTTTTAATAGATGGAAAATCAGGTGTCTGGTCACTGAATTTCAGCTACTGAAATACATAATTTAGCTTCAGTTAATACAGGCACAGAGCTGGCAAGAGCTAGTAACTCTTCAAAGCTGGAAATAAGTGACTTTTATAGGAACACACATGGACCGGCTTCGTTTTTAATTTGCTCTATTGGCCAAATGTCAGGAAGCTGCAGAGAGAGAAAGTGGAACGAGGCCCTAAGGCTGTATCCCAGATTTTGGAAGTGTGAAAGGTGCCCTCAGCATGTGGATGGTATAAGAAAACCAAGGTTGTATTAAAAATGAGGAAAATACTGCATTCTCCCGTGGTGTATCCAGTTTTCCACAGCACTTGGTGGTTCTGGTGTCCAAGGAAATGCAGATGTTGGTCACTCAAATGTGTGAAGTGATGGTGGTCACGCTAAAATGTCACTGTCTGGACCACCTGAGAAAGATTCCAAGATAATTTTAAAAGGCTGCACTTGGTTAGGGGGTGAATTTTCAGAAAACTCACTTGGTTTGGTGTAGAACGTGCACAGAAAAGTCAAACCCGTGCAGCAAACGCTCGTGTGGGACTCGGTGGTGATGAAGGGATGAGTAAAGGGCTTGTAAAACACCACCTCACACGTAGTGTTTATAAATACTCTGTGAATTTTGGTGTGAATGGGGGGTGTGTTCTATTCTGTGAACCCTCTGCTTTTTGGAGCGTATGTAACACTCCTAAAATACCTTTTCTCCAGGGTTAATTTATTTTTCCCTTCAGTGGGCCCCTTAATAATCCTGGATTGCCCTATTTGAGGAGGGTTGATCCAATCAAAGGTGAGACAGGACAGCTACTGACAACTATTTCTATTTTGCCCTTCCCAAATAATGATTTGTACTGGAAGTACTGGTTGAATATTCCTGTTCTTCCTCCTTTTCAATTTTTTAATACTTTTTTATTGAGGTGTTGATAATCCCAGTTGAGAAATCTGAAGTTTTATTTGGTTTGTGATCAATCTCTTAAAACCAGACCCTCCTGTCAGGGTAGATAGTTCTGCGAAATGACAATTTGTTCTCTGCTTTGTCCTCATAAGCAATAAAAATACCTCCTGAAAATTTTTTAATATCAGTCCCAAAATCTTCCAGAGAACACCTAAATACTTACTCTCAAGTTTTTCTAAAGCACAGTTCAGGAATACCTTTAAATTCTGTATTTTTTTTTAAATTGAAGTACAAAAAAATTATCTCAAATGAAAACATTTTTTCTGATCTTCAAGTTGTCAAATTACCTCGGAGAATTCAGTTTGGGATTTTTGAAGTTTCACCTCGGACCTGCTGCTTTTTTGGTAGTTTTAATGTTGATTGTGTGCTTGAGGAATTATAATTCTTTCTTCATCCAACACACGGATGAGTTTTATTTTTAAGACTGTGTTCCTGTGTACTCATTTGTTAAAAAAAAAGATGTCAGTAGCTAATTTCCAGAGGCAGCAATTAGCTTTTTGTATCTTTCCATCCTCCTCATGTGATACTCCATTTTTAAGAGCCTTTTTATGTCAGTAGAGGACACTGAGGGGTTTTTAAATAGAATTTGTGCTGTCCAATGCCACGTGCAGCAGGTAGAACACATCCCTGGCTCCCGGTATCCCGAAGGGATGCGGCACACTTCCCTGCTGACTTCCAGACTTCTGTGCACAGCCACGGGAGGGCTAAAGAACTTCATGGGATAACTCCACTGATGCCCCTTGCTAAGTGGGTTCCCAGGTGTGCTCTGTCCGTTCCCATTTCCCCTTCGCCGTGGGCACCTCGCGTTTGGGAAGTGGCACAGACGGGCACGAAGAGTTTCTACAACGAGTTTCATTGCTGGGAAAATAATTGAGTTTTAGGGCTAGGAGAGATTCTTGATGGAGACAGTTTTCTTCAGAATGGGTGGAGTTCCTTAAATTCCTTCAAAATATTTCGAAGATTTTGAGGTGGTGGAGTCTCCGTCTCTGGAAGTGTTCCAGAGGTGTCCGGATGTGGCCCTTGGGGACGTTTCAGGGTGATGTTCTTGAGGGTCTTTCCCACCCTTAAAAGATTCTGTGATAATTACCTGAATCTGCTAATTTTTACGAGTTGCTGCAAGTTAATGAACGTAGCAGAAAGTTTGGCATAATTAACAAAAGCTTATGTTCATAGATAAACTGAAAGCAGGCTGTTCTGTCATGGAGGCAGTTTTTGTCTGGGAAAACTTTGCTGCAAAACTGAATTATTAAAGAAATTCAGCTTGCTGGAAGTGCACTAAAAGTTGGAGTTGAGCCAGTCTGTGTCCTCACATAACCCCTGGAACTGGCTGGGAAACAGTCTCTGCAATTACTTATTAAAAAAAAAAATTATATTTGTGATTGAAGTTAAAGCCTAACAAGGTGAGAAATACCTGCAGGAAAAGCAGAAGTGCAGGTGAGCTGAATCCTGGGAATGTTTGTCCAGCTTCCAAATTCTTCTTTTCCTTCAGCTTTGTGTGGTTTCACTGCAGAAAAGCCTTTTGTGAACTCATCTGAAAATAAAGCTGTTAAATGAGCCTTGCTTTTAGACATTTTTAATTGCCTTGCAGGCCGCTGAAATAAGCATGAGGTGGATTTTGGGTTTTTTGAATACTTAAGGAATTACTTCTGCTTTACAGGAAGTTTAGCGGATTTCTCAGGAGTATTTACAAAACTTTCTTTACAAATAATACTCGATTTTCTGGTAATCTCTTCCTGCCTCAGCCACATGCCTCGTAATCCTTTTACTTCAGGTTTGTTAAGCCTCTTAGATCACATTAAAAAGAAAACATTTAAAAAGCAGATTTCCAAAAAGATGAGTGTTTTTGCATGTTTATAGATTTTGGTGACCACAGCTCTGGTTTTGGCAAAATATTCCCTAATATTAACCATCACAGGGAATGTAAAACTTAATTATTGGCATCTGCATATATTTTGAAGGTTTTCATTCTTTCTCTGCCAAAAAAAATCTTTTTTTTTTGGGGACAGTGTTCATAGTTTTCAATGCTTTTGCTTTCCAAAAAAACCCCAGGGTTTAAGATTGTGGTTCAAAATCACATCTCAGTAATCGGGCTTTACTTTGAACAGTAAAACCATTAAAAAAAATTAGAATCCCTCCATTATGAAAAGTTTTGCAATAGAACTCTGGAAGTATTTAGTTAAGTGGAGGTATTTTGAGCAGCTTCAGGTTTATATCACACTTGGATCTTCTGTAGGTCTCTAGATCTGGTGAAAACAGCAAAATAATTATTTCTGTGTCAAAAATCCACTCATTTAAAGCCCTTAAAGTGGGCTGATCATTCAGTGCTTTAAGCAAATACAAATACTTTTATAGGTAGAAATAAAACTGAAATATGTAATATTTATATATTTATTTACATATTAAAATAACTCCTGTTGCACAAGATGGTTGTTGGGTGCCTTAAAAATACCTACATCTGAAAAACAACGTTGTAAAATTGTCATAATAGCCTCAGTGTTGGAGATACTAACAAAAACTACTTCCAAAGGATCCAGTGCTCCAGTCATTAGCTCAAAATCTGGAAAAACGATCCCACACGAGGTCTGAGCCACCCCAGGATTAAGAGTTTAATTTTCCCGGAGAACCAAATGGAAGTTTAGGAAAACATTGTCTGGTGAAATCCCTGGGAACACCAAAGCTACATCACGGTGCTGTGGAGAGCTTTCCCTTATTTCCTTGGTTTCTGGCTTTTTTAGGAGCAAATTGAGCTTTATTCCCAGGAATACTGCCCCATTCATAAATTAAAAATAGGGAAATAAGTGCAGAGTTTTAGAGGTGAGACTGGCTTGAAACTCATCCCAAACACCCCTCAATGCCATCAGCATCAATAAGTTATTAATGTCAGCAATGACTGAACTGTCCCATGCAGAACAGGCTTAGAATTATAAAGCCTTTTTAGTACCAAAAGTTTAATTCTGTGACAGTTTATTGCTGAAGTTGTTTATTCAGTTGGGCAAGTTTTAATAAGCAGGGTTTATAAACTTACAGGTAATATTGGTTATTAATAAATAACATTGCTTGGTGTCACAGGTCAGGAGAACTGTAAATGAGGGAAATAATTAAAAATCAATGATGCAAATCCATGTATTTATATTAACCTGAAATTCCAGTGAAGTTTGGGGGTTGTCCTTATGTGTGAAAACACTGGAGGTCATAAAATCCCAGGATGGTTTGGGTTGGAGGGGACCCCAAGGATCATCCAGCTCGAACCCTGCCCTGGGCAGGGACACCTGACCTGGGTGTGTGGGTTTGGTTAATTTTGGGGCTTATTAATGGTGTTCTAACACCTCCCTCAGTGGGCATTTTGGGTGGTTTTCACTGGGGCTGCTTCGGGGGTTTTTATCTCTTGTTCTAAGTCTGACCAGCTGCTCATTTTTTCCTTATAAAATATGGGAATATCAATTGAAGCTGAAATGTGGGCTGTGTTCAGTGAACCTGAAGTTAGGACTGAGGTCTAAAATAGGATTTTAAAATTTTTTGTGGGTGTAATGCACAATTAAACTACAGAAGTCGTTGTCCCAGAATGTTTGGGAATCCTTATATTAAAAATGGGGTGGGAAGTTGTACTTGCCAAGCACGGGGATTTAGGATATGACAATATCCTAAATAAAGTTTGTGAGGTTCTGTCAGCTTTAGAATAATCCATAAGTACCTGCTTTACACCTTTTGTCTCCTCCTCCCAGCATTTTTTGCTGCCAGAGATAACCAGAATTAATTCCATCAATTATGGGAGTCATTATTTGTTACTGGCCTTATTGATTTTTATTACTCACAAAAGCAGAGCTGTCAATACTCAGTGAATTTCGTTCATTAAAATGTAACCTCAGGGATGAACTTTCCTCTTCCCTGGGCAGATTTTCAGATGGGTCACAAGTGAAGAGGTGGATTTGATTTTGCTTTTTGAGGTTTCCTGCGGAGTTACTTTGGTGCTGGCAAACACACCCTTGGTTATTGAGCTGAGAGTCCAAACCTCAGGAGTTGGATTTCAGTTCCTTTTGGTTGCTGAAACACAAGAGGCAGCAGGAAAATGCAAACCCCTGAGCTGTGAGAGAGCATCTCTGGTACAACAGTGGTTTAGGAGTGGCAGCTGTGTGGGTTCAGGGCTCTTTGATGAATGCATTTATTGATAATGTCTGTATTACACAGCTTGGGAAAAAATATTTTTGCTGTCATAAAAAACAAAGGTAAGGTTTTGACTTTTACATACAGCCAAGTAAGCCAAAATCGCTTTATTTTCTTGCATTGACTGAAAACTGTTCTGGAAACTTCCCTGAAGGTTTGGGCCTGATTTCAAAACAAGTGTCTGTTTGTATGGAGGCCTCTTAAAATTCAGGCTGTTTTCCAAGTAGGAACTGGCTGAAAGGCGAGGAGAATTGTTCCTTTTTTTTCTTAGAGGTGCTGTTTCCTTTCTCTGTAGATAGGAAACTGAGCTGGTGAAATGCCAGAGGAGCCAAGCTGTATTGTTACCATAAATTGATTTTTTTTTTCCTATTTCCATTTGTAATCCATACAGTTAAACAAAACACTTCTGTGGGTTTGGAGTTAAAAGATCCTCTCCCTTTCTGATAACCCAACAAGTGAGGTAATACTATTGAATACATTAAGAACGACTCCCATCTCTGATTATTTTAGTACAGAATTTTTGATAATTATTCAGATCTGGCTCTGCTGAGAGCTGCAGTAGGAATATGTCCATTACTATGGAAAAACAAGATGAAATAAGAACTAAAATGTCCATTTCTTGCAGGTTGTGATGTTCAATAGTAAGAGAGAGTTTCTTGTGGCAACCAGAACTTGTGGAGAGGGGAGCAGTGGGAATTCCCGAGGTGTTTGCCCTGTTCCTGGGCTGTGTGGCCATTCCTTTGCAGGATGCCTTGGCCCTTGGGCCAGATCCCATCCAGCGGAGAGCCAGGATTGCCTGGCTCATGGAAACTCTGATTAAGGGCTTGAATTTTCCTGAGGCTCCAGGATGAAACAGCTGCTGGGGCAGGCAGTGGAAAGTATGAACAGCTCCTGCTGGGGTTGTGTAACCCAAAGAAAATGGGCTCAGAGCAGGTGAGATCAGCGGGGCCTCTCGAAACCCCTCTGGGTGCGTGTTCACACCTCACCACAGCACGGCGACCCCACAAAGCGAGCCCAGCCCCGAGGCAGGGATGAAGCTTCCCATCAGCACTGGGTATGGTCCCCTTGGGAAAGGTTTATCATCTGTGTAAGGTATAGAACAACTTCAAACACATTTTACAAGTTTTTTTCTGGGATCTATCCCAACATAAAAGCTCTTTACCTCGCCCAGAGCAGCTGAAGTGCAGGAATTCTTCACAGGAGGTGCTTTAAGGAGGGGTTGTTCACGTTTCTTCCTTCCTAAACTGCCAAAGTCGAATTCTGTTCTTATCTACTGCACTGCAATGATGTTTTCATCTCCTCTGCTGGAAAAAAGGCAAATCCAAACATTTCTATAGCAGAAGTTGGAAGGAGATGCAGAACTGTGTTGGCTTCCAGCAAGTGTGAATTCCTAACCCAAAACCCACTGCCTGGAATGTTCAGGAATTTAAAATGTTTTCAGGGGTTATTTTCTAATGCCGATTTTTTTGCCCCTTCAGTCAAAACAGGGGGGTTCTTGCCATATAAATAAATAAACTAAATGCATCCTCAAAGCTCTGTGGTTAAATACCTTAAAAGCTTTAAATGCCACTGTGCTGCTGATGTGTCACTACTTAATGTCTAAGAAAATTACAGTGTATCAGACATTACCCCCACCAAAAATGCAGGTGATTTAATTCCAGGCTCTTCTGTGGCTCTTTTTATTATCTCTTACCATCTTATCAAAGCCTGATTGGACAGGGCTTGGACCAACCTGGGCTAGTGGAAGGGGGTTAGAATTAGATGATCTTTAAGGTCTCTTCCAACCAAGCCATTCCATGATCTTTATTAGTATTTTTTAAATGCTTTTGAAATTTCCAGGTACACTTGATTTGTTCTTCGAAGTGCAGTAACTTCTTGTAATTACTTTGGGTTTTTTCCTACCCTCCCAGAACATTCTTGCAAAATATTTTTCAAATTTATCTTCCATTCTTCCTTCTGTGACTGCAGTGGAAAATGTCATTCTCTAAAGATCACAGAAATACCAGCCTGCTTCTGACCAGCTCCTGTGGTTTTCTAAAGCCTCCTGCTTTCGAGTTTAATTTTTTATTTCCTTTTGTTTTTTTCCCTTAGTCACAGAGGATGTGTCAGAGGATGAACACGTAACTTCTGCTTGCCTGGGATGATATCTTTAATATTTGAGTTAAACAAATGCTGCTGTCACGCTAGAAGGAACTAGAAATTAAACCAACCCCAAACACCTGCTGTTTTCATCCTTATCTTTGCTCTCCCTCAAGGTGAAGTTTTGGCATAATGCAGCTGCATTTTTCATGATAATAAATTGTTAATTAAAGAAGTATTTTTCATCATCAGGATTTTGGTCATATCTTCACTCAGTGGGACAGCTCTTGTACCTGTCACGGCTGAAAAAACATCATAAAAATTTAGAAGAATAGTTTAGGGACAACTGCTTTACCTCCTATTAGATTTTTTTTTTTTTTTTTACTTTTCAGAAATGGCAGTTAAGCACGAAAAGAAAAAAAAAAAATCCTAAACCTGTGGCCCCACAGATGACACGGTCCTGAAGGTGTGTGGGAAAGCATGACATAGCTGCAAAATGTTTGCTCATCGCAGTGAATTAACCAGTGTAAAATAATGTGCAGCTGAGGAATTCCGAGGCACTGCTGGGAGTCCGTTTCCCCTTCCGTGGTTCACGGGGGTGATTTTGGAGCTCTTCATCTCTGGAAATGTTCACAACGAGGTTTTTATTTAATGGAGTCATAGAATGGGTTGAGATGGAAGGGATATCAAATATGGTCTAATTCCCACCCCTGCCATGGCAGGGACACCTCCCACTGTCCCAGGCTGCTCCAAGCCCCAGTGTCCAGCCTGGCCTTGGGCACTGCCAGGGATCCAGGGGCAGCCACAGCTGCTCTGGGCACCCTGTGCCAGGGCCTGCCCACCCTCCCAGGGAACAATTCCTGCCCAAGATCCCATCCAGCCCTGCCCTCCTCTGGCTTTCAGCTGTTCCCCTGTGTCCTGTCTCTCCATGCCTTGTAGAATAGTGGACTTTGGTTAAATTAAGATTATTTAATGACTTTCTCTGGTAGATTCCTGTGGAATCATCAGTGCAGGAAGTAAACAAAGAGTGAAGTCAGGCCCCATTGTACTTTGCAGTCCAGGGGGGATGAGGAGGAGTCTGGTGTGACACAGCTGGGACCTGGGTTGGTGCTATTTAGGGACCACTTTGGGCTGGGAAACAAATGCTGACAGTGGGGGCTATTTTTGAAAGGTGTTTATTTCTCACAGTTCATCAGCTACTGGAGTTATTTGTAGTAGATCCATCCTTTTCAGAGCCTCAGTGAGTAATGAGGCAGAAGGAATGTGATGCTTTAAAAGGTAAAATCTAAAGAACTCCTAAAGAAATACATTTTAAAAATCCTTGATTCTAGGAGGAGCAGATGGAGTGATGTGAATGAGTTGTTGATCACTCAGGGATTGTAAATTGGAAAGCAGAGTTAGTTTAATCTTTCCTTCTGTGTCACCCTGTCCTGGACTAAACCTGGTTTAAACTCCCCCAGTTCAGTGTTTGGTGCTGGTGGTTTAATCACCTTTAGTAGGAGAGCAGTTGCCCCATCATTTTATCCTTACAGACTGCCCAAGTATAAACTCTAAGCACAAGGGAAAGGATCCTGTGAAAGCTGAGTGACAGGAGAGCAAAATCCAGCTGCAACCACGAGGATTTGGGGAAAAAGATTGGATCAATAAATCTAAACCCGGAGAGTCACCATAAGCAGAGAAGTGCTGAAAGGCCTTAATGTGTCAACCTAACCAGGTCAGCCTGGAAGTGAATAATCTTTATTTTTTAAAATAGATTGGATGTGGGACGGCAAATTCACTAATGAGCAGAGAGCTCTGACTGTATTTATTTCATGTATTTGCAAATTATTTTTTAATCTCTCTTCCTCGCCAGTTATTTGGAGTCTCCCTCTCTTGCTGACTGTCCTGATTAGGACTTTGCCTTGCAAATGTTCTGATTTGAAGTCTCTCTCATTTGGCATTTCAATCTGCAAAGCCCTTGCTGTGATGTCGAGGTTGCATAAGGTAGAACTGGAACTGCTGTTGTAAGCTCTTTTTTTGCTCTGCTGGGCAGGTTGGAAATGTCAGCTGTAATTTTCTGAGTTGGGTTTAGAAACAATCAAGGTAGAGGCTGTTGGATCAAGTGACTTGTAAGAAGTGACCGGTTTGTGGTGGTTAAAAATATAAAATACAGTGTTTGTGGAACTGTGCCTCCTGAAAGGGTCTCTGTTAATCATGCCCAGGCTGTTTTTATGGAGAACACTTGGGCACATTCATGTGCTTTCCTCCTCGTCCAGCTTGTGCAATAAAACACTCCAGGCTTTTTAGAGGAGTAGTTCAGTCGAAACCCAGTTCATCTGGAAAAAATGATAAGCCTCAGCTGGTCACATGGGCACGGCCCTTATGTCAGTATTTGCTGAAAGGCTGAGCACACAATAGAAGTTTTTCCTTTGAATGGGATGTTGTTGTTGCAGGAGCTTAATGAGGTTCCTCAGAAATACCTGGGAGAGTGGCACCAACAGCAAACACACCAAGAATAGCTCAGGGCACAGTCCTCGTGGGAGTTTTGTGCCTTTCTGCCTTCACTGGGGAAAAGGATCGGGGGGGATTTTCCAAAGCAGGGGCTGGGGGCTAAAAGAACCAGCAGACAAGAATTCTGAAAGCAGTCTCGGGTCGGTGCACGGGGGGCACGTGGAGCTGCTGGAGAGAGGCCAGAGGAGGCACCAGGATGAGCAGAGGGATGGAGCAGCTCTGCTGGGAGCAAAGGCTGGGAGAGCTGGGATTGTTCAGCCTGGAGAGGAGAAGCTCTGGGGTGAGCTCAGTGTGGCCTTGCAGGGCCTGAAGGAGCCCCAGGAAACATGGAGAGAGACAATTCCCAAGGGCTGGAGGGACAGGACCCAGGGAATGGCTTCCCAGTGCCAGAGGGCAGGGCTGGATGGGATCTTGGGCAGGAATTGTTCCCTGGGAGGGTGGGCAGGCCCTGGCACAGGGTGCCCAGAGCAGCTGTGGCTGCCCCTGGATCCCTGGCAGTGCCCAAGGCCAGGCTGGACACTGGGGCTTGGAGCAGCCTGGGACAGTGGGAGGTGTCCCTGCCATGGCAGGGGTAGGATGGGATGAGCTTTAAGACCCCTCTCAACACAAACCAGTCTGGGATTCTTTGAAACCTTAACAATTCCGTCCTATTATTTTAGGTTTATTATTTAACCTTCACTTGGAATATTTTACAACACTGGAAACCTGTTTTGATCTTAGAATGAATCACAGAATGGTTTGGAATGGAAGGGACATCAAAGATCATCTTGTTCCACCCCTGCCAAGGGCAGGGACACCTCCCACTGTCCCAGGCTGCTCCAAGCCCCAGTGTCCAGCCTGGCCTTGGGCACTGCCAGGGATCCAAGGGCAGCCACAGCTGCTCTGGGCAGTGATGTTTCCTGTGGAATTGCACAGGAAACATCAGAACATGTTTTTTGCACAGCAGAACATGTTTCCTGTGGAATTGCACAGGGGCAGCAACCCAGGTATAAATAACCTGGAAAATGTCCCAGGGAGCTTTAGTATCCCCGCAACTGATCTGCATGGTAATCTAAGTGAGGTTCCCTTAAATTTCTTCAGGAAAATGGGAGGAGTTGAGGGCCCTGGGAACTACTTTGAAGCCTTATTAAGTAGCACCCTCGAGACTCAGCTGGATCAGAGGCTGACCAGGACTTTGATCAGGCCTAAGTTGCTCTCACCACTGTGTGTTGGGTTTAACTGACACCTGAGGGATTTTAGGAACCAGTCAGGCAAGGAGTCTCAGGGAACTTGTAATTATTTCACTGCCCCTCTATGTAAAAAAACTCTTTGTAGTGTTGTGACTTCCAAGAAAATAACAAAATTCAATAGGTGATACAAGTATTCAGGGAGGTTCTTCCTAAATTTCCTTTAAATAAAAGAATAGAAAAAAGCACCTGGTTCTTAGGTTTCTAAGGCTGGAGTTCTAATAAATCAGGATATGGAGGGACTAGGGTGAAAGATATGTATAGGTCTTGGTTTTTCTCATATTTAAGGGGAAAAAATAATTAAATCCGGGTTGATAGAATGAACTTATTAAACTATTTTTTGTCTCAGAGAGAGAGGCACAAAGATTCACATTCAGAAGCCAGCCCAGGAGAAGATCCTGCTTTCCATACCTTCCAGACTTTGGGAAATGTTTTCCAGGAAAGCAGAGCACAGCCGTGAATCACTTACAGAAAACCCAGTGGAAGGAATTAGTCAAATAAATACTGCAGTGGCCACCCTTTGCCTATCAGGAAATGGGGCAGCTTTCCATGATTTTATACAAAGCATGGGACATCAGTTTTAAAAAGCTCTCATTAAAAGAGCAAGCGAAAAGTTGCTGCTCATTGACTTTCTAAAAGTGCTTATTTTGAAATAAATAGGACATTTAATATCAGCCAAAAGGGCTTTTCTCTGATTTTCCCTTCCCTCCCTGTATTTTCCATAATTAAGGGTGCTGGTGGGGGAACTGGCAGGGAATGGTCCCCTCCCAGGCACTAAATTGGCCAAATATTTCTTTACTGGTTGCTAATGAATTTATTATTTCATGTTATCATTGTAATTATCAGCCAAGTTCTCCAGTCTCTGCTTTGCTGCTGGAAATGCCTAGAAGTGTGTGAACTTCCATGGTTTTCCCACTCCTTTCTGGGGTTTTAACATGATCTGAGCAGTGTTCATTTCTCTGGTGTTACAGGGCTAAAAGAAATCAGAAATGCCAGGAAAGAATGGGAAGGGCGAGGGAGTGCAGCTTTCAGTGTTCCTTGGAGTGAATCCCAGGGGAATTTTTGTGATTGGGCCGTGGATCCAAACGTCTGGGGCAGCTCCTGGGCTTTGGAAAGGAGCTGCTTTGGAAAGAGTTGCTTCTGTCCTTTCAGAGATATGAAGCTGAATATTGAATGCCTGACAAATCCCACTTTTTGCAGCTCCCACTTCCTTGCCAAGAGCTGCCTCTGCCAAAGGTGATGCATCCAAGATTTTTAGGGAGCTGCGGAGGAAGTTGGTTTGTGTTTGGGTTTTTCTTGATGGCTTGGTGAGGGTTTTTGCTTTGTTGTGTGTTGGGTTTGGTGGTAGTGGTTTCTTTTCCTGTGGGAACAGCTTGTGCACGGATATATTCTGGATTAAACCAGCCAGCTCAGGTGGAATAGGCTGAATATTTGGTATTAATAAATGAAAGCTGCTGCCTTTATTTTGTGTTCAGCTGTTCTGGACTGTCCTGCTCAGTTCCTGGGCTGCTTTGGGAAGAGGGCAAAGTAAAGCAGTGGTGCTTAAACACCTTTAATTTCCTTGGGAAATGGATGGTGCCTCACTTTCAGTTAAATCCACCTGAAGAAATTTTTGTCTAGCAAGGGCTTTTAAAAGTTAATTCTCAGCCATTCAAGATCCCACAGAACTGAGAGCTCTCCTCCCCTCCAGAACCAAGCTTGACCCTCTCACTGCACCTCTCCATCCATTGGAATTTTTGTTTCTCCACAATTTTTGTCCACTTTCCAGTGCCTCAGAGACCATTTGGAATTTTTCTTGTTACTTCTGGCACGTACACCTTTCATTTTTCCCTTGTCCTTTAACCCTTTCTTATGGTGGAAATTTTCTTAGAGGCTCCAGACGTTCCAATTTCTGGCTGCTGTCTGATGACTTGGAGAAATGTCTCTCAAGATGGCTTGGAGAAAACTCCCTCTGACTTTAAGGGACATTTTCCTTCCCTGAAGGAGCTCTTTCAAAGGCAAACTCAACGCCTTCTTTTCTGGATCATTCTTGAAAGGATTAAGTCGTGTCCTGAGGAGATTATCCCTGAGTGATGTCTGAATGTGGGGTTAGGGCTCACGGTAATTCTGAGCGGGGAGTGCTCCTCAGAAATTCCCAACCTTTTATCCTGCTCTTTGTTTTCCCTTTTCAGTGAGAACAAACTCAGTGTGGGCTTTCTGACCCCCTCCCCAGGCACTCAGCAGCCATCAATATTCCCTGTGTTTTCCAAAGAGACTCCAGCTACTCTGGGTTGAGTGGATTGGAGCTCCCAAGTGTGGGGATGAGCAGGAAAGACTTCCAGTGCTGATCAGGCTTTCAGGTGGATTAGGGATAAATGAGCATCATAACTTCCTAATCTTAAGTTCCTTTGTTCCAAAATAGCAATTTTTGAACAAAGCAGAGAGATTTCTAGATTTTCCTTGGAGGGTTTTGTTCTTCCCTCAGCAGGTTTGGTTGAAAATCCTGGATTGCGCAGGTGTTGGAATGTTTTTCCAAATGGAATGATTTTTTTAAGATGGATAGAAAAAGAATTGCTACTAAATAATGAAAATGGTTTTTTCCTTTTGAGTACCCCAGTGAGGACAGAATTATCATCAATTTCCTATGGATCACTTGAGTATATTCCCTGCAGGAGTGGAAGCGTGTTGGAAAAAGCCTTTACCTTTTGGAACATATCTGCCACATTCAAAAGTTTTCTAAATGAGGCTGGTGGTTACTCAGATACTCTGTAGTGGAATTTCCAAATGCCCACTTTCGTGCTACCACTCAGTGGACAGGAATTTACTGTTTAATGCTTGGAAATGGAAGTGTAAGTCATGGATTTTTCCAAGGATGGAAGAAGCACAGTGTAGGTATTTATTTTTCAGATGGCTGGCTGGAAAACTGTGGCCCGTGGAATCTGTAAATGGCCCTTGTGTGACAGAGCACAACTCTGGATATTTTATTTGAATATATTTGGATGTCCTAATGCAAAAATGACACCAGCTCATACATTTGAAGCTATTAAAATGCATCCTGTAAGTCTTAAGGAAAAACAGCTCCTTCTTGGCACTGCAGTTGGAATTTGCATTAAAAAATCATCAGGGGGTTATTTGAATGTTTTTTTAATCCCTCAGTGGAGTCATTGTGGAGTCATTGTGGAGTGGCTGCAGTTTGTGTGGGAATTCAGCACTTGGCTTCCCAGGAGCCTCCCTGACATCTGCAGGTGCTGCCCACTCCCACTTCCATGGGCACAGCTCAGGATCCCTCAGCATTCCAGCTTTCTGCTGGAAGGACACATAGCTCCAGGGTCCAGGCCAGCAAATAAATGTTTGTAATTGCAGTAAGAATTAATTGGAGTAGGATTTCTGCCCAGGTTCCCCAGGGAATGGGCACGGCCCCGAGGCTGCCAGAGCTCCAGGAGCGTTTGGGCACCGCTGCCAGGGATGCCCGGGGGGAATTGTTGGGGGTCTGGGCAGGGCCAGGGCTTGGATCAATGATCTTATGGGTCCCTTCCACTCAGAATATTCCATGGCTCTGCTTTATTCTTCTTTGGAAATAACAGCAGTAGATTCAGGAAACCTTCTGGAAGATTTTCTTGTCACAGAAACAGCTGTTGAACTCAGATCCAGAAAATGAGGAAGTGAAATTGGAGCAAGCCTGGGTTGCAATTCACTGACCTGGAGTAGGTGAGAATTTAAAGTGAAGGAGGAAGAAATAAGGTTGGAAATTTCCAGAAGTATTTTACAGCAGTGTGTGGGGACAGGAGGTAATGATTTCAAACTGATGGAGGGAAGGTTTAGATTGGATATTAGGAAAAGAAACTTCCCTGGGAGGGTGGGGAGGCCCTGGCACAGGGTGCCCAGAGCAGCTGTGGCTGCCCCTGGATCCCTGGCAGTGCCCAAGGCCAGGCTGGACACTGGGGCTTGGAGCAGCCTGGGGCAGTGGGAGGTGTCCCTGCCCATGGCAGGGGTGGCAGGATGGGCTTTGAGGTCCCTTCCCACCCCAATCAGTCTGGGATTAAACTGTAAACAAAATTGTCTCCCAGGTTTTGGAGGTCCCCTGAGGAAAACCTGCTTGTTCCAAACCATTCTCCACAGCTTTTTTATTTTGTGCACAATAATCAGGCTGTTGTTCCTCCAGCAAATATCATCAGGGAGTAATAACAGCTCTGGGAGGGCTTGGACCAGCTGGATCCCATCTGTGAGGGGGAGCAGCCCATGGAATGACACCTGTGTATTATCCTGGCTCTAAGGCTGCACCCAATTCTCAGAAGCCATCTGGAACATCTGAGAAGCAGCCTTTGGGAGCAGGGACCACCAAGGCCCTCCTCTGAATAAAGGTGGAACTTGGCTGTTACTGGGGGCAGTAAATAGACTGCTCACTGCCCTGGTGGCCCAAGCTGCCTGTTTTGTTTCCATGAGCCTTGAGGAACGTGCATCTCTGCTGGAGAAACTCCAACCTGCAGAATTTGAAGACCTTTCAATAGGAAAATACAGTTGAAACTGAGGAGGGAAAACTCCCCTGGCCCAGCCTGAGGCTGTTCCCTCTCCTCCTGTCCCTGTTCCCTGGGAGCAGAGCCCGACCCCCCCGGCTGCCCCCTCCTGTCAGGGACTTGTGCAGAGCCACAAGGGCCCCCTGAGCCTCCTTTTCTCCAGGCTGAGCCCCTTTCCCAGCTCCCTCAGCCGCTCCTGGGGCTCCAGCCCCTTCCCAGCTCCGTTCCCTGCCCTGGACACGCTCCAGCCCCTTTGACTTTCAGAACGGATCTGGAAAGGGAGCCTTGGTTGCTCAAACAAAAAGTAGTTGGGCTTCTTTAATTGCTTTACCTGAACCTTTAATATGCACTGATTGACTCTTGATTGAGATGCTGAGTAGGGAATACAGACAGGCTGACACAGATTCATTCCTTTTGCTTTTTTTCCTCTGTACTGACCTTTTCTCTTTACCGCCTTCATTATCTGGAATGTACAGAGATAAAAATATCTGGACTTTTTTGGTCTTCTCAGAAAAGTTTCAGTGGAGATGGAATCATATTGAACTAAAATTTCCACCTGCCTTTTAGTGCTGCTGTGATGATCA
This sequence comes from Machaerirhynchus nigripectus, assembly GCA_013397975.1. Classification (NCBI taxonomy): domain Eukaryota; kingdom Metazoa; phylum Chordata; class Aves; order Passeriformes; family Dicruridae; genus Machaerirhynchus; species Machaerirhynchus nigripectus. Next base: position 294,933 of record VZRQ01007482.1, on the reverse strand, counting down.
GTGTGTGTGTCATCAAGCCAGGGACCCAAATAAATATTTTTTTCTTCAAGGAGTATTTAATAAGACTGGGATGCTGACATCAGGCTCTTACTGTAACATTATAGTGCAGACCGTCTTTGATACATCTTGGAATCCAGACATGGGTTGGAAGGGACCTTAAAGCCCATCCAGTGTCATCCCTGCCTTGGGCAGGGACACCTCCCATTGTCCCAGGCTGCTCCAAGCCCCAGTGTCCAGCCTGGCCTTGGGCACTGCCAGGGATCCAGGGGCAGCCACAGCTGCTCTGGGCACCCTGTGCCAGGGCCTGCCCAACCTCCCAGGGAACAATTCCTGCCCAAGATCCCATCCAGCCCTGCCCTCTGGCACTGGGAAGCCATTCCCTGGGTCCTGTCCCTCCAGCCCTTGGGAATTGTCTCTTTCCATGTTTCTTGTGGCTCCTTTAGGTGCTGGAATCTGAATCTGGATCCCAACCTTACAGAAACGCCTCAGAATTTAACTTCTAAGAACTCCTCTCCTGTAAAATACTTCGTGTCTTTATCACTGCTCTTACACAGGAGATCAAAACTGATCCCAGCTTATTGGCTCTGGGTGCTTTTAAATCATAAACCATATTTTGCTTCAGTGTTCTGTATCTCATTTATGTTGTGGCTGCTGCTGCTGCCAGCTCCAGGATGGAAGGCAGGGATTGGGAAAGGATGTGCTTCCTTTTGGGAACATCTGGATCAGGGGGAGCTTTGACCACCTTGGGTTTGATTTGATTTGATGGGGTTTGAGTAAAGCACTGTCAGCTGTGGGGCTGGATTGTGGCACTCTGCTGGACTGTTTGTGGGGAACTTTCCCTTCTTCCCATGAAAGAGAATTGAGGAACTTTTTTAGGGGGACCCTCTGGCTCTGCACAAGTCCCTGACAGGAGGGGGCAGCCGGGGGGGTCGGGCTCTGCTCCCAGGGAACAGGGACAGGAGGAGAGGGAACGGCCTCAGGCTGGGCCAGGGGAGGCTCGGGGTGGACACCAGGAGCAATTTCCTCATGGAAAGGGAGGTCAGGCCTTGGCAAGAGCTGCCCAGGGAGGTTTGGAGTGCCCATCCCTGGAGGTGTCCTGGACGTGGCACTCAGTGCTCTGGGCAGGGTGACAAGGTGGGCATCGGGCACAGCTTGGCCTCGCTGGGCTGGGAGGGCTTTTCCAGCCTCTGGGATCCTGGAGTTCCCTGAGCTTTGTTCCTGTCCCTTTCACCCCCATCCTCTCTCGTGAGCTGTCCCAGCCTGGCTGTGTTTGTGTGGGAGCTTCCATCCCCCATCACTTTGTGTTTTGGCTGCTCAGGATTGTTCTCCTTGTGGCACTGTCACCATTTCAGTAGATCTGGGTTCAATTCCTCTGAACTGTGGTCCCTGTTCGTCCCCAAACGTGGCACTCCAAGCCCTCCCTGTACCCAGCATTCCCTGGCTGCCCCTCAGCCCCGGGTGATGTGCAGGGCTCCAGCTGTGCTCACTGTCAGAGCATGCAGGACACGCTCCAAGAATCCAGGAATCCAACTGGAAGCATGTGCCCTATTCCCTGGACCTCTCCCTCTGCTTAGTCTCACTTATAAATAACTTTACAGCTGTTCCCTCTTTATAAAACAACGAGTTCTTCAAGCAGAAGGTGCCCCCTCACTCAATAAATAATGATCCAAAACCCATTTTTGGTTTAGGAGTGATGTGTTTGAGCCTGTCCCTTCCTTCTGTCTTGAATTATTTCATCTTGCAGCTCCACAGATCTGTTAATTACCCTCTAGATTGCTTTCTTTCCCCTTGTGCTATTATTGAAATAAATAACCTTGAAAAGGTCAGGCTGGAGCTGATTTTTCCTGGTTGCAGTGGTAGGAATGTCTCGTGCTTCCTTTATTTCACAGTTACCCAGTGCTTGGGAGAAATCTCTTTTTATCTTGGGGGCTGCAGGAGCATTTTTAACAAATAACTTCCTTCAATTCTGCAGTAAATAGTTTTTCTCCAGTATGAAAAATGCTCTATTAACCCATTTTGGTTCCAAAGTCCTTGTCCTTTTTTAGTTCCTAACGAATAGAGGTGATCTTTGGAGAATTTCCATCTCTTCCCCTGTTTTTAATCTCCACTCTGAGGAAAGGATTTATATAGACAGCTAAATTTAGAGAAGCCTTCAGCAAGTTTGAGAGGAGTTGTTTGAGGATTTCCTGCCCTCCCCTTTCCATAGTTAGCTTTTCCTAGGGTGGCATGTGCACGGTTTCCGTGGTGAGTTGGAGACTGGATTTTTGTCCCTGTCACCTTCTTTCCTCCTTTCTGCCATAAATAAAAATAAAAATCAGCGCTGCAACTGCATCTGGCCATGGGAATGTTCTTGTTCACTTTTGTTTTTGTTTATTGTCATCTTTGGCTTTTTCTTTTGTCTTTGGCTGTTTGTTTTCTCTCACCCCAGCATATCATGGATTAATTATAATATTGCTGCACAGTCCTCTTCAGGAATTTTCAGACTTTTAAAAAGCATCTTCTTGAAGGATGTTTTGATGATCTGAAACCATATTTTCTCTCTGTGCTGAGGGAAATGTTTCTTGGATTGACTTTGCAAGAACTTTCTCCTTCCCTTTTCTAATCTCCCAACCCAATTAGGTGTTTCATAATGTGCTCTTTCTACTATAAATACATTACCTGCAGATAATTTTGGAATTAAAGTAAAGCAGTTAATGAGTTTAAACAGAAATAAAAGACAGTAGAAATAGGCAGAGTTTTTTTTAAAAACTCATTGACATTTATCCCTCTATAACTTCAGGTGTAGAAAAGTATTTTGAGTTTTATGTCTGTGTTTGAGTCTTGTGTCTTTAGGTGCAGAATCCTCACAGCTTTTCCGCTGGCTTTCTTGTGGGTTTGCCTGACACCTTAGAAAATGGGCACTCATTCCTCTGTTTCTGTTTGGAACAGGAAGAGGTTTTCCTGGAATAGCTGGAAGTCTACAATGGAGGTGTCACAGCACCCCAGACACATGGTCTTCAATTTTCATTGTCACCTGAGTTTGTTCTCTGCAGTAAATACCTGTGTTGTCATACAGAGCATGCCAGTGCCAATTGTGCTGAATGAATGCTCTGATAATAGAAATATTGCTGACAAGCTTTGTTTCTGAAAAGATCTCAGAACTGCCCAGTAGTGGAGTTCTAGAGCCGTGGAATCCTCCTTTCAGAGGAGCACTCAGCAAGATTGGATGGAGCCCAGCCGGGCCTTTGTTTCCCCTATTCGGTGGAATCAGATGCTTCAAGTTGCTTAAAACCACACAAATGTCAGGCTCTGTTTTTCTGGCTGGGCATTCAGGGGTTGAGATATTTGCAGGGCTGTGAAAGGCAGAGCAGTTGTGTTTGCTGTGGCACAGGTGACAGAGGAGCTGCTGCTGCTGCTGCCCTGCCCAGCTCTGCCCCGTGCCCCTTTTCCATGGTGTCACCGTGTGGGCGTTTCTGGGCTCCATCCATGGCACGCTGTCATTTGGGAAACCAGTTTGTGGGCTTGTGTTGCTGTGCTCTGATTCCTTTACTGTAAATAAGTCTGCACATACTCCTTGTGCAGTTCATTCTGTGATACTACAGACTTGTGTTCTCCTTAGCAAATTGGTTTGTGCAGATGATTTCCCTGCTGGAGGAAAGTATTTATTTTACTTACATCTTTCTGAGGAATGTAGAAAATATAATGTGGAATATGTAACTTTAAAACACAGTTTTTCATAACCACAAAGCAGAAGAAATTGTCACAGAATTACAGAATGGTTTAAGTTGGAAAGGACCTTAAAGTCGATTTAGTTTCAACCTCCTGCTATGGACAGGGACACCTCCCACTGTCCCAGGGTGCTCCAAGCCCCAGTGTCCAGCCTGGCCTTGGGCACTGCCAGGGATCCAGGGGCAGCCACAGCTGCTCTGGGCACCCTGTGCCAGGGCCTCCTCACTCCCTCTGAGTGAAGAATTCGTTCCTAGAATTCCTTAAACATAAATACTGGGTGATAATTCTGCCTGCCTTCTCCTCCCCGTGTTTGTGACCTGGGAGTGCTTGGCATGGGAAAAATTTATAGAGCTAAGTTAGAGGCATGAGTGGGTGTGCTGCCATTGCAGGCATTGCCAGTGCCAGGCTCCCAGTGCTCAGGCTGCTGGAGGATTCTGAGGAGAAAAGTGTTGGAAAGTAGGATTGGTCTGCCAGGGAATTTTACTTCATGATAAATCCTGTCAGACTTGCAAAAAGAAATCGTGTCCAGGTTTCACGTCAGACATCTTTCCCAGAGCAGCTGTGGCTGCCCCTGGATCCCTGGCAGTGCCCAAGGCCAGGCTGGACACTGGGGCTTGGAGCAGCCTGGGACAGTGGGAGGTGTCCCTGCCCATGGCAGGGGTGGCACTGGAGGGGCTTTAAGGTCCCTCCAACCCAAACCAGTCTGGGAATTTATGATCTTTGTTTTGGGTGTGTTTTTTCTGTGGGGGGCAGGGGAGTGGTTGGGAATGTGGATTCATTTTTGGCCAGTAAAATAAGACCAGGGCTTGTGCAGAGGTTTGGAGGCAAATGGCTTTAATTCACTGCCCTCATACCTGGCTCTGGTTGAGCCAGGCAGCTGAGAATCATGGAATAATTTGGGATGGGGCTTCTCTGGGCACCCTGTGCCAGGGCCTCCCCACCTTCACAGAGAGGAATTTCTTCCTAATATCTGATCCAGGTGTGTGCCAGTGCCCACAGAGCTTCCTGACCCCAAATATGCATGGATAGCTCTGGAACCTGTTCATGCTTTTCTGTCTGCTCCTCCCTCTCCTTTGCCAGCCCCTAGGAAAATGAAACCAGTGTGATTTTCATTGCAGATAACTTCAAGATGTTTATCCCTGTCCTGAGGAAGGGCTGAGGCAGGATAATTAACATGGAGACAGGAATAGAAGCTAAGTGTTGATAGGAAAAGAGCAGCAGGTCTGGAGTGGGAGTATGTGGATTACACAAAGAGCACCCTGCAAGGGCAGCTGTAAAACCTGCCAGGGAGGAGAGGAGAGAATGGACTGGATTGTTCTGATTTATGGCTCGTGGGGGGTAATTTTATTGAATTAGAGAATTCCCAACATATTCAACTTCACATTCATTTTCCTTCTCTGATTGTTCTCTTTGCTGCTGTAGTTACTGGCAGTTTTGGTGACTTGTGACTGTTTTCAGCTTCTGTGGCCTCATTTCTTCTCTTCTGTGCCTTTCCTATTCCACTGCATGTGGACATTAAATTGTGGAGCTAATTATGGCATTCAGTCATTCTGTGTTCCCACTATTTCATGTATTTATTGGATTCTTTGTTTGCCCTTTCAGCACCCAGAGGTGTTGAGAAAATGGTCTCTGTCACATTTCTGTGCTTGGGCACTGCTGGTGGATGTGTCAGGTGCTCTAGGGGTTTGGGAGCACTTTAGGTCTTCACTGAGCACCTTGTCTGCAGTTTTAGAGCTCAGCTTCCAGAATGGGAGCTCTGGAATCTGCAGCTTTGAAGGAAAGGTGACACCTGGGGAGACAGAGCTGACCCTGCTCTCCTGTCCCACTGTTCTGGCCCCTTTGCTTTCATTCTCAAAGTGCAGCAGCATCATGGAACCATGGAGTGCTCTGGGTGGGAAAGGACCTTAAAGCCCATCCAGTGCCACCCCTGCCATGGGCAGGGACACCTCCCACTGTCCCAGGCTGCTCCAAGCCCCAGTGTCCAGCCTGGCCTTGGCCACTGCCAGGGATCCAGGGGCAGCCACAGCTGCTCTGGGCACCCTGTGCCAGGGCCTGCCCACCCTCCCAGGGAACAATTCCTTCCCAAAATCCCATCCAGCCCTGCCCTCTGGCAGTGGGAAGCCATTCCCTGGGTCCTGGCCCTCCAGCCCTTGGGAATTGTCTCTCTCCATGGTTCCTGGGGCTCCTTCAGGCCCTGCAAGGCCACCCTGAGCTCACCCCAGAGCTTCTCCTCTCCAGGCTGAGCAATCCCAGCTCTCCCAGCCTTTGCTCCCAGCAGAGCTGCTCCATCCCTCTGCTCATCCTGGTGCCTCCTCTGGCCTCTCTCCAACGTGTCCCTGTCCTTCCTGTTCAGGTGATCTTGCCCTTGTTCTCTCTCTGTCTCTCACCAGGGAGTTTCAAAGAGAGGACAGGAAGCAGCAAACTCTCTGAAGGGAGATAAGGGAGAAGAAAAGCTGCCCTCTGATAATATCAGAACATGAAATCCAGGACTTCTGAGGGTGTTGCAATGTTCCTGTTCCAGCCAAGGTGTTTGCACGTGGGTACCAAACCTTCCAGGAGCTGACCCCGCGGAGGGAACATTGCAACACTCAGGCTGTGGCAGTGGGGCTTTTGTAACTTTGCCTCTTGGTTTCCACATCATCTCAGGGCTCTCCACACAAAGCTGTGCCTGACACAGCCCTGCACCAGCTGCACCAGGGCAGTGGGAACTGGGGCTGTGCTTTTGACAAAGTGCTTGAGTTGGGTGTCGATAACTCAAGGTGGTTTGTTTGATATACTGAGAGACCTGGCCTTGAGCTGGAGGAGGGCAGGGTTAGATGGGATTTTGGGAAGGAATTGTTCCCTGGGAGGGTGGGCAGGCCCTGGCACAGGGTGCCCAGAGCAGCTGTGGCTGCCCCTGGATCCCTGGCAGTGCCCAAGGCCAGGCTGGACACTGGGGCTTGGAGCAGCCTGGGACAGTGGGAGGTGTCCCTGCCCAGGGCTTTAAGGTCCCTGACATCCAAACCTCTTTGTGATTCCATGACTTGGGACACAACCACGTCAAAAAATAATGATGATAGTGACAAAGTGGAACATACTAGGGTTGATTTCTTTGGGGTTTTAAAGAGGCGAGTTAAATACATTGTGTGTATCAGCAGGACTTAAATGTTTCTTTTAAACCTGGAGAACACTGTGAAAAAATTGCTTTGTGAGGTGTTACGTTTCTCAGAGCCAGTTGGTTTGTTTATAGCCAGGCTTGAATCCTGGATTAGATGCCAAAGTTCTGTTTGAAGGGTGGCTTCTGAAGTAATTTTCCCTGGCTCTCAGTAATGTGTGGGTGGCCTTGAGGACAGCAATCAGAGAGATTTTTAATGTTTTACTCTTCATGAGCTCCGGGGACAGAAATGTCCCCCAGAGGTGCTGCAGTGACCTGAGGCCGTGCCAGGTTAGAGCAGGAACCTGCTCTGCTTTCTTATCAGGAGCTGCAGCGTTCCCTGGCATGTGGGCAGCCTGTTTGCCTGTATGCTTAGGTGATTCATGGCCATACTTTCCAGGTGAGCATCCTGACCTCTGGTTTATGGAGTATGCCTGCTCCTTCCACATCCGAAGCCTTCAGGATACTTGGCAGCACATTCCAGGTCAGGGACAGGATTTAGGATGTGCTCAGTGTGGTTTTGTGGGCTCAGGGGGTTCAGGGCTGGTTGTGAATCCTCTGAGTTTAGGTGTCCAGGTCCTGTGTGTGCTCTGTGTGTGCCCAGTCCAGATCTCTGCATCCCAACCTCGTGATGGAACTCCTCCTGTTCTTCCCAGAAAAGGTTCTCAGCCTTTGGAAGGGGCTGCCCAGGGAGGTTTGGAGTCCCCATCCCTGCAGGTGTCCAGGGAATGCCTGGATGTGGCACTCATGCTCTGGGCTGAGGACCAGGGGTGATGATTCAGTCACAGGTTGGACTTGATAGTCTTGAAGGGCTTTTCCAGCCTTAGGGATCCTGAGATTTTTAGGTGAGGACTTCCAAGAAAAGGTTCTAAGAAATTGGTTTGAGTATTCTTCTCACGCTGTGGTAACTTTGACACTGAGGTAAGCTAAGAACAGCGGGGAGTTCAGCTTTAAATGGGGATTTGAGCAAAAAAATTCCCTAAATAGAGGGAATAGTCTTCATGTGGATAGTTTAATGTAGTTAAATATTGATGAAATTAGGTTTTAAACTTAGCACTGTGCATTGTTTGCAGGTATTCCTTAGAACTTGGTGCTTCTGCCATAGCCCTGTGTTAAAGCAGAATGAACCAAAGGCACTTCAGATTTTGACTTCATTATAATTTTGTAGCTGAATGTGCATAGGAGAGTTCCAAAGAGTTTGTGAAAGCTTCAGCTTAAACTTAATTCAAACAAGTATTTGAAATGCTGATGAGTTTTTTAAATGCTTCTTGATTTAAAAAAACCCAAACCAAACCAAAACCCACAAAAAAACCTCCCCCATGCCCCCCCCCAAAAAATCCACAAGAAAAGACCACGAAACCCCCACAAAAACCTGTGTTCTGTGCTGCGTTTTGGGAACGCTTAGAAACTGGGATACAGGTGTGTCCCAGAAAATGTCAGGAATTCAGGTTCCATCCCTGGTCCCTGCTGCTGTAGCTCGGGTTCTGGTAAAACCCTGTCAGCAGATTGCTGAGCGAGCTCCTGTTAGGAAAAAGAAGCTCCAAGCAACCCCCAGCAAAACCCTCCCCACTTTATGAGGCTGGGAAAGAGTTTTTAATAAGGTGAGCATGGTAATTAATCCACGGAGTTACTTTGAAGAAGCTTCCACATGAATCCTCCTCGTGATGGGCGGAAAATTCTTTTCCCAAACCAACCCGTACATTTCAGCCCGTGGCTTTTTTGTTCCGCGAGCTGCCGAGCCGAGGGACTCGTTTCCCATCCCCGGAGAGTTGGGAATTGGGCAGTTTCCCTGCCGCCTTCGTTCCGGCCCATTCCCGGAGCGCGGCAGGAGCGTTTTCCATCGGGCGATGTCCCACGGCAGCGGGAGCTGCATGGAATTACTGCCAGTGGAAACTATGCTGCAAGAGGCCGGGGAGCAGCTGCCGAGCTCAGCTCAGCTGGATTTTCCATGCTCCCGGTAATTAGCAGAGGGAAGCTGACTAATTGCTGACGTCACCTCTTTTCCAGCCCCGCTTACATTTTGTTCCCTGCTCCCTCCAAGCACGCGGGACTCCGCTCAGGAATTCGCTGTCACACACGGGATGCTCTGAGAGCTTTTTTTTCACCAGGGGCTGGACTCGCCTCCCTTATAAACTCTGCCTGCAGCAGCCAGGGCTCCCGAAAACGCCGGGATTTCTGCGGGAATCGCTCGGGCCCGGCCCCCAAATGCATTTCCGCAATTTCCATTACAGTTTTAGCTCGCTCGTCGCCTGCCTGGCGCATGGGGATGTCTTCACCCAGCCAGAAACGAGGGTAGGTTGTGTGGGGTTATTTCTGGGAACTTGGCTTTGGAGGGGCTGCTTTCCTTCCTTGGAAGGAAATTCCGGGGTGCCGTAAAAGTCTGGGAGCTTGGAAGCCTGCAGCAGCCTGCTCTGATGGGAGCGACTCCAACTCTGGGAATTATTCCGTTTTAACTCTGTGTGGTTGGGAAACTGATCCTAGCTTTCCCTCCAGACTTCTCTGACTGTGTGGTGTATTCTGAATTTTCAGCAAATATTTATTTCTTCTTTTGGTAGCAAGATCCACTAATGTGTAATCCATTTGATACTTTTCNATATAAAATATTTATTAGTCCTGATCTACAGTGAGCTGTTGACTGCTAAGATACCTTAAGGACAAAAATAACATGTTTTTTCTAGTGGCAAAGTGACATTTCTGACCCCTATAATCACATATTTAAATAAATAAATAAATCTATAAATACGTAACAGATCTCTCTGGGTTTCAATGTTGAATGGGAACTTGGAAATGCAGTTTTGGGGTGTATTTTTCATGGCTGCGTCTCAGCTCTGAGGCTCCCAAATACCAGCCCTGTGTGGGGAGGGTCCTGCTCCTGTTTCAGAGCTCATCCTGAAGAAGCTGGAGAAGCAGAACAGCTCTGATTTTAAAATCTCTTTGAAATATAAGGATTTTACACCCATCTGTGGTGAGTTTGGGAAGTGGAGCTTCTCAGGGAGGAAAGTGAAATTCTGAATTAATTTCTGCCTTCTTAATGTAATTTCCCTGCTTTTTTTTCCTTCTACTAATTCAAAATATTGTAATGAAAACCCAGCAATGAAGTAATGTTTATTTTGGCTTTGTCCTGAGTTTCTAGGAAGCTTTTAGGGAGACAGAATATCTGGAAATGCCTCAAATTTGAATGCTGAACCCATTGGAATAAAACACTTGGGAAGGGCCTGGCAGCTCCAGAGCCTCCTCTGGTGCCTCTCCTTTGGCCTGGAATCCTGAAGGGACAATGGAAGCACTTTCCATAAATTAAATTAAAAATAGCAGGAAAGCAGGAGATGTTCATGGACTTTATTTCTGTGTGCTGAGTCACTGAAGAAAATCACACTTAGCTCGAAAATCAAATAGGATTTTTTCATTTTTCCCTATTAAAACTCGTGTTGGTTCCCTTGAAATGTGCACATTTAGGCAAAGGCTTGGTGGACTTTTTTCAAGGGTTTTGGGTATTAATTTTATAAGAAACATTTCTTTTCAATATCTTACTGTTGCTGTCTTGTCCAACACTTATTCCTGATAATATAGTAAGTGATAATATAGCTTATTAATGATAATAATCTGTTTAAATGATGTAGAGAAAGTAAGTGATAAGGCAGAAAACTTCATTCTAGAAAGAAAAAGGAAAAAACCTAAATTAAGCTGTTCCAATACTCAGTATTCAAGAGTGATAGTTTGCTCTTATTAGTAACATTGTATTTTTAATTAATGTCTTTATTAGTGTTTAATACTGATTTTTCTCCTCTGTTCTTCTCTCTCCAGGCCAAATTTGAATCCCTGTTCCGACCCTACGACAGGGACCTCACGTTCCAGTATTTTAAGAGCTTCAAAAGAGTGAGAATAAACTTCAGCAACCCTTTGTCTGCAGCAGATGCCAGGATCCAGTTGGACAAGACAGAATTCCTTGGAAAAGAGCTCAGACTCTATTTTGCTCAGGTAAAGCTTTTTGGGATTATCCTTGAGGGGATTAAAGCAGAATTGACTCCTTCATCAGGTTAATTTTTGGTCAGGGTAATGAGAGAACCCAAGGTTGTTGCAGAGCTCCATGGATTGGGAGGCTGTTGGGATAACCTTGGATGGGAATCAGCACATTCCAAGGATTTTAAGGGCTGCTCTGCCAGCACCCAGAGGGATGTCAGTGGTGGGATGTCAGTCCCTGAGGGATCCAAGGTGCAGAGCTGCACATTCCAGGCTCTCCCTGCCCATGCCGTTGGTGGGGATCTCCCCCAGAGCAGCTCTGGAGCTCGCTGGCCTCTGCTCCTGCAGAAACCCGGCCTCTGGGAATCAGGCTGCTGCTCCAGCTGCTTCTCCCTCTGAAAAGGAACGGCAGAACAAATCCAGGAGTGTTGGATGACCCCAGGGACAGCCCTCACGATGCAGGTTATTTCTGTCCCTCCTGGTAATTAATGTCTTTAACCTGTGGAGGCTTCCAGCATCCCATTGGAATTTCCAGCATCCCACTGGAATTTCCCTCGGAGCTGTGGGATCCCGGCCGGTGCTGCCACCCTGAGTGCCGGGCAGAGCATGACATCCCTGGCACCTTCCCGTTGCTGCTGATCCCTGCCTTCAGGGCTCTCTCTGACACCTTTCTCCCTTCTTTTCCAGACTTTGCACATCGGGAGCTCCCATCTGGCACCCCCAAATCCAGACAAGCAGTTCCTGATCTCCCCTCCTGCCTCTCCTCCTGTAGATTGGAAACAAGTGGAGGATGCCACTCCAGTCATCAACTATGACCTTTTATATGCTATTTCCAAGCTAGGACCAGGTAAGAAGGTGTGAAACCAGAATTTTGGTTGAGGAAAACACCTCGAAACTTCCTGAATTTCTAAAACCTTTCCAAGAAATTTTTATTTATATTTTATTTCTGTTTTTTAAAATTTCTGTTTCTCTTTATTCCTATTTATCTTTACTCCTATTTATCCTTATTTCCATTTCTTTTTATTTCTCTTTGCCTTGGAGGAAGAAACTGCTACTGGGTGTAGGAGGAACTATCAGTATCAACCTAAAATTCCTTGGAAGTTGAGAGGGATAAATTCCTGCCACCTCTTTTCTCGGTGATGAATGATCACATCCCTTGAGTTCATTTTCTCTCATATTTTATACAACTTTTCAATGAAAATTGATGCAAATTAATCTTTCCTCAAGGACGAGTCTGATTTAACCTGTTTGTAGCTGTATTATTAATTTTAGGGGAGAGAAAAATGGTCACATTTCATTACAGGATTAAAGAGAATAAAAACTGTCAGATTCATTTGCCTGGAGGATTTTTCAATTCCTGTGCACCTCCAGACTCAGGGAATTGTAAAGGATGGAGCAAAGGGCAGGGCACAACTTTGAGCTGCTGCATGTTGGGATTTAAAACTGTCCATCCAGAATCCTTCTAATTAAATATTCTTAATAATTCTTAATTATGAAATACTTTCATCAAAGATTTTGTTTTTCCTGAAATGGGTTTTGGAATCAGAGGTTGTTTTTCATGGAACTTGGAATGAATAAATAACACAGCAGCCCCTGTGAGTGTGGAAGTTGAGAGCTGCTCCATGATGCTCTTTCTTTACTCCAAGTTTTCCTTTCAAATTTTAGGAATACTAAAAAGGAACTTTAAAATAAATATCTAAGGGCTTTCCAGGCATTAAAAGTTGGTCCTTTTCCTGTGTTATTGAGCTCCTGGGCCGATCTGTGATCCCTTTTCTGTGGGATTTTCCGTGTTTATTGGGAATGTTGAGCCCTCTAAAGCTCTGCCCTGGACTGGTATGTTCCCTGGAACATGGAATTTGTGGCAGGGATTGCTCCAGCACTGTGTGTGTTCCCAGAGAAGTGGAGACAGGACTTCTCCTCTGTGGAATTGCTCTTTAGGCCAGTTTTCCATGCCGGAATTCTGAGGGAAGTGGAGCAGAGAGCATTCCAGAGCCTTGGCACATTGAACACCTGATGGGCAGGGCCCTGTTAAGCTCTCCATGGAGAGTGAGAGGGATTGAGGATAAAGAAAATAGGGGAAAAACGAAGGGGAGACAATCAGGGAAGAGATGGAAAGAAACTATTTGTTCTTTCCTTGATTTAATGTAAAATTAACATTATTCAGTGTCTGATCTTATTATTTATCTATTTTTATTTATTGTGTTATTATTTTGTATTGTTTATTTAACTTGCTTTTAATTGCTTTAAAGCAGTTTTTTCTATTATGGATAAACCAGCTCTCAGGCCAGATCTCCAGGATGCTCCATGCTGGCACCTCGTGGCTTTTTATAATTTCATCACTCCCTTATTTTCCACATGAAAAACCCCATTCCCTGCGGGATGGCTCCTTTTTAAGGCCTTTTCCCACCATTTTCCCTTCCAGGAGAGAAATACGAGCTCCATGCAGCCACTGCCACCACTCCCAGCGTTGTTGTCCACGTGTGTGAGAGTGACCAGGAAAACGATGTGGAAGAGGAGACCAAGAAACCCAAACCCAAAATTATCCAGACCCGGAGGCCGGATTATGCTCCTGCCCACCTGAGCTGAGCTGCTGCTGCTTTGTCCAAGGATCTGGAGTAGAAAACTGCCAGGGAAAAAAAACCTTTACCGTGGAAACAGCAGCTCCCAGGTTTGGTGGCAACAGCAGCAGCTGCGGTAGGAGAATTCCAAGCAAAGTTTGCTCAAAATGAAGGAATTCCATCCCTGGTTTTGCTGCTGCAGGTTGATCTGTGTGCTGAGTGTACCCCCGGATCCCTGGGGACAAAGGATGGGGAGAAGGTGACATTTTGAGGCAAAACAGGACAAACTTGGGGTTATTTTGGGGGAAAAGCAGCTGGGGGAAGCTTTCCTTGTTCTGACTCCCATAAATCCTCCAGCTGATGGTTGTTTGGAAAACCTTGGGATAACAGGGTTGGAAAGATGATGGGAATTTAACCCTTCTTCTTACACTACGTTTTGTGCATGTTTCTTCTTGGTCTTCTAAAGTAATTTGCTTTATTTTCTAGAGTTTCTCCCAATTTCTGGAAATCTGGGAATCGTTTCAAGTATTTATTATCTCAGCCTCCCAGAATTCCTCCTGGATGTGTAAATACATGATATATTTATATTTGTTTTTACTGGCACTGGTTTTCCAGCAGGATACAATTCCTCCAGCACCTGCTTTCGGTGCTCTGGAAGTTGTGCTTTTCAAATTTTAACCTTTGTGAAATTCCTGCAGAGGGTTTTATCTGGCAGAGCAATGTAAAAACGTGCAATAGGAGAGCTCTGGAATACATGGATTTTAAATTATTAAAGTTCAGATAATTTATATATTCAATAGGATTTGTTTGGTAGCTTTGACTTGGTGGGGGGAAAAAGGACTCAGATAATGCTGATGGTGCATATTCAGAGCTGTGGGATTTTTCCAGTGGGGAAAAAAAGATGGAGGAACTTGAATCTGCATTTTTGGTGGGCAGAGATTTGAGAGGGATTGGAAAATTCCACCCAGGAACCAGTGAGGAGAGCTGGAGTGCCTTTTCCTTGTCCATTCCTACTCCGAGCTGCACACTTGGATCTTTTTCTACTGGCTTTGGACATCCACAAATCCAAACTTTCTGGGCTTTGCTTCCAAACTCAGCTGGGATGAAATGCTCAAATGCCAAGGAATGCTTATTTCAGCAGTGGGAATACGTGGGAGAAGCTTTAGGGGTTTTCTGTGGCAGTGTTTAAAGGCTCTGAAATGCAAATTTCAAGGAAGAAAGATGACAAATATTTTATTACTGTTTTTTAAACTGGAGATCCTCCCCTTTGAAACAGGGCTCAGTATTTTTTTGGAAGAGATAGGAACTGCTATCCGTGGAAAATACCACTTGGGGTCTTGGAAAAGGGATGTTTGAAGCCTCTCATTGTGTTTTTAGGAATCAAACTGTGGCTCTCTCTTGGTTTGCTTTTGCCACAGTTGGTCTGAGGAGAGATTGAAGCAAGTTTTGACTGCAATGCCTGGTTCACACCTTGGTTTTGTAAATCATATTTGTTTTAAAAACAGTGGAGCCATTCCAGGCTGTGGTGCAGGGAATCCAGGTGTTATGGAAGGCCTGGAATTCCTGACTGAAACAGAAATCTGGGACTAGAGAGCAGGAATATACTGGATTTTCTGCTCTAGCTTGGATTGTTATTCCCTGGAAACTGGAACAAAGCCTGGTTTCGGTGTCTGAGTGGCCCTGGCTCCATGGGAACTGTTGGGAAGAGCTAATTCCATGGATTGCTGGAGCTGGACACCCAGGAAAATGAGGTTATTTTGGGTTACCCTCAGCTGGCTCCACATGCTGCATTCAACACCCAAAATAAAGGAGTCAAGTGGAGAGAATCTTTGTAGGTTTGCCACAACTGCCTTGAAGCCTTTCCAAGACTTTTCCATGTTTCTCAGATGACTGCTGGACTTTGTGTTTCACCACATTCAGTTTCAAACCTTTGGAATAATCCCTGTCCTGTCTTTTTTTCCATGAAAAATCAAAGCATGAGTTTGGCAGTAGAAACCCAGGTGGCTGCAGCTGTGTTTCCTGCAGAAGCAGAGCTGCTTTTCAATTAAAACCACCAATAAATCTGATTTTTGTCATTTTAGTACCTGACCCTCGCCTGAGGTGGGAACCATGGAAATCTTGGAATGCTCACAGTGTGTTCCTGGTTGGATCTGCCACCTCCTGTCCTCATGACTCCAGTGTGCTGCTTGCTTTTTCTGGCTCTTTTATTTTTGTAATGTTCCAATGGATGCTTAGTTGGTATTTTCTACACTTGTATAGCACGGGGCAGGTTGAAATTAAAATATTTTGTTGTCTTCTTGTAAATGGCCTGGTATTTTCTGCCTGGAACCCCTCCAGGTTTGGCACCAGAATGGGAATTTTCAGGTTCCAGAGGGGCAGAATGTTGTCCCAGGTCCTCATAAATTGATTTCCTAGAAAAACTTTGCAGTCTTCAGAGGATTGCATGATCTCCAAATGTGAGAATCTGCTCATGAATAAAGTCCAGTGGGGAATATTCCAGTGAAAACCTGATTCCTCTGTGCCTGAAGTTCCTGGTAAAGGTAGCAACATCCTCCTGCTCCAGAATAACCCCTGTGCCTTCATAATACATTAAATATTTATATAAAAACCAAATTATTTGGGTTTTTTTCCAGAGAGGTTCTGGATTGCCCATCCCTGGCAGTGTCCAAGGCCAGCTTGGACAGGACTTGGAGCACCCAGGGATAGTGGAAGGTGGAATGAGATGAGCTTTAAGGTCCCTCCATCCCAAACCATTCCATGATTCTTGCAGCTCCTGGAATATGAAAATAATCAGTGTTTAGGTGGCTCTGCCTGATAACTTCAAGTCTTCTTGTTGCAAAAAGATAAAAAATGATGGAACCTGCATTAAGGCTTTGCTGTGGGTAGGGATGGAATGATTTGCCCTGATTTGCTGTCATGGCCAAAAGGAGTTAGTGGTACTCAGTCAAAGCCCTTCCTTGTTACCAAGGTGAAGGCAATGGCCTCTAAAGGCCCAAAGTTTGGTTTTAATCAGAGTTTTGTTTTCCAGAGCAGCACCAAGTGGAGTGACTTTGCTATTTGCAGCTGGACAAGCCGATCAGTTCTTCTCTGTGTAGTCCAGACTTGCCAGGGGTGGGGAGGGAACGAACTCCAGCAGCTCTGGAACCATTTGAACAATTCCAGCAGGGATTTGAACCTTGGCATTATCACCTGCCTGCTCAAGTTGTGCCTCTGGCTTGTCTTGGGGAACACAAGTTCTTCATCTTTGCTTTTATCCTGCCTTGTCCAACACACTGGAGAAACACTTTGCATGAAATTATTCCTTGCTAATGCTTTTAATAATTCATAGTTGGATCTGGAATGACAAAACAATGATAAAGACATTCCCAAGACACTGGTAAAGAAAATTAAGCTTTCAAATAATGCCAGATGTTCAACATGTTACAGGGAGTGAGGCAGGAGCCCAGAGGTGACTCCAGTGACAAGGGACAAGTGACAAGGAGCTGGCAGGGCTGGGTTTATCTTCCCTGACAGAGTTTCCATTGATAACTGGGGGCTGGCACATTCCAAACTGCGTGTCACATTGAATGTGTGTGTGTTTTCCTGCCAGGAATTCGCTCTGTTTGGAGTTTCTCTGGAGCGTGACCAGGGCAGGGAATGGAGCTGGGAAGGGGCTGGAGAACATCCTGGGAGGAGCAGCTGAGGGAGCTGGGAAAGGGGCTCAGCCTGGAGCAGAGGAGGCTCAGGGGGGCCCTTGTGGCTCTGCACAACTCCCTGACAGGAGGGGCAGTGAGGTGGGGTCAAGCTCTTCTGCTGTGTCCCAAGAGGAAATGGCCCTAAATTGCACCAGGGGATGCTTAGGTTGGAGATTAGAATGAAATTTTTCCCTATAAAAGTGTCAGGCCTTGGAATGAGGTGCCCAGGGAGTGGTGGAGTCACTGTCTGTGGGAGTGTTCAGGAGCAGTCTGGATGTGGCCCTTGGGGACAGGGTTTGGGGTGATGCTGATGCTGCTGGGGTGGCACTGGATGAGCCTGAAGGGCTCTTCCCACCTTGAATATTCTGGGATTAGAGTTTTAGAACGGGACTGAACAGTTTAATCTGAAGGATTCCCAGAGGTACGAGGAGGTGCCCATAGGTGGAGCTAAATACCCAACAATGGCTTTATCCCGGATCAAACAAACTCCACACTCAGCCTCCAGCTCCTGCCTCCCATCCCCACAGCAGATGTGGAAAAGGTGTTTGACATCCTTTCCAACCCTCACCATCCCATGATTCTGTGGTCATACCTCCACCAAGTACTCTGAGACACTACTCTTCATAAGTCTCTTTGCTTTAAAGGAGCATGTGGGGCCTCACAAGGTGAAAAGTGGCTGGTTCCAGATGGAAAAGGTAAATTTTGGGTGCCCCTTGGGGCTCTGTATAAGTGATCCTAATTTCCAGGGTGTGTCTGATTTACAGACCAGTTCATCCCAGTGTCAGGCTGATGGGAAGAGGTTCAGCCTGGAGGAGGCTCCTGGGAGAATTTAAGAGCCCATTCCAGTGCCTAAAGGGGGTTTTGAAAAGGAGGGAGAGGAGGTTTTTACATGGGCAGAGAGTGCCAGGACAAGGGGAATGGTTTTAAATTGAAGGAGGGCAGGGCTGGGTGGGATCTTGGGCAGGAATTGTTCCCTGGGAGGGTGGGCAGGCCCTGGCACAGGGTGCCCAGAGCAGCTGTGGCTGCCCCTGGATCCCTGGCAGTGCCCAAGGCCAGGCTGGACACTGGGGCTTGGAGCAGCCTGGGACAGTGGGAGGTGTCCCTGCCCATGGGCCATGATCCTTAAAATCCCTTCCAACCCAGTTCTGGGATTCTATTAAGTGCCTTTAACAGCAGCATGGATTTTTTTTTTTACCTTTTCCAGGAGCTGAACCGTGCTGGGTTGAGCCTTTGTTACTGTAAGTAAAGTAATGATCCATTTATTGATGTTATTCCAGTGGGAAAACACAGGACCTGCCATAAAAAGCAGCTTTCAACCCTTCCCAAAACTGTGCCAGTCCCTTCCCTGGAAGGTGGTGGAAGCCTGGATGGCTCCATGTGCTGACAAGGCATGGAAAGTTCTTGCTGGATGCCTCTCCCACACACGGAGTTTGGCAGAGGGATTACCTCTGCCATGTGCTGCACCTGCTTTTTCATCTCCTGGGCGAATTCTGGCTGCTCGAGCGCTGTCCTGAGTCAGCAGCAGCCCCTGGAGCCGGGACGTGCCGGAATGCCGGGCTGGGAGCCTCCTGCCCTGCCTTGGGAGCTGCAAGGCACCACTGCCCTGTAATTAACGTCCTGTCAGAGTTTCCATTCTGCCTCCCAGGAAGGAGAGAGTCCCCGGAGCTGAGCTCCTGGAAAAGGGAGCGTTACTCAGCAAAGTGCTTGGGGCTTTTGTTGGGTGGTTTTTAATTAGGGTTTTAATATCATGTGGATTTTTAGTGTTGTCTGAGACTTCAAAATGAACACTGAGCTGGGGCTCATCCGAATGGATTCCAGACTTTCCTGGTGGGTGCAGCAGCCCTGTGTCCCTTCTGGAAGATTCCTTGAGGAAACGGCCTCAGGCTGGGCCAGGGGAGGCTCAGGGTGGACACCCGGAGCAATTTCCTCATGGAAAGGGAGGTCAGGCCTTGGCAAGAGCTGCCCAGGGAGGTTTGGAGTGCCCATCCCTGGAGGTGTCCTGGACGTGGCACTCAGTGCTCTGGGCAGGGTGACAAGGCGGGCATCGGGCACAGCTTGGCCTCGCTGGGCTGGGAGGGCTTTTCCAGCCTCAGGGATTCCGGGGTTCTGTGATCTAAGAAATACAGTATAGGACATCTTGGGCAGTGCCTTGTTTCAGCCAGAGCCACCTTCCACAGACTGGAAATGCAGTTAAAATCCAGATTTCTCCCTGCGGATTTTTTTCCTCCCTTACAAGAAGTCCGAGTCCTTCCAGGTGTCCTTCATCACAACTGCCCCATTTGCCTCCAGCCAGGACACTCCATGTCCTGCCAGGCAGCAGCTTTGACCTTCAGCGTGAGAGCCAGGAGGACCCTGCAATTCCCTCCCCTGGGAATTCTGTTCCCTGTGGGTTCTCCTTGCATCCTCCACCTGCTCTCAAGGCAGGGGCTTCACACGCAGCATCTCAAACGCACCTTTGAGAAATGACTGGGCTGGACAGAACTTTCCTTGCAGCTTTCTGGGTTTGCTGCTTGTTTCTGCAGCTCTTGGGATCAGGAACGGCAGCTGAGGAAGCGTTGGAATGGGACACAAGATCCCAGAGGGGGCTTGGGAGGAGGAGGAAGAGGAGGGAAGGACTAATCAAAGACACAGATTAATTGTCCACAAAGCTGACGGTGATGCTCTGCCTTGGCAAACACCAGGCTCCAGAAGGGCTCTGTCTCAAGAGCTGCAGCGTGAGCAGAGACACTCAGCCGTGGGAGATAAAGGGGCAGGGAAGAACAAATCCCTGAGCACAAGTGGGGTGGCCATAGGAACTACCCCAATCCATGGCTCAGCTCCCGGCTGCCTGGCACAGGGAAAGCTCTCAGAGCTCTTTACCAGAACACTTTGGACATGAAACCCTACTGCAAATCCATTTCTTACACCCCGGGGCAGCCAGGATTGATGTGAATTCTGGGAAGTCGTGTCCTTTCTGGTGGCAGTGAGTGGGAAGAGGGGTGGAGTGGGCAGCACTGCCAGGGTTTCCTTGGCACTAAACGCCTTCATTTGTCCTGCTGAGTCACTCTGAGCTGCTCCAGCACTGCCTGGCCTGGCTGCTGGGGACAAGGAGGGGCACCGAGGGGCTGGATTTGCTCCATTCCCCACGGGACAGCTTGTTACATCCCAGGGACACTCCAGGGAGCTGCTGCCACCTCCAGGGGGGTGGGAAGAGATTCGGCGCCGTTTTGGTGCCGTTACCCAGCCTAAGCATCAATCACCACAAAACCCAGTCCTGCTCCAGCTGACACTGCAAAATCCCAGATCCTGGCTCAGGGAATGCCAGGCTCAGGGAAGGGAATGCCAGCCTGGCTCTATCAGCTGCCGCTTCCTTTGCTTCCAAACATCTCCATGTCCCAGTGCTCTGTGGGGTGAGTCGCTGCCAGAGGGAGCAGCAAATCCTTCCCCATAAAGCAGCTCCACACAGAGGGGTTGGGACAGAAACCACCCAGAGGGGTCCCACTGCACGGGATCCCAGCATCTGGCCAGGGACAGCCATGGAATCATGGAATGGTTTGGGTTGGGAGGGACCTTAAAGCTCATCTCCTTCCACCCCTGCCATGGCAGGGACACCTCCCACTGTCCCAGGCTGCTCCCAGCCTCAGTGTCCAGCCTGGCCTTGGCCACTGCCAGGGATCCAGGGGCAGCCACAGCTGCTCTGGGAAACCTGGGCCAGTGTCCCACCACTCCAATAGTAAAGAATTCCTTCCCAGTATCCCATCCAACCTTGCCCTTTGTCAATTTGAAGCCATTCCCTGTGTCCTGTCCCTCCAGCCCTTGGGAATTGTCTCTCTCCATGTTTCCTGGGGCTCCTTCAGGCCCTGCAAGGCCACACTGAGCTCACCCCAGAGCTTCTCCTCTCCAGGCTGAGCAATCCCAGCTCTCCCAGCCTTTGCTCCCAGCAGAGCTGCTCCATCCCTCTGCTCATCCTGGTGCCTCCTCTGGCCTCTCTCCAGCAGCTCCACGTCCTCCCTGTGCTGGGATCCCAGAGTCCCTTTTCGTGTGCAGCCCCAGGAATGGGGACAGATCCACGCTCAGAGTCCCTGTGTTCCAACCCAACACATTTACTCGGTTCCAACCTCAGTTTATTGCATATTATCAATCCAAGGGATATGCCAGGGGATTTTTCCTTGCGATATGAACAGAAGCCTTTTGTGCTGGGTTTGGTGTGGGTGGAGCTGGGGAGGAAGCAATCCTCCCCCTTTGGAACTGGAGGAAACTCCCCAGTTATTTGCACTGACTTTGCCCCGAGTGCGTTTGCTTTGTCGGCTGATGTTTGGGGCATGGAGGGAAACCCTGGCACACCTTGAAAGAAAACCAGCCTTGGTTTGACACTCCTGGCCAGGGGTGGCTGCTGGAGGCCTGGCCCAGCCACCACAGACTTGGTCTGAGCTCTCCAGAGGGGTGCTGGGAGCTCACAGAGGTGCAGATGGATATTACCAGATGTTTTTTCCCTCCCAGAGTGGTGAGGCCTTGGAATGAGCTGCCCAGGGACGTGGTGGAGCCACTGTCTGTGGGAGCGTTGAGGAGGAGTCTGGATGTGGCCCTTGGGGTGATGATGGTGGTGCTGGGTGATCTTGAAGGTCTCTTACAACGCTGATGATTCTTTGGCCCTGTAAAAGCCACATTTGCAGGTAATTTGTTGTTAATCTCAGTTTTTAAAAAAAACCAACCCCAAACCCAACCCAACCCAACCCATGCTGTGATCCAAACCCAGTGGATTTGGATGTTGCAGCTTTAATTAAAAAGAGAAAGTGTTGCTCTTTTGATTATTTCCAGGTTGTTTCTCGGTACTTTAAGCAGTTTTGTGTCCTGGTTTATTGACTGGTGTGGTGAGCAGCATCCAGGTCATGGACACCTCTGCAAGGCCAGGCTGGACACTGGGGCTTGGAACAGCCTGGGAGAGTGGAAGGTGTCCCTGCCCATGGCAGAGGGTAGAATGAGATGACGTTTAAGGTCCCTCTCACCCCAAACCATTCAGTAATCCCACTGATGTAATTGTGTACGGGACTTTCTGGATGAGATTCCAAAGGAAAAAAAAACCCCATGGGAACATTTTTCTGTTCTGTGGAAAAATAAGGGGTTAAATTTGAGCTCCAAGTGCAGTAGAGCAGAGATTTTGTTTTCCTGCCACTGCTGTGTCCTAGAAAGCTTCACTTTGAGGGAACCTCCCTTTGACTCTTTTCAAGAGGTTCCCTCATCGCCAGCAATTAAATCAAGGCTGTCAGCGTGTTTAATTAATTTGCCATCAGAAGCTTTATTGCATTTAGTGAAGGATGAGAAGACCAAAGGATGTTAAAGCTCAGCTTTGCTAGGGCAGGGCTGAGTGGAGGAGAATTCCAAACCAGCACCAGCACCAAGGCAAAGGATTAAAGTGTTCGCCCACCTCCCAGCCCCTCGTCACTCCCAGTGGTCCTCACTGGGATGGCCACAGGTGGTGAAAACTCCTACATGGACAAGAACCCCACTTATTTGTTTGCATTTGGGTTAAGAGGTGATGTCACAGCGAGCTTTCGGACAGGAGTGGAGCTGGTCATAACACCAGGATAAAAAACATCCCCTCGGTGAGATGTGCTAGAAAATATTTGGATGGTGAAAGTGTTGCATTGATGGGCTTTGATTAATGGATGGTGTTTGGAAACGAAACTTCCCAAACAAAAGGAATAATGTGCTATATCTGGCTGAGGGGCTGATCAACAGGAATTCACTTTTTCCATTTCCTAGTGTGGAACAAACAAAGGAGGCTTAAAATTAGTAAATCCTTTAGTCACGGCAGTATGAATGGCATGGTGGAGTAATCATGGAGCTATGGAATAGCTGAGGGGGAAGGGACCTCAAAGCCCACCCATTCCCATCCCTGCCATGGGCAGGGACACCTCCCACTGTCCCAGGCTGCTCCCAGCCCCAGTGTCCAGCCTGGCCTTGGGCACTGCCAGGGATCCAGGGGCAGCCCCAGCTGCTCTGGGCACCCTGTGCCAGGGCCTGCCCACCCTCCCAGGGAACAATTTCTCCCTAATATCGAATTTCCCCTTGTCCTGGCACTCCATCTCCTTGTGAAAAGTCCCTCTCCACCCTTCCTAAAGCCCCTTCAGGTACTGGAAGGCTTCTGTAAGGTCCCCCCAGAGCCAAAACATCTCCAGTAGAGCCCTAAAACCCAGCCCCTCCCTACAATGGCCTTTTTTCCTCCTCAGACATGAAAGAAAGAAAGGAAAACACATTTATCGGTCATGCAAAGTTCAGCAGAAAGCTCAGGAGAAGGAAGGAGCTCTCTGAAGTTCGGAAGGCTGCCTTGGAAAGGTTGTGGTTGCCCCATTCTTGGAAGTGTCCCAGGCCAGGTTGGACACTGGGGCTTGGAGCAGCCTGGGACAGTGGGAGGTGTCCCTGCCCATGGCAGGGGTGGGATGGGATGAGTTCTAAGCTGAAAGCATCACTTTGAGCAGTGCCAGGACATCATCAGGGGCAGCTGCAGCCTCGGGCACTTCGGGGAGCTCTGTCTCTGTCCCTCCTCAGGCACTGAAGGCGGACAATCACCCCAAAATCAGTTCAGCAGCAGCAGCACTTCCTCCAGCCCTGGCCCGCCTCAGCTCTGTGAGAGTTTTTAGCTGAGCAGGAGCTGAGGAGGACCAGCCTTGGGGCAGTGCTGGGCTCGGTTTGGAGGCCTTTTCCAACCTCAGCGATCCCGTGAAGTTCCAGTGAGCTCACGGTGCCGACAGGGAGAAGGAAGAGAAGGATTTGCCTGGAAGGAGGGACTCAGTGTTCTCCTCAGGTGCTGCTCCCAGGTGAGGATTTCAGTGCTCGCTGGCTGGATTTGCATAAGCTCAGCCCACACAGGTGAGCAGAAAGGAAGGTGAACACTGCACTTAACCCCGTGTGCTAACCGGGAATGGGACCATGGAATCCCAGAATGGATTGGGATGGGAGGGACCCTAAAGCTCATCCAGTGTCACCCCTGCCACAGGCAGGGACACCTTCCACTAGTCCAGGAGAAGCTGTGGCTGCCCCTGGATCCCTGGAAGTGTTCAAGACCAGGCTGCAACAACCTGGGAGAGTGGAAATCCCTACCCATGGAATTGGATGATCCTTACGGTCCCTCCCAACCCAAACCATTCCATGATTCCATAACCTGGCTCCTCTGCTGCTGCTCAGGAAGGTATTTTGGGAGCAATTCCAAAAGTTCTGGCCCTGCCTGAAGGCCATGAATGAGGTTTGGCTTTCCTTACACCAAGCTTGGAATGAATTTGCTCCCACTACCTTGGTTAAATCCATGGAAAACTGGGGTGAAGAGGGATGAGAAGCTCAGGACGGAGCAAATCCACACCAGTTCTCCAGTGAAGGCTGCGGGGGTGTAGCTGCACCTCCAGGGGCACTCTCGGCCCTCTCACTCCACTGGCAATCAGTGGAGCAGGAACAGAGGCTCCGGAGGTGTGGGAAGGGTGGGAATGAGCTCGTGCTGCTCCCACCTGGAGCCTGCTCCGGGGAAAACCAGCCCAGCAGGAAGACACGGGGGGCTGCCTGGAGAGAAAAGCTTATCGCAGCCTCACACCATCGCACAGGCACTTGTAAAGAGGAGGAAATGAGATAAAGAAATTACTCAGGGCTGCTGCTGCCTCTGAAAAACTTCCTTGATAAGGGAGGCAAGGCTGGGGCTCACGTGCTGGGCAGGCACTGGAAGCTGGGGGTGGTGTGGGCAGAAAGCTTCAATTATTTAATCTCAGTTAACAGAAAGACCTTTTTCAGTTTTGCTTCTCAGGACAGAAGGTTCCCTGCCCCTGTGATTTGGCTCTTTGCCTGAATTTGGGATATTTTTGAGGTCCTTCCTTGTACCTGGAGGACCCTCCTTCCCCGACATGCCTCAGCAATTTGGTGCAAATTCCTGGGAGCTTGGAGAGGATGTTTGGACAGATCCTTTTTCCTGCACCATTGGGGCATCTTTGGTCTTTCATTCTCCTGACAATGCCACCACCAAAATTGGCTTCTGAGCAGAAAACATCTCTGCTTCTCAGTGTACTGGGAGATCTTTCTCCATGGAAAGCGTGGTCAGGCCTTGGCAAGAGCTGCCCAGGGAGGTTTGGAGTGCCCATCCCTGGAGGTGTCCTGGACGTGGCACTCAGTGCTCTGGGCAGGGTGACAAGGCGGGCATCGGGCACAGCTTGGCCTCGCTGGGCTGGGAGGGCTTTTCCAGCCTCAGGGATTTTGGGATTTTGATAAAAATGGGGTTATAAAGTGCCCTCTGAGGTGGTTGGATTCAGTGGAGGAAAAGCCAAAGTTTCAATGGTATTTTTGCTGAGGGAACACTCTGCCAAAGGAGATCAGTGCAAACAGGTCAGGTTTGCAATACCTTAAATACTGGGAGGATCAACTGCCAGTGATGTGGGGATTCAAGGCCAGGTTGGACACTGGGGCTTGGAGCAGCCTGGGACAGTGGGAGGTGTCCCTGCC
This sequence comes from Machaerirhynchus nigripectus, assembly GCA_013397975.1. Taxonomy (NCBI): domain Eukaryota; kingdom Metazoa; phylum Chordata; class Aves; order Passeriformes; family Dicruridae; genus Machaerirhynchus; species Machaerirhynchus nigripectus. Next base: position 269,446 of record VZRQ01007482.1, on the reverse strand, counting down.
GGTGGAAGGGGTGGCACTGGATGGGCTCTAAGGTCCCTTCCAACACAAACCATCCTGGGATTCTGTGTGCTCCTGGGAAGGGTTTGTTTGAGCTTGATCCAGAGTCTCACCTTCCTCCCTCTGCCTAAATCCCAGAGGATTCTGTGCAGCCTGTGGGAGCTGATATCCCAAAATTGCTCTCAGGGGATCCCAGAATCCCAGACTGGTTTGGGTTGGAAAGGACCTTAAAGCCCACCCAGTGCCACCCCTGCCATGGCAGGGACACCTCCCACTGTCCCAGGCTGCTCCAAGCCCCGGTGTCCAGCCTGGCCTTGGGCACTGCCAGGGATCCAGGGGCAGCCACAGCTGCTCTGGGCACCCTGTGCCAGGGCCTCAGTCAGGAGTGGGGATGAGTTTGTAGCTCAGGTTGGGAACCCTCCCAGGACACCTGGGAACAATAAACTCCAACTCTGGTCAGCACTAATCCAGATTTCCTCTGTCTGGTCATTGAAGCCGTGAGCAGTGGTCAGGGGTGACCCACCTGAACCATCCTCCCCACAGTGAACTCTCCAGCCCCCGTGGCTCTGCTGAAGGCTCAGAATTCCTGGGCAGGAAGGGAATTCCGTTTAACCTCGTTCTGTGGGTCGGAAGCGTCCCCATCCAGCCCCTTCCGAAGCTGCAGCTGTCAGCACATTTTTAATTTCACGCTGGGGGGTTTTTCTTCAGTCTAAATTGCATTTCAGGCACAGGCTGCAAAGGGCAGCCAGTTTTCCCAGCTGGAGCAAATCCCCAGAGCTCCACAGCCTTTGCTGCATCCCTGGGCTGTGGCCTTGCCAAGGGAAGCTTTGGATCCTGGGAGAGGTTGTGCAGATGGGGGGGAACAGGTGCTCCAAACCCTTGTTTTTAGGACTTTGGGATTGTATTAATGCTGGGGTATCAGCAGGTGAATTAATGTCCCCCCTCTCCTGGCCGGGTTTTCCTGGAAGCCCATCCTTTGTAGGGTGACTTGGAAAATGTCAATCCAGAATTATTTCTGCAGGGTTTGGGCTGAACTGGAGGTGCCATCCCAAGGGGACTGGCCAAGCCCTTTGGCAAGAGAGCTCTTTGAGGGGGGACAGCCTCGGGATGGGCGATGGAGCTGGAGAGGCCCCAGTCACCTCCTTGGTGGAAGCAGAGCCAGGGCCTGGGGCCTGCCAGGAGCTGTGGGGCCAGAGGGCACCAAATCATCTCTGAATCCTTGAAGGAATTGGGAATTACTGAATGAATTCAGAATGATTTCTCCCTCGCTCTTGCTCAGGAGCCCAGGGAACTCTGCAGCTGAGGGTTTGTGCAGCTCTGCTCCTCCCCCCTGATTCTGAGGGGTTACCGTGCCACAGCTAAAGATCTGGACAGAAACATGTCAGACCTCATCTATTCCTGCACAGGGGCCACAGCAGCAGCTTTTCCAAGGAAAAGGGAAAATTCTTTGAAAGAGGAAAGTGTATTTTGTGCTCCCCAGCCTTATTTCAGTATTTCTTTCCTCAAAACAAAGATAAGGCAAATTTAAAACCAAAAGGCTTCCAGGACTATGGTTTCAAGGGATCTGTGAGACCCTGTGCTGTGAAATGTCCTTTGTCACCTTCCAGAGCAAACTTCCTGAGGGATCCCATCACTCCACAGGTCGTCATTGAACTGGGGAAGATGAAATCTGTGGCTACTGACAGATCCGGGAGGGCGAAGAGGATTCCTGCACAGGGCTGGAGCTCTATAGAAAATATATTAAATAATAATCTCCCTGTCACAGGCGCTCCCAAGGCCCCCCAAAGTCAAACAGAAGTTACAGATTTGCTCCTGGAACAATGGATCTGCTCTGATGGAGACAGGACGTTCCCCAGGCTGGAAGTGACACTGGTGGGACTGGGAGGGGAGTGGGGCCCACACAGACTCTGAGATCTCCTAAAATTAATCATAAAATGGCCTGGTTTGGGAGGAACCTTAGAGCTCATCCCATTCCAAGGGCAGGGACACCTCCCACTGTCCCAGGCTGCTCCAAGCCCCAGTGTCCAGCCTGGCCTTGGGCACTGCCAGGGATCCAGGGGCAGCCACAGCTGCTCTGGGCACCCTGTGCCAGGGCCTGCCCACCCTCCCAGGGAACAATTCCTGCCCAAGATCCCATCCAGCCCTGCCCTCTGGCACTGGGAAGCCATTCCCTGTGACCTGTCCCTCCATCCCTTGTCCCCAGTCCCTCTCCAGCTCTCCTGGAGCCCCTTTAGGCCCTGGAAGGGGCTCTGAGCTCTCCCTGGAGCTTCTCCTCTCCAGGTGAGCCCCCCCAGCTCTCCCAGCCTGGCTCCAGAGGGGCTCCAGCCCTGGAGCAGCTCCGTGGCCTCCTCTGGCCTCTCTCCATCAGCTCCAGGCCCTTCCTGTGCTGAGAATTCCAGAGCCAGACCCAGCAGTGGAGGTGGGATCCCAGCAGGGCACAGCAGAGGCCCCTTGTCCCCCCATGAGGGGTTCCCTCCCTCGCAGGCCCCTCTGCCCCTCCCTGCTCCCTTTGGGACGGGAGGGTGACACCTCACCTGGCTGGGGGGACACGAGAGCCCTGTCTGGGGAGAAGGGGACAAGGAATGGCTCCAAGTGCCCTCCCTGGGTGCCCAGCCTGCCCCACGGCCCTACGCCTCCCTCCCCATTCCCACCCCCCAACAGAGGCAGGGCACGGCCCCTCTCCCACCCCACAGCCATGCTCCTCTCCCACACCTCCTTCCCAGCTAGTCAGGGAAGAGGGAGGCTGGGCCACGAGTGACAGGATCTGATTTTGTCCCAGGTTTCCCCTAGGAGGAGGGAGCAGGGCCCGACTGGTCCCTCTCTGCTGTCACTGACCGCCCGCACCCTCCTCCTACTCCTCCTCCTCTTCCTCTTCTTCCTCCTCTCTCATCCCAGTCTGGATCTCTCCTGGATCCAACACACTGTGGCCACCCCAGAGGGAGCATTTGCTGCCCTAACCCCATTTCTGAGCCTTCTGCATTGTTATTTAATCCATTTATTTCATCAAGCTGATTTATCCAGCAGTGCAGTGTCCCTGCTTAGCCCCGGCCCATCCTTCCGGCGGCTTTTCCTGTGATGCTCCAGTGCTGGGTTAAACCCTGGGACACCCCTCTGTGACTTGAGTGTGTTCACACCCTCAGGCACAACATTCCTTCATATTCCAGGGTTTTGGTGGCCGTGCTTGGCCTCAAACTGGTGCCACTGGTGTGGGGAATGGAATCAGCTCCCCCGTGACTCCTCCTGGAGCCTGGGCCGCCCCTTCAGCTTCTCCCTCTTCCCCCACCAACGCTTGTGCCAGGCTTTAAAATGCACCTAAAAGCCCTCAGAGGGGAATTCCCTGGGGGCTGTGAAAACAGGAAGGATCAGATCCCGATCGAGGCTTCCCAGGGGCAAAGGAAAACGGAATTTGGCTGCCCTGGAGGGGAGAGACTGAGCAGGCAGGGGCTGGGCCAGAGGAAAGCCACATTTTAGCAGGGATTTATCCAGGTTTTACCAGGGGTTTGGGCCAGTCTGGGAAATTAATCCCACACCCTGCTCCTTCATTTGGGTGCAGCAATGGCTCAGGCAAGGAAAACAGGGGCTGCATCCCCACCCCAGGGAAAAATGGAATAAAGCTCTGGAGAAGTGGGCAGCAAGAAAATGCTGAGATACTCTTTTCATCGGATTGTTTCAGTCCCTCCATCACCACCTCAGCTCCTCTCTCCAGCTGCTGCCCAGGCAACAGCAGCTGGTAAAGAGTGTCAGGCAAGGAGGGGCCATCCCATCCCATCCCATCCCATCCCATCCCCTCCCAGTNCCCATCCCATCCCATCCCATCCCATCCCATCCCATCCCATCCCATCCCATCCCATCCCATCCCAGGTCCTGTTCTCATCCCTGTCCCTGCTTATTGCAGCTGATGAGAGTCTGGAGGCCACTGTCCCTGCCAGGGACCACAGGAGGGATGTGCCGTGGCCCCAGGAAGGCCGAGGGGATGTTATTCCACACCAGCAGCACCCTCAGAAGGAGTTCAAATGCATCTTTCGAAGCTGATAAATTAATTCTGTAGCTTCCAGGTGGGCATGGATGAATCCCCCTCTGGCTCAGTGGTGACCACAGACACTTCTTCCTCATGTGGAAAGCAGGGGTGAGATTTTGGGTGGGTTTTTTAATGTTCAGGGGGTGGGTAGGAGTGAGCCAGTGCTCCCTGCAGTGAGGTGTTCGAGGGGAGCCCTGAAACGACCTCTCCTTCCTCCTCACACCCCAAAATGTGCAACAGCCCTGGAGGATGGAGCCCGAGGAGTGTTCGGGGCGCCAGGGGAGCAGCGCTGGGAATGTCCCGACAGCACCCGGCACCTTCCTGGAGCAGAGGAGCCCGAGCTTGGAGCTCCCCGGGGGCTGCAGGACCCAGGGAGCGGCTGGAGCTGGGCCAGGGGGGGTTAGGTTGGATTTTAGGGAAAGGTTCTTCCCCCAGAGGGTGCTGGGCACTGCCCAGGCTCCCCAGGGAATGGGCACGGCCCCGAGGCTGCCAGAGCTCCAGGAGCGTTTGGGCACCGCTGCCAGGGATGCCCAGGGGGGATTGTTGGGGGTCTGTGCAGGGCCAGGGGTGGGACTGGGTGATCCCTGTGGGTCCCTTCCCACTCAGGAATTCCATGATTCCCTCTCTCCTGCGCTGCTCTGCCTCCGGCTCCACATTTCCCGTGCGGTGCCCCCTCAGCACCTCCCACCTGGGCACCTGCAGCCGGCCCGGGGCTCTGCCCTCCCTCCCTGCCCGGAGCTTCCCTGTTCGCCCGCACCTGCTGCGCGCAGCGGGGACGGGACAGCGACAGCGACAGCGACAGCCGGGCCGGCCCCTGCAGCAGCAGCCGGGAGCCGCTCAGCCCCTCGCACCCATCAGCCGGGGGCTTTTCCAGAGCTGGCATCTTCCCACTTCTCCTTGCCCAGGAGGGGCCGCGGCCCTGCGCCCGCCAGGTGCGTCCGGGCGCTCCGGGATGAGCGCGGGGGTGGCGGAACACTGGGAAGCTCCAGGAGCCTGGGAGCTCAGCAGAGCTGAACTGATGCAGGAGCGGGAGCCGGGGCTCCCCTGCCAGGGTTTGTTTGCTGTTCCAGCCGTGCCAGCGTTCGCTCCTTCGGGCTGGGAGCAATCCCGGGGCAGCCGCATCCCGCGGGATACACCCGGCTGGATGATTTTTAGGGAGGATTGCTGGGTTTTCCACTGCAGAGTGGGTGGGATACAAGAAAACGGAATTTCTGGCTTTTGATCAAAGAAAAGTGAGGAGTTTGGGGAGGATTGGGTGTCCCCCACTGCACAGGGGCTGCTTTCTAAAGCCACCCCAGGAGCTGAAGTTCTGCCCGGGTGAGCAGGGAAGGACGGCCTGGACAGGGAGGGAGAGGCTGCACATCTGCCCCAGACAGGTGGGGGCTGCAGGAGGGGTTTTGGGGGCTGCAGGAGGGGTTTGCAGCTCCCAGAACTGCAGATCCCTCCTTGCAGCAGCCCTTCCTCCCGGGATGTGCAGTGCCCTGGATGCTGCTCGGTTGCAAAACTCCCGGGAGCTGGAGCGGGGAAATGGGGCTGCCTTGTGCAATGGAGAACGGTGTCTGACCTACTCATCCCTGAAGGAATGGCAGGGAAACGAGCCAGGGAGGTCAGTGGATCCTTTGTGGTGGTGGAGAAGCACCAGAACATTTGGAAGGCAGAAAATCTGGGAGGTGGGAGATGGTTTTTGCTCTGAGAGCAGCACAGGCTTTATTTCTGTGTCATCGAACCCCAAGAAGTTGTGATAGAGCTGTTTCCTAAAGGTGAGTGTTCCTCCAGACTGCCTGGGTTCCTGGGGCTGGTTGCTGGTGCTTTTGGCAGCCGTAGGAGAGAGGGTTGGAGATGTTTGCTCGGTGGGAATTAAAATGGAGGTGCTTTGATGTGGGAGAGCTGAGAAAATTGTGTTAAAATCTGTCAGTTCCCATCCAGCGCTGTTTGTGTGATAAAGATCACATTTAAACCCCAGCAGGGAAGAGAAACAGAGGCAGCCAAGAATGAGTTTTAATGGAATTGTGGAATGCTTTGTATTGGAAAGGACCTTAAAGCCCATCCAGTGCCACCCCTGCCATGGGCAGGGACACCTCCCACTGTCCCAGGCTGCTCCAAGCCCCAGTNCCATCCAGCCCTGCCCTCTGGCACTGGGAAGCCATTCCCTGGGTCCTGTCCCTCCAGCCCTTGGGAACTGTCTCTCTCTACCTTTCTTGTGGGTCCATCCAAGGCCAGGCTGGACACTGGGGCTTGGAGCAGCCTGGGACAGTGGGAGGTGTCCCTGCCCATGGCAGGGGTGGAAGCAGATTATCTTTGAGGTCCTTTCCAACCCCAAATGATTTCTATGATTCCATGATTCGATGTTGCCTGGCTGCTGAGGATTTGGGAATGCAGTGCTGACAGGATTCCTCTTATGAAGTGATTTACAGGTGGCACTGGAAAGGCAAAAGGAACCTTCAGCTTCTTGTGTGTGCCTGGGGGGGTTTGGGCTTCCAGCTGCTTCTGGGTGTCACCGTTGCCTGCTCCCGGAGCTCTGGCAGCCTCAGGGCTGTGCCCATTCCCTGGGGAGCCTGGGCAGTGCCCAGCACCCTCTGGGGGAAGAACCTTTCCCTGCTCTCCAGCCCGAGCCTGCCCTGGCCCAGCGCCAGCCGCTCCCTGGGTGCTGTCCCTGTCCCAGGAGCAGAGCTCAGAACCCCCTCATGCCTGGGGGGGCTCAGGGAGGGAGTCCTGGACTTTAAACAGCAGCAGGGAGGTCGGGGTGAGATCTGTGACAGCTCCACGATGTGACAGAGTCTGTGAAGGCCGAGGGTGTTTTGAAGGTGTTGGTGGGGATGGACTCAGCCCTGCCTGGCTGGAGAAGGGCTCTCCAGGTCCATCCAGGCTCTGTGAGGTAAATCCCTCACTGAGGAAGGGAACCAGGACAGAGACAGAGGAATTCCCATCTTTATCTGACGCCACCCCCTGATTTTTATCCCTTTGCAGCCAAAGCAAGGAAGCAGTGCCGAGGACAGGCCATCAGAATGCTGCTGCTGTCGAACAACACGGCCCTGAACCTGCTCCTGTCCAAACTGCTCCAGGGCTGCCTGGAGCCCACCAACAGCTCGGCTCCTTCGCAGGTGGGGAGCGCCAGCAACGACCTGGAGATCATCTACGTGCTGCTGCTGGTGGGGCTGTTCGGGTTCTTCACCGTGGGGGTGATGGTGACCAACCTGCGGGCGCGGCGCCTCGAGGGGCCCCGCGACCCCTACAACACCTACATCGCCACCGACGCCTGGCGCAAGAAGGACAGGGAGTACCTGCAGGCCAAGGTCATCGAGAATTACAAGCTCTGCTGCGTCCTGGAGAACCAGCTGGCCGTGGAGCAGCCGGCCACGAAGATCCCTGAGGAGAAATCTCCGTAGGGAAGGGGGGAGAGGGTCGTGTGTGGCGCGGGGACGGTGCGGGCGATGCCCACTGAGGGCCGGGGGAGCTGCTGGGCCTCGTGCGGAGCCCGGGCCCGGGCCGGGCTGAGGGAGCGGCCCTGGTGAAGCCGATGGATCTGGGATGTCCCAGTGCTGCCCCAGCACCACGTCGGGACGCACATGGAATGTCAGGGACTCATCAGCTTCACCGCCGGAGACAGCGCCTCGGGCTGGAGGGGGGCAGGGATGGATGGGATTTGGGGAATAAATCCTGCCCTGGGAGGGTGGGCAGGCCCTGGCACAGGGCGCCCAGAGCAGCTGTGGCTGCCCCTGGATTCCTGGCAGTGCCCAAGGCCAGGCTGGACACTGGGGCTGGGAGCAGCCTGGGACAGTGGGAGGTGTCCCTGCCATGGCAGGGAGGGATGGGATGAGCTTTATCTCCCTCCCAACCCAAACCATTCCGGGATTCTCTCATTCTCTAAAGAGGCAAATCTTGGTGTTGCCGGTGGGAAATTAGAACCTAATTAAGACCTAATTAGAACCAAACACAGGGCAGAGGTGTTAATTGCCAAGCGTGGCTTAGACAATCATTTTCAAGGAAGACCAAATTCTCCCAAGAAAAAGCAGCTGGAAGATTTCATTTGCCTTTCTGCCCAGCTCAGAATGATGATTTTAGAAACTGTGCAATGCTGTGCTAACCTATTTCCTTCAGAATCCTGCCCCTCTTAGGGATAAAATACTAGGAAAAGTTTCCCAATTTTAATATTTCCATGGAAAAATGCAGACTTTGGAGGGAAACCTCAGTGACTGTGATGGGGGTGGCACCTGGGGACATGGGTAATGTTGGGTCAAGGGTTGGACTCAATCTTGGGGGGCTTTTCCAGTCTCAGTGATTCCATGATTCCCACTCCCAGCAGGTCTTGCTGCCAACTTTTAATTTCCTTGCTTTGGATGGGGCTCGATCCTGGCAGCAGAATCCGTGTGCAGAGATTGAGCAGCCCACAGGGTCTGTGCCATGGATGCAGCATCCCCAAATTTCAACCCCAGTGAATTATTGCACAGGGCCCAAGTGCCAGCCCGTGGTTGGGAAGGGAATTTGCACTCTGGGAAGAGCAATTCCATAATTTCTGCTGTTCAGTCACAGGTGGGGGATGTCTGTGCTTAATCTGGGATTCCATGAGCAGCCCCTGCAGCTCCCTGCTGTCTGTCCCAGGATCCAACACAAAATCCATGGCAGGAACCCATGCCCTTCCCTCCTTTTCCCTCCTCCACAGCTGGGTCTGGAGGAACAGAGCAGCCAAATTCAGCTGCTGTGGCGCCGCCCACCACCTGTTAAAAAGGAGAAATCCATCTCCCCTGGACATGGTGTTCCTTAAAATAAGAGCTTGGAGCGGGTTTGGGATGAAGGAAGCGACAGCCTGGGCAGGAGTGGGGCTTTTATTTCTGCTCTGCAGACACAAATCCCATTTTTAGCTGCTGGAGAGGAGAGAGAAGTGGGAAAGGCTGGAAAGAAGAGCAGAGCAGCTGCTTGCAGGGCAAGGCGAGGGCACAGAGCTGGGATGGGGAAGCAATCCCAGCAGAGCCCTTTTCCAGGCACTTCTTTAGCCCTGTGCTTTCAGCCAAGTAATATTCCAGCCGTGTCTGCGCTCCCAGAACACTCAGGGCACTTCAAAATGCAGGGGTGGGGTTTTAAAAAAGATATTTATGCAGTGCCTACCATGAGGCTGAGGACAAGATCCACGTTTTTGGTGTCTGGAGCAGCTTGCAAAATCTCCAGCAGCTTCATTATCCCAGTCACTTTTTCCTCTGGAGGAATGGAAACCCAAGCCCAGCTTTGCAAAGCTGAGTTGATTTCTCAGCTTGGGTGCTGCTCTTTTGGGATCTTGCTGTTCAGGACTCGTCCTGGGAGAGGATCTGCAGAGCCAGGCCCCTGGACTTTGCTGAAACTTGCACCAAAAATTGCCTTTAATTCATTAAAACCTTTAATTCATTAGAGCCTTTAATTCCTGAAACATTTAATGACATGAAAACCTTCAATGGCATGAACCCCTTCGAAGGAACCTCGTCCCAAGGGCTCCCTCCTGCAGCTCCCCCCCACCCCAGGTGTTTCAGGGATTTGGGGTCACTTTATTTTCACAGCCCCAGGGGGTTTATTTGTGACGAGGGCATTAATTGTATCCCATTTTTTTTTTTTCCTTTTAGCAGCTCTGCCTTTTTATTTAATTGAATTTAAAACGGGGGGAGGTCTCGTAACTCAGCTTTGCTGTGCCCCCGCCACCCCTGGGCGCTCGTTGTGGATCCCCACCGTGGGCTGGCACCTCTCAGTCTCGGACTTCTCTTCCCCCCACCGGTTTTTTCACGAGTGCAAAGCAATAGAAGGAATTTCCAGCACTGCTCGTGGCCTCAGATGTTGTTGTTTCCTCCCAACCTGTTCCGCAGGCTCGGGGAAGGGGCAGATCCTCCCCGGCGGGCACCCGCTCAGCCGTCCCCTCTCTCCACCCGATTAACCAGGGCCAGCAGCTGCTGGGATCTGGCCGGGATCCGAATGTCAGCAGCGAATTCCTCCCCCCGAGCTGGCTCCCGGGGTTTGCAGCCCCCCGGGCGAGTTTGGCTCCGGGGTCGGGAGCGGCGATCCCGGCGCAGCCTCCGGGCACCGGCTGGGCACAGCAGCACCTGCCCGGGCAGCCTGGGCTTTGTGGCACCTCCAGCTCCATGAAACCACAGCGGGCCTGGAAAAAACGTGGAAATGTCGGAGTGAGTCCAGAGGAAGCCATGGAGATGCTCCGAGGGCTCTGGAGCCAGGCTGGGAGAGCTGGGGGTGCTCACCTGGAGAGGAGAAGCTCCAGGGAGAGCTCAGAGCCCCTTCCAGGGCCTAAAGGGGCTCCAGGAGAGCTGGAGAGGGACTGGGGACAAGGGATGGAGGGACAGGACCCAGGGAATGGCTTCCCAGTGCCAGAGGGCAGGGCTGGATGGGATCTTGGGCAGGAATTGTTCCCTGGGAGGGTGGGCAGGCCCTGGCACAGGGTGCCCAGAGCAGCTGTGGCTGCCCCTGGATCCCTGGGCCAACCCAATCTCTAATTGAATCCTCCTGTCAGGTTAAACCCTGGCTCCACCTGCCCACAATAAACCCACCCACCCTGAGGTGTGAGAGTGGCCCAGGCTCAGCTTTGGCACAGCCAGGTGCCACGTCCAGCTGGAAGAAAAGGTGAGTGCAGCACTGAGGGAAATACATCCAGGGAATGGCTCCGGGTGGGTCCATCCAGGCAGCCCTGAGCCAGGGAAGGAATTCTGTGCTGCTCTGAGGCAGCTCTGTGGCCTGGCGTGCCCAAATCCAGGGCTCATCCTTTGCCCTCCCCATCCCGGAGAGCTCCGAGCTCTTATTTCCCACCTCATGGAGAACCTGCTCCTGCAGCAGGTGGATTTTTATATTTTACCAGCAGAGAAATCCTCAGAGCTGCAGCGATGGGAGGTGAAACCCCTGGGATCAAACAGCCCAGCTGGAAAATCCCTCCCAGGCCAGGGCTGGGGGAGCCCGGAGCGAGTTCCCCTGTGTCTTTTGCAGTTATCAGGGCTATCTTTATTTGCAGCTGCCTGGGTCAGACCTGCTAAACCTGGAAACTTGTCCAGAGACAAGCAGGAGGAAACTGATAAAAATGGAAGATAGGAGCAATCAGAAGCGAGCAGAACATTCTTTACAGCTGATAACTGCTGTTATCTTATGTAATATTTCTCTGGCGTCCTGTTTTGGGTTTACACGTTGCTGTCACTGCCCCAAACTCGCTCCCCAGTGTCCTGGCCCAGCTGCAGCCTCAGCCGGGCACGTGAAACCTCCGAGGAGCCTTTCTCAAGCGGTGGCTGCAGGGAGCAGCACAAACCCTGGCACAGGAGGCTGCGGGAGGCCACCAGGAACGGGGCAGGAGCTGCCCTCACGTGCCATCCAGAGGGAGCTGGACAAGCTCCAGAAGTGCCCGTGGGAATCTCATCAGGTTTAACAAGGCCAACTCCAGCAACTGAGTCGGGGCAACCCCTGGGATCAATCCAGGCTGGGGATGAGCCGATGGAACAGCCCTGGGAGAGCTGGACCTGCCCCAGTCCAGAGCCTCCCAAGCCCTGGGCTGATCCCCAGTGTGGGGATCAGGAAAGGGATTGGGATTGTGCCCCTGTGCCCAGGTGAGACCCCACCTGCAGAGCTGCCCCAGCCCTGGGGCCCAGCACAGGGAGGACGTGGAGCTGCTGGAGAGAGGCCAGAGGAGGCTCCAGGATGNCCAGAGGGCAGGGCTGGATGGGATCTTGGGCAGGAATTGTTCCCTGGGAGGGTGGGCAGGCCCTGGCACAGGGTGCCCAGAGCAGCTGTGGCTGCCCCTGGATCCCTGGCAGTGCCCAAGGCCAGGCTGGACACTGGGGCTTGGAGCAGCCTGGGACAGTGGGAGGTGTCCCTGCCATGGCAGGGGTGGCACTGGATGGGCTTTGAGGTCCCTCCCAACCCAAACCAGTCTGGGATTCTGTGATTTAACCCCAGGGATCAGGGATTGATCCCAGATTTTTGTCCAGGGAACACACCTTTGGCACAGCCCCACCAGCTCTGTCTCCTCTGCCTCCCAGCACTTCCACACTCATCCTTCTCCAGCTTTCCCTGCAAACACCACCCCTGCCCTGAGCCCCAGGAGCTGCTCCTGCAGCTCTCCTCAGCCCGGGGGGCCCTATCAGGAGGATCTCTCCCATTGTTCCCAACTCCTCAGCTCCGTTTCCTTTTCCCTGTGACCTGCAGCTCTGGTGGCAGCAGGGATTTGTCGGTGGAGCACTGATCCAGCAGCTGTTGTGCACATGAACCTCCAGCCCGTGCTCTTTATCCAGGCAGGTTCAGGGACTTCCAGGACTTTTTGTCCCAGCAGGATTTTCTCAAGGCTTTATTTTCTGCTTCCCACCCAGCGATGCCAAAGGGAGCTGGGAAAAGGGTGCAAACAAGAATCTCACACCAACCCTGCACCTGCAGGCAGATCCTCCTCATTCCACCTCTGGAACATCCCATTCCCAGGGACCCGGGGCTGGATCGGACTCTGAGGGATAAAACATCAAATCTTCCCCAGACTTTTGGTTTTTCACCTCAATATGCAAACGTTGTGGTGCAGGAACAGGAAAACCAGCACAGACACCACTCAGGGGCCCTCTGGGTTTTACCCAGGGCAGGGCTGACACCCCAAATCCGCCCTCTGTTCTCCTTCTATTTCTGGCTTTCCCTCAAAAAAAGGCGGATCTCCCTCTTTACCAGCAGCCCAGCTGCCTTTCCATCCAAATCCCCACCTGGAGAAAGGACTGTGACAGAAAAAAAAGGCATTTTGGGTAAATCAAGTAGATGAGAAACACCCAGGTTCGTGCCAGAGCTCCAGGAGCGTTTGGGCACCGCTGCCAGGGATGCCCAGGCTGGGATTGTTGGGGGTCGGGGCAGGGCCAGGGCTTGGATCAATGATCCTGTGGGTCCCTTCCAGCTCGGGATATTCCATGATTTGATGCTGATCCGAATCCCAGTGGTGCTGCCCAGCTCAGTGCACAACACAGGCAACAGAAACAGTCTTTATTTAACAACAAATTATTTCATCCAACCTGTGCCCATGAACTCCTTCCTGGATTTCTCCGTGTGTGTTTTCCTCCTCATTTCCACTCCCAGAAGTCGCTGAAATGGAGAAATCGCCAGGAACTCAGAAGGATCCTTCCTTTCTCCAGCTCTGGGCAGGTTTCCTCTTCCCTCCCGAAGTTCCTTCAGAGGGCACCGAGGCAGGCAGTGCATTCCCTGCTCCAGCTTCTCCTCTTTATTCATCCACTGGCATTTCTTAGGGATTTGCAGAGAATTAAGTTGCCCGTGGAATTGTCAAAAAGGAGGAAAGAGCTGTCCCAGCCCTGCTGTGTTTATCAGATGTGTTCGTGGGTTTATTCCATAAATTTCATGGGCTTATTCCATTAAATTTCCCATCCAAGGAGGAGGATGAGGCTGCAGCTCCTGCGGGGACCACACCAGTGTGTCCCACTTGGTCACCAGGTGCATCCTGCTCTGGGGAAAGCCCTGAAATCCCAGTGCAGGTGGCTCAGATAAGCCCATTTTACCTGGGAATCTTCAGGAGAGGGGGAAGAGGAACCCAGGAATTCCAGTGTCAGGGACAACAGGGGACTCCCCATTCCAGGCCTGGCCTGGAGCCACTGTGTGTGGCCATACCCAGATCCCTGCCCAGATCCCAAATATTCCTGCTCTGCTGACACCTCCTGCTTCCATTTTTGGGACTTTCTGGGCAGGTCCCACCCAGCTGTTCCCAATCCCTGGGGATTTAGAAATGCCCAGCTGCCCATGGAGGGGAGTGGAACGAGCTGAGGTCGTTAAGGTCCCTTCCAGCTCAAACACTCCGGGATTCCGTGGTGATTTTGGGAACTCCAGGTCGATTTTGAGGAGCTCACCAGAGCAGAAATGATGCCCTGAAGGGCCACCACGTCAGCACAACTGCACCTCTGACCCAGCCGTGGTGACAGGGCAGCAAACTCGGCTTTTCCAGCTCTGCGCCGTCCTCCTCCACCTCCTCTGATCCCTGATGGTGCCCAGGACTGAAGCACAGGAGGGAAAAACGTCTTTGAGGAGTTTCATGGGTATTTTCAGAGTTTATCAGGATGTGCCAGTGTTTAATTTTAGTTTCCCTGCTCAGCTCTCGTCTCCTCCTGCGGGGCTGGCACCGCTCGTCCCCTGGTGCCACCAGCAGCCACCGCTGCTGGCCTGGCTGTCCCAGCGTGACGCGGGCTCGGCCCAGGGCTCCCTAATGTGCAGCCTGTGGTGGTAACAGGATGTGAAGCACAGGATGGGAGTGGCAGCTGCCTTGGCTCTGCCCTGGCGCTGGCAGCGCCGCGCCTGGAGCCGGGCCCGGAACGTGCGCGCGGGGCCGCACGGATGGGGATTGATTGATCGAGTGATTCTCGTTCGTTTGTTTGTTTGTTTGTTTGTTTGCTTGTTTGTTTGTTTGCTTGCTCCCCGGGCACCGTTAGGGGGTGCCAGCCGGGGTTTTGCTGCCGGGGCTGAGTGCAGGGTGGCAGCCCCGGCGCGGCTGCGGCTGCGCGCATCCCGCTGCTGGCGGGGACCGGGATGGGGCAGGGATGGGGCGCGGGCTGCGGCGCGTTCTGCGCGCCGGGACAGGTCCTGGCAGCCTCCCGGTGACGTGGGGTCACGGCAGCATCGACGAACGGAGGTTTTTTGGCAAAGGGAGAGCCTGAGGATGGCGGGAGAGCAGCGGAAGCTGCGGAGGTCTCCGGCTGGAGCGGGGAGGAAGCTGAATGCATTCGGAGCCAATCATGCTGGGGAAAAGTGCTGGAAAAGCTGGGAGAAAAGGAAGGAAGAAACAAACTGAACTGCCTGGGACTTTCATCATCAGAATCCCTCATTGTACAACGTCCAGTAACATCTCTTTTACCCTCTGGCTCACAAACTCTTTCCTTTCATGGGATGTGCTCCTGTGCAAGGAGTTTTCAGAGTTCTCCTCTTGCTGAGGAGGAATATTGGGAATATCTAAGGCTCCTGCAGGAAAAAGCAGCTAAGAAGGAGTGCAGAGAGCCCTGAGCTGTGCCAGCACCAAGCTGTTCCCACGGAGCCCCGGAGCAGGATCAGGCTGAGGGAGTGTTTTGTATAAGTCCTGGAGGATTCGGACCTTTTCCTCACACCCCCCTGAGTGTGGAGAGACAAACAGGGCACAGGGAGCCAGGCCTGGGAACCAGAAACCTGGGAATGGCATCCATGAGTTGGTGTGACCTGCAGTGGGACCATCCACAGAATCCTGGGGTGCTTTGGGTTGGAAGGGACCTCAAAGATCATTGATTTCCAACCCCACTGCCACGGCAGGGACACCTTCCACGATCCCAGGGGGCTCCAAGCCCTGTCCCACCCGGCATCTCCTGGGGAGCCAGGATGGCTCAGCCACCGCTGAGACCAGGAGAAGGACGGGGCAGACCCTCCCCCTGGCCAGGCAGGGTCCTGGGAAGGGATTTTCCATGTGAAATATCTCCGGGCTCTAACAAACCTCCCCCAGCTCTTGCCTAACTCTCTGCAGCCTCAAAATATCCCCCTGGAAGTGTCCAAGGGCAGCCTGGACGGGGCTTGGAGCAACCTGGGATAGGGAAAGGTGTCCCTGCCCATGGGAATGGGATGATCCTCGAGGCTTCTGCCTCCGAGACGCTTCGGAGGAGGAGGAGGAAGGGGAGGAATGTCGGGGAAGGGGCATCCCTCAGCATCCCAGAACGGCCCGTTCCTGCAGCAAACTCCTGCCCGGGCGTGACCCAGATTTTTTGGGAGGAGTCACGGGGATAAACGTGCAGGGATCCACCTGTGGCCGAGGCCCTGGGGCCGCTGTCCCCGGTGCCCGATGACCGATGATGACCAGCGAGGGCTGTTTGCAGGGCTCCCCACGTGAGACATTCCCGCACCCCGCTTCCTCCCGGCCAGCAGCCCCGGCTCGACAGGAAATGTCACTTGGAGACACGATCCACCTTGCGTGGCCCGCGGCTGGGAGCGTGGAAAAACAAGCTGGGAGGAAAGTGGGGCTGGGAAATGCTCCAGGCTGGAGCTCATCCGGACTTGTCCGGGCACCTGCGTGAATCCTCGCTCCTGCCTCATTCCGGCACGTGGGGTTTTCAAGGCGTTTGGTCATGTCCTGCCCGTGCTTCCAGGGATCCTGGAAGAGGGGACACGGAGATCGGGTCGATGCCCAGCAGCTCCTGAACCCCACCCAGGGTTTTGATGCTCTGAAATTCAGTATTTGGGCAAAAATGGGATTAAGATAAAATAATT
>VZRQ01007482.1:220360-248689 GCA_013397975.1 Machaerirhynchus nigripectus | reverse complement strand
TAAAATTTTTAAAATATATTGACTTTTTTGTATATTAGGATTTTTTCAATATATTGGGATTTTTTTTATATTGGCTTTTTTATTGAGGTTTTTTTTTATATTGGGATTTTTTTATTTTGAGGTTTTTTTTCTATTGAGGTGGGATTTTGTGTATTGAGTTTTTTTTAATTTATTGAGATTTTTTTGGTATTGAGATTTTTTTTAGATATTGAGGTTTTTTCATATATTGAGGTTTTTTTTAATATTGAAGTGTTTTTTTAGTATATTGAGATTTTTTTTCATATCTTGACTATTTTGATCTAGAGATTTTTTTATATTGAGATTTTTGTTATATATTGAGATTTTTTTTATATTTCTGAAGTTTTTTCAATATATTTAGGTGGGGTTTTTTATATTTATATTAACGTGATTTTTTTATATATTGACTTTTTTAATATATATTGACTTTTTTTAATATATTGACTTTTCTTTATATATTGACCTTTTTTTATATATTGACTTTTTAAAATATATTGACTTTTTTTAAAATATATTGACTTTTTTTTAATATATTGACTTTTTTTTTTTAATATTGGGATTTGAAGTGCAACATTTCACTGAGCACAAAACATTGTTTTCCTTAGAACACAGAGCCTGTGGACCTGCAAGTCAAAGCTCTGGGCTTTTATCTTCAATTTTAAAGCCCCCAAAATTCGTACACCTTGTTCCAGGACCAGCCTCGCTCCAGTGCTGGCAGGAGTTGGGGAATCCATAGAATTCCAGAAGGTTTGGGTTGGAAAGAACTTCCAGGATCCCATTCCCACCCCTGCCATGGGCAGGGACACCTTCCACTATCCCAGGTCGCAGGCAGTGGTGGGCACTGTCCATAAAAAACATGGATAGGAGCATCCAGAGCTCAGTCTCAGCTTCGTATGACAGGAAATAAATGGAATTTTGGCCATGGGATGGTTTGGGAATGGGCAGAGCAAGGGGTTGTTGGGGTGTTTTTGAGGTAGGATTGCAGGGAGTTTGGAATTCCACCTCTCAAGATGGGGAAGGACCGGGGGTTTATCCCTGAATTTTGGTCCCCCGTGCTCCTCCTGGCACTGCCCCCACGTCCCGTGGAGCAGAACAGCCTGGAGGAGCAGGGGAGGAACGGTGGCTTTGGGGCAACAACTGAGAAAAACCTTACCCGAAAAACAAGGGATTTTCAATCTTTTCCAGAAGAAAACCTTCACCTGAGGTTCAGCCAAGGAATAAATCCCATTTATTGTGCTGTGCCCTCTGAGAGGGGAACCCAGACAGGTTTCAGTCCAGAGCAGAGCTGTGATCCCGGATTTCCAGTGCCGACAAATCCCTGGGGAGAGAATATTTACAGGAGTGTGTGGGGACAGGACAGGGGGAACGGCTCCCACTGCCAGAGGGCAGGGCTGGATGGGATCTTGGGCAGGAATTGGGCAGGAATTGTTCCCTGGGAGGGTGGGGAGAGGCTGGGATGGAATTCCCAGAGCAGCTGTGGCTGCCCCTGGATCCCTGGCAGTGCCCAAGGCCAGGCTGGACACTGGGGCTTGGAGCAGCCTGGGACAGTGGGAGGTGTCCCTGCCATGGCAGGGGGGGGATGGGATGATCTTTAAGGTCCCTTCCTAATTACTCACTAATTTTAAGTAGCCAGATTAGGCTGGGGCAGAGGGAGGAGTTTTATAATCCATGGGCACTTCACTTGGAATCTGGACGGGATTTTGCCTTTCTGTTTTCCTATACAGACAAAAAAAATCCCGTTTAGCTCAAAGCTCCACCAGAGCCGCGTGACCCCACACGCCCAGAGCTGCTGCAATTCCTTGGATTCCCCTGGAACATCCCCAGCTCCCGCGTTTTTGGCTGTAAACCTCCACAATCCTCGGCCCCTGCATCCCACAGCCCCGCCGTGGTTATTTGGGCATTGCGAGATTCCGGGCGGAGCAGTCAGAGCCCGGCGGGATAAACACACCCATTACCAGGGAATGGGTGCGAGGAGAGGAAACCTCACCGGGAATGGCCATCCTTAATCATCCAGGATGTTCGGGCCGCTCCAGGCAGCCGGGGGGCACTCCAGGGGTCTGGGCACGGGCTCCTGCCAGGGCAGCAGGGAGGAAATGCCTCAATTCCCTGAGTCAGGAGCGCTGAACATCCCCCAAGCAATTCCTGCCAGCAGGATGAGAAAAGGGAAGGAAGCTGCCAGGCAGGGATGACCTGAGGGGTCAGGTGCTCTCTTTTTCCAAGGACGAGCATCCAGATATCTCAGGGGACACGGGCAGGAAGAGCTGCTCTTTGGTCTCCACATTTTTTCAGGTTTTAAAAAAAATTCTCTTATTCACATTTATTTTAAGTTTTAAATGTAAACCCACTTTTGTAACCCACTTCTAAAATTTTTAAACTCACTTTTTACATAGGTTCTTTTGGGTGATTTAAGGCAGAGCCAAACCCCTCCGGCTCTAAAGCACCTGAGCCCTGGCTGCAAGAGGTGAGGTTGTTTCCTCGTTTTTGAAGACCCTTTGGAATGGATGAGCTACGCTGGCTAAACAACAGCAGCTGAAAAACGAGGAATCATGGAATGGTTTGGATTGGGAGAGACCTCAAAGCTCCTCCAGTGCCACCCCTGCCATGGCAGGGACACCTCCCACTGTCCCAGGCTGCTCCAAGCCCCAGTGTCCAGCCTGGCCTTGGGCACTGCCAGGGATCCAGGGGCAGCCACAGCTGCTCTGGGCACCCTGTGCCAGGGCCTGCCCACCAGAAAAGGGAATGACTTTAAATTAGCAGAAATTGCATGTTTGGGATGAAACTCTTGGCCTCTATTTACAGCCCTCACGGGCAGATTGGCACAAAGCTTTTCTAAGATGGTCACATGAATGTGACCTGAATTTAGCTCTTCAGAGAGCTAAAAATGATCCATGGATTTCTGTCAAAATTGGAGAACTGTTGCTGTCAAAAGCTGATTTTTGGGTGTGGGATTGGGAGATGGAGCAAAATGTTTTCATCTTTAGATTTTTCAGAACGGCAGGATTTTGAGGTTTGCTTAGAGGCAATGGTTTGCCCAGAGCAGCTGTGGCTGCCCCTGGATCCCTGGCAGTGCCCAAGGCCAGGCTGGACACTGGGGCTTGGAGCAGCCTGGGACAGTGGGAGGTGTCCCTGCCCATGGCAGGGGTGGCACTGGATGGGCTTTGAGGTCCCTCCCAACCCAAACTATTCCATGACTCGTGACAATCCCAGTATTGATTTCCTCTCCTCTTGGTGAGGTTAATTTTCATCCTGTTTCCATTGAGACAATCCCTGGAACTGGCAGTGTTATTCCCGAGTCCTGACTTCGCTGCTGCATCACCAGCAGGACAAAACCAGCCTGGGGGGGTTCTGTGTGCCTGGGGAAGTGCCCGTTTTCCCTGCTTGTTTTCCATGCAGGCAGCACAGCTTTGGATTCCCTGAATTCCTGCCCTCACTTGCCACTGGCTTCCACTGTGGCTCTCTGCCTGTCAGATGTGCAGCTGGAGGATGGAATCATGGAATATCCTGAGTGGGAAGGGACCCACAGGGATCATCCAGTCCCACCCCTGGCCCTGCCCAGACCCCCCAGCAATCCCACCCTGGGCATCCCTGGGAGCTCCTGGAGCTCTGGCAGCCTCGGGGCCGTGCCCATTCCCTGGGGAGCCTGGGCAGTGCCCAGCACCCTCTGGGGGAAGGACCTTTCCCTGAGATCCAACCTCAATCCCTCCTGGCCCAGCCCCAGCCGCTCCCTGGGTGCTGTCCCTGTCCCAGGAGCAGAGCTCGGAGCTGGCCCTCTGAGGAGCTGCAGCTCAGGTGAGCTCTGACCTCGGGCTCCTCCAGCTGAACATTCCAAGTGCAGGAATCCCCAGAGCAGAGGACAGGGAATGGTGAGAAGGCCCCGGGCTCAGCTAACCGGTTCTTTTTCGCTTTGTTTTGTTTAGATTTGGCATCTGGAGCCGCGATGGCTTCGGGCAACCACACCAACAGCAGCTCGCTGCTGCCCAGCCTGCTGCACATGTTCGTGGAACAGAAAAAGGCCCTTCGCTTCAACAACTACAGCAACCCCGCCCTGGAGCTGCAGGAGGAGATCATGGCCTCCTTCTACATCCTCATCATCGTCGGCTTCTTTGGCTTCCTCCTCTTCGTCATGATGCTCAGCAACATCGTTTCCAGCAAGCCCGAGAACTACATGGATTATCTGTACTCCGGGAAGCTGGGCCCACCCCGGAGCCAGGCGGAGCTGCCCGGGACCGAGAGCAGGGACACCTTTGTGATCATCAACAGCGCTGCCTTCCTGGAGCTGCAGCGGCAGGACGGCAAAAACCAGCCCGGGGCTGAGGGGCAGAGCACGAGCTCGGTCCTCAGGGATGTGTGAAAATGGTTTTGTTTCATTTTCCTCCTGTTCGGCCTACCCAGGGATGATTGTCCTTCACGAGGAGCCGTGCCAGGACAGGCACAGCGCTTGTGGAGGCTTCCCACGTGCAGCTGTGAAGGCACTGGAGTGAAACCTGTGTTGTTCCAGCTCCAGGATTTTGGATGGGAGGCTGGAGATAAATTCCCTGCTGGGCTGCTGTTCCTAATGTGTTTTCATGGCCTGGCTCTCGGGAGAAGGGATCACCTTTCCTTTGCTGTTGCTTCCAGCAGGGCCAGGATGTGTCCAGCTGGGACAATGTGTCTGTGCCTGCTTCCTGGTATTCTTTATTCCCTAATTTATTTGGGAGGCCAGAGCTGCCAGTGAGCCCTGGCTGTGACTGTGCCAGCAGAAACAGCCACTGCAGCCTCCGCATCCAGCCCCAGATGATGGGAAAGGGATGGTGATCCGTGTCCAGCCATTCCACAAGGAATGAAGGTCATTTCAAGGATCTGGAGGCACATGTTGGACTTGGACTTGCTTGGTCTGCAGCAGGTTTTGGACAGTGGTCGTGCATTTCTCAGCAGCTCTTCCACACTCGGCTGCCCTACACCAGGAACATGAGGAGGGCCAGGACATCCCATTCCCAAGGTCTTGGAGACAGGACAGTGGGAATAGCCTGAAACTGCCAGAGGGCAGGGCTGGGATGGGATACTGGCCAGGAATTGTTCCCTGGGAGGGTGGGCAGGCCCTGGCACAGGGTGCCCAGAGCAGCTGTGGCTGCCCCTGGATCCCTGGCAGTGCCCAAGGCCAGGCTGGACACTGGGGCTTGGAGCAGCCTGGGACAGTGGGAGGTGTCCCTGCCATGGCAGGGGTGGAATGGGATCTTTAAGGTCCTTCCAATCCAACCCATTCCATGCTCCTGCTGTCCCTCCCTTGGGCAGCCTCAGGGCTGACAATTCTCAGCTGTAGCCCTTGGGGCTGTGCCAACAATCCCAAACAACTTCTTCAGGGCTTAGTGCCACCCCTCTCCTTTTGGGATCCCACGGAGCTGCTGCTGCTTCCCCAGGTGGTTACAGGAGCAAAGGGGGGAGGTGCAGTTTTGGGATGTCTTCTGCAGGCCCCCAAGAGGCTCAGGAGTGCTCAATCCGTGTCCCACAGAGCCCAGGAATCTGGGATGGGAGATTTGGAGAGGCAAATGCTGGTGGAGGGTTCCAGCTTGCTACACTTGGTCCAAGAATTCATTGGGAAAAGCTCTGGAGTCTGGAAATCCAAATGGTTGGAGACCAGTGGGGCAGATACTGTGAGAACTTTGAGGCATTTGGTTATAGGAGTAAAAATCCTGTGAAATCCTATAAAGTTGTGAGTCTGGGGGGTGAATGTTGGGGGTTCCACTCAGCCTCCTTTACGTTTCTTTGTGTGTTTGCTCGTTGTTACTTGCAGGAAAAGAATTCCCGACCATTTTATAGGAAGCATTGTTTCCTAATTCTCCTTCCACAGGTTTTTACTGTCTGGAACTTCACGTTTTGCTACTGTGATGTTTTTCTCTCCCTGTTTTTCCTGTATCCTTTCCTGCCACGATAAAGTGCTGTTATGATGGAATTTTGCCACTGTTTGGGCCAATCCAGCCGGCTGGAATTGATTTATTCCATATGGGCCACATCCTTGAAGGGAGTTTCCAGAGCCTGATCTCCTCAGAACTGTTCCAAGGCTGCTACTTCCAGCTGATATCCAAGCTGAAATCCAAACCACTCTCTTGGCTTTCCACACTTGTCCTTGGAATTCCAGAGTTTCAGCTTTCCAGCAGAGACCTCTCCTTTTTTGGACAGGTGCATATTCCCAGCCACTGGCTCCAGCAGAGGCCAGTTAGGGGTTGGAGTTGGTTTTGGATCCTGTTCCTTTGGCTTCCCTGCTGTGTCGGCTCCGTTGGAGCCAGCACCCGCAATTCCAGCTCCCGGCAGCCGCATTCCCGTTGCTGCTGTTCAGCTGGAAAATGGGAGGTGTTTAAAGGTAAAAACAGCATTTGAGCTTGCAGGTTTGTTCCCTCTCCCCAGTGGGGCCAGAAGGGGACAGGTGGCACCATCCAAAATTGGATCCAATTTCCGCTGTGCCAGCACCAAGAGGAGATTCCAGCCTGACTTCCAGCAGCTCTGACAATTCCTGCTTTGCACACCCAGCTTCTCCAGTTTTCCATGCAACAGCATCAGGGAGCAGAGTTGGTGGTGCCTCATTCCATGGCCAGATCCAGGTCTGAGGTGCCTCATTCCATGGTGAGGTCCAGTTTCAGAGGTGCCTCATTCCATGGCCAGATCCAGGTCTGAGGTGCCTCATTCCATGGCCAGATCCAGGTCTGAGGTGCCTCATTCCATGGCCAGATCCAGGTCTGAGGTGCCTCATTCCATGGCCAGATCCAGGTCTGAGGTGCCTCATTCCATGGCCAGATCCAGGTCTGAGGTGCCTCATTCCATGGCCAGATCCAGGTCTGAGGTGCCTCATTCCATGGCCAGATCCAGGTCTGAGGTGCCTCATTCCATGGCCAGATCCAGGTCTGAGGTGCCTCATTCCATGGCCAGATCCAGGTCTGAGGTGCCTCATTCCATGGCCAGATCCAGGTCTGAGGTGCCTCATTCCATGGCCAGATCCAGGTCTGAGGTGCCTCATTCCATGGCCAGATCCAGGTCTGAGGTGCCTCATTCCATGGCCAGATCCAGGTCTGAGGTGCCTCATTCCATGGCCAGATCCAGGTCTGAGGTGCCTCATTCCATGGCCAGATCCAGGTCTGAGGTGCCTCATTCCATGGCCAGATCCAGGTCTGAGGTGCCTCATTCCATGGCCAGATCCAGGTCTGAGGTGCCTCATTCCATGGCCAGATCCAGGTCTGAGGTGCCTCATTCCATGGCCAGATCCAGGTTTGAGGTGCCTCATTCCATGGCCAGATCCAGGTTTGAGGTGCCTCATTCCATGGCCAGATCCAGGTTTCAGGCATCCATCACCCACTCCAGGTTCTGGGCAGGGATTTCACCTCCTGCACCAGCAGCTGCTGCAGGGAAGTGCCAGGCTGGAAGTTGAATTCCACAGGGAAGGGCAAGGTGAGCTTCCACACCCAAATTCCCTGCTGAGGGGTGGCAGGACTCTGATATTCCCTTGGGAATGAGCCCATCCCTGCTGACACCTTCACCAGCTCCTGCAGGTGGGTGAGGTGAGTCCTTCCCTCTGCACTGGGGGCTCCACATCCCAAAAGGAGAGGGAGAATCAAACCCTGACCACTCAGGATGTGGTGGCTTTGTCCCCTTCCCAACCCCCCTGTCCCAGCCCTTTGGAGCTTTCCCTTGTGGCTTTTCCCTCCTCCCCCCAGGGAGATGCATCTGTGCCTACACCATTTCAACCACAAAAGCCCCAACTCCTAAAGAAATCCCGATCCTCCAGAGTGCAGGCAGTGAATGTTCACGGTTTCCACCTGAAACAGCGGCTGGGATGAGGCAGAAGCTGGGAGTGTGATGCCACCCAAGGGGCATGGGATAAACCCAGCCTTCGTTGACAATTCCTGATGCTGAACCCCAAATTCCATCAGTTCTCACAAAGCCTCCCCCTGCTTTAGCAGGAAACCACCAGCTCTTGTACTGAGTCTGTTCTGAGGAGTTAAGGGCTCTTAATTTAATTATTGCCTTAATTTATTTTCTAAGTTTGCCACCTTTTGCTGTTTCCATCTTGAGGCCATCTTTGATTGGGGCAAGTTTTTCTCTCTTGGTTCCAGCAGAGCTAAAATTACCCACTTTTGGAAAGGTTTTTTGACACCAAAAATACAACTGTGGTGTGGGACTTCAGCTCTTGCTCAGGAATTCATCAGCCAGCAGGAGGGAAAAGAGATTATTTAAACTGGGGATGGTACTGGTTGGAGAAAGAAACCTATTCTTTGTCACTTTGTCTAAGACTGGGAGAGAACCAAATTCCCTGTAGGGAGTTGGTTTTGGAAAAAAAAAATTAAACCTACAAAACATTTAATTTAGATAAAAATAAAATATTAAATTTCAAACCTAATTTTAGCTGTAATATAATACAGCAGTAAAAATCCTACTGTTGCTGTGTATTTCGTTATGTTCTGTGATTCATGATGTTTTTAGCTGGCATTTTAAAATAAAGGGTTTGTGATGATTTTTAGCTTGAATCTCAAATGTGGTGACTGGGAAGGTAATGACACAATGACCCCTGAGCTGGGTAATTGGGGTGTAGGTGATAATTGCCACCCTAATTGCTCCATGAATAGGGACTTTGTTCAGGGGTAAGTGGTAAGTTCGGTGGTTAGGTTGGTTTGTGTCATTGTTATAGGGCTGGGACAGAGGAGAATCCCCTGCTCAGTGCCACTGGGATTTCCAGGGCCAGATCACAGCACCATGGAATTCCTGAGCTGGAAGGGACCCACAGGAATCACCCAGTCCCACCCCTGGCCCTGCACAGACCCCCAGCAATCCCCCCCTGGGCATCCCTGGCAGCAGTGCCCAAATGCTCCTGGAGCTCTGGCAGCCTCGGGGCCGTGCCCATTCCCTGGGGAGCCTGGGCAGTGCCCAGCACCCTCTGGGGGAAGAACCTTTCCCTGATCTCCAACCCGAGCCTGCCCTGGCCCAGCCCCAGCCAGGATCCTGTCCCAGGAGCAGAGCTCAGAGCTGCCCCTCATGAGGGTGGTCTGACTGGGGGGTTGAAGTGATACCTGAGGTGGCCACCTACAACCAGAGGCTAGACAGGAATAAGGGAATAAAGGCTGGGATTTATTGGAAGTGCCCTCAAAGGTCCACCCTGGGCAGGCCAAAGGCGACACCCAAGATGGACCCCGAGTCACGAGTTCTTCACACTTTTATAAGTTTGGTTCTTTTGCATATCAGGGTTAATTCTCCAATTAAAGCTTCAGTTAATGATGTAATTTCCCCTTCTGAAGATGTTGGTTTACACATTTTGGGCCTGGGACAGTCTGGGTGTCCTTGGAGAGCAGGCTTGTGAGGCTTTGTTCTGTCTGTCTGGCATGAGAGGGGGGGGGGGGGGCCACGAGAAACTTCAGAGTTACACACTAGGCAGTACAGGACTTGAAAAATATAAAAGTTAAAACCTAAGGCATCAGAAGGAGCCGGGGACAGCCCCAGATGAGGCAATGCCACCTGGCAGCCTCAGAGCTTCACCCTGGGACAATGCAGTGACAGACCTTGCCTGTCCCCAAGGCCTCAGGAACACCATCCTCAACCTGGAACAGCTCAGGGAGAAGGGAGGGAACAGGGGAGGAGAGGGGAAATCCTGCTTCGTTCCTGGAGCCCAGGAGCAGCCTGGCTGCTCCCACAGCTTCTCCCTCACTGGTTTCCCCCTGGTGCCCGCTCACAACCAGGAGGGAGCTAAAAGCAAGAGTGACAGAAGTGATGGGGCCTTTCTGTGTCTGTCTCACGAATGGCACGTTCTGACTGCTGCAGGATGAAAGAAATAAATAATTAAACAAGGAAACAACCAGGTCAGGGAGGGATCCTGCCCCAGGAGGCACCTCTGGGTGCCGTGCCCAGCTCTGGCTCCTCAGCACAGCAGGGCCAGGGAGCTCCTGGAGCGGGGCCNGCCCTGGGCAGGGGCTGAGCCCAGCAATTCCCTGCACAGGGGGCACAACTCCTGCCCTGGGCAGGGGCTGAGCCCAGCAATTCCCTGCACAGGGGGCACAACTCCTGCCCTGGGCAGGGGCTGAGCCCAGCAATTCCCTGCACAGGGGGCACAACTCCTGCCCTGGGCAGGGGCTGAGCCCAGCAATTCCCTGCACAGGGGGCACAACTCCTGCCCCGGGCAGGGGCTGAGCCCAGCAATTCCCTGCACAGGGGGCACAACTCCTGCCCTGGGCAGGGGCTGAGCCCAGCAATTCCCTGCACAGGGGGCACAACTCCTGCCCTGGGCAGGGGCTGAGCCCAGCAATTCCCTGCACAGGGGGCACAACTCCTGCCCTGGGCAGTGCCCAGCCCAGCAATTCCCTGCACAGGGGGCACAACTCCTGCCCTGGGCAGTGCCCAGCCCTGAACAGAGCCCAGAGAGGGGCTGGAGTCTCCTCCCTGGGGATATTCCAGAATATCCACAGTCCTGTGCCATTGGCTCTGGGATGATGCTGGAGCAGGGAGCTGGCAGCAGATGTCCCATCCTGTGAGTCTGTGAAACATCACCTTCAAATCAGGGAACTGAGAACAGGATTTGCACTTCCAGTGGGTGCCAGGGGCACCAAAAGAATTAGGGAATAATTCCCTCCAGGCTTTTCTTCCCACACTTTACATCCAGTTCTTTAATAGTGAGGTCCACGAATGAGTGTTTTGGGGGACCTCAGGCCATCATGAGGTCTTTAAATGTGCTTTTTGGAAAAATCAGTAATTCCAGCAGGATTATCCCTGTCAGGTTCTGCTCCTGGGATCCTTTTTTAAGGATAAAACCACGTATTAAAAAAACACTAATAAAAGAGAGAATGTGAAATCCAAATGCTTAGTTTCAGGTGTATCCCATGACCAGGTGCACCTGTGCTCTGCTTGGATCAGGGACAGATAATTTACACAAAAATGGGCCAAAAATCCAGTTTCACCACCTTTTGCAAATTCCCCTGTTACAAGGAGTCAGGAGACCATGCCTTGGATGTAAATTCCCCTAATTTCAACAAAAACAGGGCTGGAAAATGAATTCCAGAGGTCAAGCCTGTCTTTGACTCCAAGGGGGAATCTGCTCCTGAGCAGGGAATTGAATAAATCTGAAGGATTCCAAGTGACTTTCCCACTGCAGACACATTCAAACCTGGTGAAAATGGGAAATTCACATTTTTTCCCTGAAACCTGGCACCAGCTCAGTGGTTCCCAACACCAAGCACTTCACTGCCACCACTCTGCAAGGAATTTCTCAGGGACAGGCGGGAGAAATCTCCCTGAAAGGGAAATTCCCAGCAATTAGTGGTAGGTTCAGGCTTTAAGGCATGAATTCAGTCTCTCAGGATAAAACCTGGCACCTCACTATGGCAGATTTTCCTTCCCCATGCCATTAATGAGTGAAATTTGGTGATTCCCCATGGTCAGCGATGCAAAGTGGTGTTTTTTAACAGTTTTTCTGAGATCAATGAACATTTTCTTCCCCTTTGTTTTTGGAAGTGGCTCCCAATTTACATTGTGGTGCTCATTACTGTGTTTCTTACAGATTTCTGAGAGAATTAAGACCATAAAAACATAAAAGAAAGCACTTGTGATTCACTAAGGAGACAAACCTGCGCTGTGTTTCCCCCGTGTCTGGAAATCATTGAAATGGGAATTTTTGTGGCAGAGACAGATCTGAAACAAGGGAGTCTCATCTACCTTCAGAAGAACCCACAGGTTTAGTTCTCCAGAGCTGGGATGTGAATAGGAAAAGAAAAAAAAACAGCTTTTCTCAGCTTCAGACTCCTCAGCAAAACCATCTGCTCGTGTTTTACATGAGGGAGGCAGCAGGGAATGGGGAATTGAGGAACGAGGAGGGAAGGGAAAGGGAGAGACTGGAGAGGGGCAGGAATGATTTTATTGTCCTGCTATGTTGACCCTGACCAAAATTCCACGTTGCCTTGAGGCAGCAATTCCTCCACTAAATATCCCAGAAGAATCAAGGTGGGAAGAGCCCTTCAGGATCATCCAGTGCCACCCCAGCAGCACCAGCATCGCCCCAAACCCTGTCCCCAAGGGCCACATCCAGACTGCTCCTGAACACACGGGATCTGGGTGCCACAGGAACAGCTGATCTGCTGGAATGTTGCTGCTTTCCAGAGGGATCCTGACAGGCTGTCCCCAAAATATTTGTCTCTGGTAAAAACCTGTCTCTAAATGTGCCAGTAACTCCATGGCTGAAGGTCAGAGACCACATCAGGGTGTGCTGTCCTTGATTCCTGGTGGAGAGGGACACCTGGGAGGGTCCTTTGTGGCTAAAGAAAAGTCCCAGAGTCACAGATTCCCAAAATAATCAAAGTGGGAAGAAACCTTCTGCATCATCCAGCTCCAGCATCGCCCCAAACCCTGTCCCCAAGGGCCACATCCAGACTGCTCCTGAACACTCCCACAGGCAGTGACTCCACCACTCCCTGGGCAGCTCATTCCAAGGCCTCACCACTCTGGGAGGGAAAAATTGTTCCCAATCTCCAATTTGAACCTATTTTGATGCAATTTGAGGCCATTTCCTCTCCTCCTTTCCCTTGGGACAGGGCAGCAGAGCCTGACCCCCCCTCACTGCCCCTCCTGTCAGGGAGTTGTGGGGAGCAGTGAGGTCCCCCCTGAGCCTCCTCTGCTCCAGGCTGAGCCCCTTTCCCAGCTCCCTCAGCTGCTCCTCCCAGGCCATGCTGATGGATTTGGAGTGGTGTGAAATGAGAATGAGGAAAGGAATCGTTCTGGTGCCTCTCTCCCCCGGGGAAAGGCAGGGATTGCACAGCGCTCAGCTTCTCTTGAGACACAGCTGCTGCTCACCCCGTGGCCCAGTGACTGCTGCCCTGCCCTGCTGACTCCTCCCGGGGCTGGGGACAAGGAACAGCTCCAGCTAGAGCAGCACCAATCCCAGGACTCCACTGTGGTGTCTGGGTTCACAGGAAGGAGAACAAGCTCAGACCTGAAGGGCTCAGAGTCCTGGCTCTGCTGCCTCCCTGGGATTTGGTTCCAGGGCTCAGGAGCTGCGGGTTCCGGGCAGTGTTTCCACACCTGTTCCATGGGAAGGTGTGTCCTGCCACCCCTGACACAGCACAGCCCACGGGACCAGGAATGGGTCATCACAGGGTCACAGAACCATGGAAGGGTTTGGGTTGGAAGGACCTTAAAACTCATCTTGTTCCATCCCCCTCCCACTGTCCCAGGCTGCTCCCAGCCCCAGTGTCCAGCCTGGCCTTGGACACTGCCAGGGATCCAGGGGTAGCCACAGCTGCTCTGGGCACCCTGTGCCAGGGCCTGCCCACCCTCCCAGGGAACAATTCCTGCCCAAGATCCCATCCAGCCCTGCCCTCTGGCACTGGGAAACCAAATCCCATGGTCCTGTCCCTCCAGCCCTTGTCCCCAGTCCCTCTCCAGCTCCCCTGGAGCCCTTCAGGCCCTGGGAAGGATCTAAAATGTCCCCAGAACCTTCCCTTCTCCAGGCTGGACAACTCCAATCACCTGCTTCCCACCCATTTTAGCACCAGGGAAGTATCCAAAGGAAGCAGTTTGTGCCACAGGAATTGTCTTTCCTGGTTTGTATTCTTTGGGAAGGGGAGGGGGAGGCCCCCTGGAAGGATTTCATGGAAACGAGCATCAGGAAAGAGGAAGTGTTTGCTGCCAGTTTCCCAGAAAACAAAGGGAAAACCAGAACAATCTCCTTTTCCTCAGAAGGGCTGGGAAAGCTCTGTGCAACCCCTTCCCCTTTCCCTCTGGGAGGTTGAGGCCTGGCAACACATTTCTCCCCAACCCCTTTTAAGGAGCATGGAAACCTGTGGGCAGGGAAAAGAGCTGAGTCTGAAATCCAAGGAACTTGGGGACTTTACAGAAACCCCTCCAAGATGATTCCTCATCCTTCCTCCACTCCCCCTCTGCTGCTGCAGGGGATAATTACAGCCCCTGTTTTCCACAAAACCCTGTAACCCTTCGTGGGGAAGAAAAATATTGTGGCTCATGCAGTTGTGACTCAACTGGTAATTTGGGATGACAAGCAATTCCTTGAGCATCTGACTCAAGTTAATGGGAGGATGTTACCCAACAGCAGCACCTTAGTCAAGAGCCCTTGAAATAACATCACAGCTCCTCAGCAGGGTTTAAATCCCTATTATTTCATTGGGTTTGCCAGCAGGAGCTCTTGGAGGGAGGCTCAGGGCTCTTGAGCACTGCGGGATGGCAAAGCCAGGCTCTGGTCCCACTCACCAATCTCTGTGTGTGTGTGTGTGTGGAGATTTTCTCTGGAATGTGGGAAAAATGATTAAAGGAGCTTTGCATAAGGACAAGAGGCAGAGTCAGATGCAAAGGTTGGGGGAGAAGCTGTCACAGATGTCCCTCTGCTCGAGCTGGAATGCAAATCACCTATATTTCCAGGATGTCTCACTGACTCATGACTTCTAAATGCTTTTCCGAGCCTCATCTTCATGGAAAAAAAGCCCCACAAACATTTATTTTTCCTCCAGCTCTTGGAGCAGGTCTGCAATGGGTGGCCCAACACCTTCTTAGATGGGAACATTTTAAACGGGAACATTTTCCCCCATTTTCAACTCCTCAGTCCTGACAGCTTTCTGCAACCCAGGGCCAAAAGCACTTGGGGACATAATTTAGGGCTGGTTATGGTGGGACTGGATGGTCCTGAGGGCCTCTCCCAGGCTGGATGATTTGGGATTCTGGGATGAGGGCTTTTGTGAGTGGGCAGGCAAAGTGGAGCCCGCTGAGAGGTGGGAGAAGGGTGGCCAGGAATGGAAAGCCAGGAGACATCACTCAGAGCTCATCCTCCCTCCCTGCAAACTTATTCCTTGGGATTTCCCCCTGCAGGGCCCAGGTGGGAGAGGAAGAGGTGTGGGGAAGAGGAGGGAACACACTGAGGATGGTCTGGGTGAGAAAAGCCAAATAGCAGAGCTGGTTTAGAGCCCAAACACAAGGCCCAGACTCATTTCTCTGACTCAAACCCCACTGTCAGGAGCTGCCGTTGGCTGGTGCTTGGCCCTGAGCCTCCCCACATCACTGAGGAGCACCAGGCTGGGAAATGAGCCCGAGTTCAGGCCAGAGAAATGAGTCAGAGCAGACAAAAAGAGCTGGAGGACTGGGAAAGGGCCATGCCATTGGAAGCTGAGGCACCGGGGAGCAAAGCCAAGCAGCAGGAGGAAGTCCAGGGGAAAAAAAAGATAATAAAAAAGCAGAGTCACCCATCTGTGCTCCCAGGGATCAACAGGAAGCAGCCACATCCATCATCCTCCATGTGACAGCCACATCCCAGACTTGGGACAGACTGGGACAGCCTTGCAGGGATGCTGGGACACGTGGACACTTGCAGGAGCTCTCCCTCCCTGATCCAGCAGGAATGGCTGCCATATGGAAATACACATGGCTAAAAGCCTCAGCACTCATTTGTGCCCAAACAAACTTTCCCTCTGCAGGAAGGAGCCCATTGCTATGGGGTAACTCGTGGCAGCTGCCAGGAATTCCTGTTATCAGCTGGTGCTGGGATTATCCCAAACTGCTCCACAGCTGAGCCCAGACACGCTGGAATTGCTCCAGCAGCCAAGACAAACCAGCTTCAAAGCCAAAGCCAAACTGGGAGTGACTTGGGTTGTGCCACCTCTTGGTCCCCAGTCACTCACAGCCAAAAACAGCCCTTGGATCAAATCCAGGGGGAAAACATCAACTCAGGTTTTGAGAATTTTACCTGAGCTGTCCCCACACACGCCTGGGTTGGACATTGGGTTGTTTTCCACGCGGTGCTGCAGTGTAAGAGAGATCCAAAGCTCTTGGAGAGTGTCCAAAGGATGGGGAAGGGTCTGGAGGGGCCACACAAGGAGCAGCTGAGGGCACCTGGAATGTCCAGCTGGAGAAGACTGAGGGAGACTCCTCAGGGGCTGCAGCTCAGGGCCAGCTCCGAGCTCTGCTCCTGGGACAGGGACAGCACCCAGGGAGCGGCTGGGGCTGGGCCAGGGCAGGCTCGGGCTGGAGAGCAGGGAAAGGTTCTTCCCCCAGAGGGTGCTGGGCACTGCCCAGGCTCCCCAGGGAATGGGCACGGCCCCGAGGCTGCCAGAGCTCCAGGAGCGTTTGGGCACCGCTGCCAGGGATGCCCGGGGGGGGTTGTTGGGGGTCTGTGCAGGGCCAGGGGTGGGATCAGTGATCCCTGTGGGTTTATTCCCACTCAGGAGATTCCAACTCCCTCATGTGAGGTCCATCAGCTCCCCACAAGCCTTGGAGGCTGAGGTTAATAATAGTTAATAAATACTAACTAATTAACCGTATCATATATGCTGTAATTAGAGGAAGCAAGAAGTTACTGCACCCTTGGAAGCAATCCTGCCAAGGCTGGAGCTGGGATCCCAGGGAATTTTGAAGGATTCTCCCTGACATAGAGCATTTTCAGAGCAGGAAAAAGCAGGTGGAATTGCTGATCCCCAAGAGGGAAAGCAGGGAAGGAAATGCTGGAATCGCTGGATGTGAAGCCCTCGGGATGCTCCCTCCAGCCCCAGCCTGGGGTGAGTGTGGCAGAAGTCTCAGACTAAAAGCTTTCAGTGGTTACTAAAATTAAGCTGAGCTCATCTCAGCCAGAGCCTGATGACAAAACTGTCCTGTTGAAGGTTTATTTTTCACTTTAAGGACCACAGAAGCCCCACAGCCCTGAGCTCCCTGTTCCAGCAGCCACCTGAGCCACCTCAGAACCTGGGAGAGTTGCGTGTTTTCCCCTTAAAATCCCAACAGCCCCTTCCCTGATCACTCCACAAGGATTTCAGCTTTTGTTTAAACCCACCCAGCCTTCGAGTGAATAAAAGGAACCCTAAAGGTGCAAACCCTGGAAATTGAAAAGGCAGTTTTTAATTTTAAGCCTTTTATTTTCCATTTTCAACACCTGGCACTGGTGACAGTGACAATACCAGAAACAGAGGGACCTGAACAAAGGAGGTTTGGAAAAGAGGAATTTTATGGAACAGGGGAGAAAGAGAGACCCTGTATTCTGCAGGCACCAGAGGGACCTGGCTCCTTCTTTGGGATGGGAATATTTCCAGGAGGTTCCTGTGTGGATCCCCTGGTGTTGAAGCTGCCCACTCATATCCCCATGTGGCATTTGGGGACAGGGTTTGGGGTGATGGTGGGACTGGATGATCCTGAAGGACTCTTCCCACCTTGATTCTGGGATTCACTGAGCACTCCAAGGCTCTCTATCCTTGCTGCCTCCTCTTCCTCAGGAATTAAACTCAATTGAATTATCTTTTCCTCTTTTCAATGTGTTTTTAATCATAAAACCCTTCTGTGTCCAAGGAAGGCCTCGGTGCTCTGGGCTGGTGACAAGGAGGGCATCAGGCACAGCTTGATGTGCTGGGAGGGCTTTTCCAGCCTCAGGGATTTTGGGATTCTGGGATTCTTTCAGAATTCGAGATCCCCAGCTGGTTTCTGAAGGAGCAACTGCAGCAAAGCTGAGCTGCTGTCTCCCCCCAGTGTCAGCAGATTTTTCCTGTTCAAGCTGTGGCACACGGGATTCCCAAAGGTGAAATCACCTGGAACCTGGGACAGCACAGGTCAAACTCCCCCTGGAATATCAGGGAACAGGGATTGGTTCAGTTTGGGAAGGGATAAGACTGGACAAGATGGATTCTTATCCTGGAAATTACCGGATTCCCCATCCCAAGCTCTGGGGATATCTGAGCTCTGATGCTACGCTGAAATTCAGGAATGGCCTCAAGCAGGAGGAAGGCAGGGCTGGATGGGATCTTGGGCAGGAATTGTTCCCTGGGAGGGTGGGCAGGCCCTGGCACAGGGTGCCCAGAGCAGCTGTGGCTGCCCCTGGATCCCTGGCAGTGCCCAAGGCCAGGCTGGACACTGGGGCTTGGAGCAGCCTGGGACAGTGGGAGGTGTCCCTGCCCATGGTAGGGGTGGCACTGGATGATCCTAAAAATCCCTTCCAGCCCAAACCATTCTGGGATTCCAAAACTCAGGCTGGACCAGATTTGAAGTCCTACACCTGCAAAGATTTTTCTGATTTGGCTGCAGAAGCAGAATTTCGATAGTCTGGAGGATTTCTGAGGAGACTCCTCACAGCTCCTTCCCCCATACTCAGGGGCAAAAAAAGAGCATTAATTCCCTTCTCGCACACCTTTGGCAGGGAGGGCACTGAGATTTTAGGCCAGACTTGATTATTTGAGGTGCTAAATGGTGCCCAGTGGTGGTAAATGAGCTGCTGTAAAGGGAGATTGTGTCCCTTTGGTTCTGCTCACACAGTGACTGTATTGAAGTCGTTAATAAAACTAAAAAAAACCCCTCATTATTATTTTTTCTAGAAAAATCTACTCTCGAGAGCCTAAAAACTCCAGACTGGGGCTGATATCCAGAAATAATCAGAAATAATCAGAGCCAAGCCACTGGTGGCTTTTGGAGCTGGGGAAGGGAAAATTCCCTGGGCAGGTTTGGGGGAGGGGCTCCACCAAAATTCCTGGGTTTCCCTCGGCAGCCTCCGGGGGAGGTGGGCACCAGGCTGTTCTCACTGGCACCACAGGTGTTGGATTGAATTCCACCCCCCCAGTTCACCTTGGCACACACAGGTGAGTGCTGGGAACAGAGGGGAGCTGCTGGATTACCTGGGATGCTGGGAATTCCTGGAGCAGGGATATTTCTCTAGGATCCAGCAGGATGTTGCACAGCAGGGTATTTCTCTGTGCTGGGAATGGGTTTCTGCACTGCTTCTGTTCTCCAGTCTCCAAGGAGACAGCAGGAAAAGTGAGAACTGCAGCATCCCTGCGGTTCCAGGAGTGATTCCAGGGCAGCCAGAGCTCCCTGAGCATCCCCTGCCCTCGGGTGAGGGCTGGGGACCAGGGCAGCTGCACTCCCAGGGCTGCTCCAAGGGCTCTCCACCCTCCTCTTCCCTCCTCTCCCCCCTCCACTGGCAGATTTCTGCTTCTCCCTAACTCCCAGAAGGGTTTAGGAAGTGGAATGGGAATGTGAAGGC
This sequence comes from Machaerirhynchus nigripectus, assembly GCA_013397975.1. NCBI lineage: Eukaryota > Metazoa > Chordata > Aves > Passeriformes > Dicruridae > Machaerirhynchus > Machaerirhynchus nigripectus. The sequence continues at coordinate 229,713 of VZRQ01007482.1, read as the reverse complement.
AAAGGTGCTTGAGGCACTGCCACACCTGAGCCTTTACTGCTGAATTTCTGTGTTTCTCTGTTGATGAACCTGAATCTGCTCTGGAGCCAGGCTGGGAGAGCTGGGAATGTCCAGTCTGGACAGGGAANCAGGGGTGGAACAAGGTGATTTTAGGTCTCTTCCAGCCCAAACCATTCCAGGATTCCATGCCCAAATTCTCCTCCAGGATTTGGTGTCACTGCCCAGGCTGCCCCCCCAGGCTGAGCAGAAAACAGGGAACCAAAGAGAGTTCCTGGGATAAACCTTCCATGAAAATTCCCTACAGGTGACGCCGTGATTCCCATGGATCCAAGCAAGTCCTGCATGCACAAAGTGCCTGGAAAAACTCCTCTCCTGGCTCTGTCCATCTGGATTCCGTGCAGACCCCACAGACTGACCCCTGCAGGAAGCAGCTGCTCTGCAGAAGCTGCACCAAGCCCACCCCGCGTCCTTCTGCCTCTCCACAAACTTTGGAGCCTCCCAGGAAGGATCCAGAGCATTTTTCTCCTCAATTTTACCCTCCAGAGTCTTTTCCTCTTCCATCCCAGCCACCTCCTTGCAGCTGATCTTTCCCAAGTGCCTCCCCTGCAGCTCCAATCCTTTGATTTGACTGGAAGCAGCCCCCAAGTTGATTTTTTTTCTACCAAAGGCTTTTTTTATTGCATAAATAGAGGCTCAGATGCTTTGCTGTGCATATAAAAACAGAGATAATTTAAGTGTTACTCCGAGGTTACACATCCTGCTTTTCCAGGAGGGCTTCATCCTCCTGGGAAAGGAATCCAATGGCAGCTGCCAGGTGTCAGGGATCTGCAGGGTGGGAAGAGAGCAGTGAGAACAGCAGGCACCAGGGGCTGGCAGCACAGGGGCTCCAGTGCCCACGGGGCACCTTCGGAGCTGCTCCCAGCTCCATGGGGGAATTCCTCCCTCTTAATCCCAGAACTGAGGAAGGACAGGGCCCCTGGTAGGCAGCTCTGGAGACTGAGCAGGGAATTTCTGTGGAATCAGAGAGGTTTTAATGCCAGTCCTTCACCAAGGGTGATGCCACCTGCTGGGCACAGAGGTTTTGGGGGGTGATCCTGGTGCAGAAATCCCTGGAGCTGTGGGGTTTGCCAAACAGAATTCCCTGGGATAACACTGCACAGAATCCCAGAATCCCAGACTGCTTTGGGTTAGAAGGGACCTTAAAGCTCATCCCATTCCACGCCTGCCATGGACAGGGACACCTTCCACTGTCCCAGGTTGCTCCAAGCCCTTCTCCAACCTTTCCTTTTCCAGGGAAGTGGTCAAATCTGCCCCAAGCCAAGTCCTGAATCTGCTGGGAACAGGAGACTGGAAAACCCCTTTGGTTTTGCTGGGTTTTTTTTCTATGCAAATAGAAACAATTTTGTTCCCATGCTTATTCCTCATTTCTAGGCACAATTCCCAATCCCTGTTGCAGGGAATAGAAGAGTTTGAAATCAAATCTAGGAAAGATCTGAAGAACTGAAAGTGTCTTTAGATGGGAGGGGATGACCACAGAAGGGGAAATCAGATTTTGATTTGAATAAAGAGCAACATTGCATGGAACTCCCACTGAGCTCCTAAAGGGCAGGCAGGAATAGAATTCCCATTTTGCTGCAGAACAGGGAGAAGGGAAGCAAACTGCTACAAAAATGACAAGCAAGGCAGGGAACAGAAGCCAAGAAGCAGGCAGGACTCATTCTCCTCATGGATTTGCTCCAAGGAAGCAGGGATTGCTTCAACTTTGGAAACAGAGGGGAGAAACTCAGGGATTTCAGAATGAAAATCCCGAATTTAAGGGATTTTGGAACGTTAGTTTTGCTCCTTCAAGCAGCAAAATGTGCATTTTTCTCAGGGTACTCTACATGGTGGATGTTCCATGGCATCACCTGTCCCTTTGGGAATTCCTGTGTGGAATTTGCCCTTTCCAGCTAAACCACCCCCACCCTGTCAGTGATTTCCCTCATCCAGAAGGGCTGATTATTTTCTCTCTTTATGATGTGACTGAAGGCCCAGAGCTCTGATTGCAGCATCCTGCCTGGCTGCTCCCCTGCAGTTATTCCCAATTTATCCCCCTCTTTGTGCCTCAGGGATAGAAATCCAGGGAGATAAAGAACACAGAGGGAATATGGTGCTAAAACACCCTCGAACAGGGCAATGGTTCATGCCAATTCCCACAAAGAATGAGTGGGAATGAAACATCCCAAATATTCCAAGAGCTCAGCTCCTGCTGCTGGCTCTAACTGCACACCCCAAACCAATCCCAGTGTCATCCTCAAAGCCCAGCACGTGGGATCCATCCCATACCTGAGGGACTCCTCCTCACTCATCCTTCTTTTCTGCTTCTGCTTTCAGTCTCTCCTCACGTTCCCTCTTCAGTTTCTCCTCGATTTTCTTGCTCTGGTACATTTTGACTCCAGCAAAGGCCAAGCAAAGGATCAGGGTTTTAGCTGCCAAAATGTACATCAGCAGTGGGAAGTTCTCCAGAGCCTGGAATGCCAAAGAATCTATTTAGGCACTTCTGGAACACCTGGATGATTAAGAAATGAATTTATAGGGATGTCCTGCATCTTCTGTTCCAGTGGTAATGCTCCTCTCTCGCCGTGGTTTTTATTTCTGTGGGAAACCAAAGCAGGCAGAGCAGCAAAGCCAAAGGAAAACCCCCTTCCCTCAAGTCCTGAACCCCTTTTGCTCATTTTACAGCAATATTTGCACCACCTGGAGCTGAAAAAAAGGGAAGAGCTGAGTGTTTTAGGGAAACTGTGGCAGTGGAAATGCTGCTGAACAATCCTCACAAGTGATGGATCCCTGGGGAGCAGCTCTCAGAGGGGATCCCCAAAAACACTCCTGGAAATCTTAATTCACAGCAATTTTGTAATGAGCCTGCTCAGATATGGAAGATACAGATAAATGCCTTTAAACTGGGAGAAAAGGAAAAACTCCACAGCTTCCAAGGACTGGTGTACCAGTTTTGAATGCCTGGAATTGCACAGAGTGTTTCAGTGCTATAAAAACATGAACTTGGCCCACATGGAGAGGAAAATCAAATGGAAATGGGTGGTGGGGCACTGAACAGGCTCCCCAGGGGTGGGATTGCTGGGGGGTCTGTGCAGGGCCAGGGCTTGCACTGGGTGATCCCTGTGGGTCCCTTCCCATCAGGATTCTGTGATAGCTCTGTCAGCTTGGAATTCTCCCTGTCCCCTCAGCCTTCCAGCATCTCCCAAAGCTGTCAGGGCACACCAAAGCTCTGAGTTTAGGCCAAGCCTTGTGTCCATGCACCAGCAGGGAGTTTGGGCAAACACCACCAGGCTCTGTCAATCTCCCCACAGTCACAGTGGCAACAGCTCTGAACCAAAAGCTCTGCAACACCAGGGCAGGCAGGGCTGGGGGCAATCAGTAAATATTGATTTCATATGTTAAAACTGTTAATTACAGAGTTATGGAATGGTTTGGATTGGAAGGGGTGTCAAAGCTCATCCAATTCCACAGGCAGGGACACCTCCCACTGTCCCAAGCTGCTCCAAGCCCCAGTGTCCAGCCTGGCCTTGGGCACTGCCAGGGATCCAGGGGCAGCCACAGCTGCTCTGGGCACCCTGTGCCAGGGCCTGCCCACCCTCCCAGGGAACAATTCCTGCCCAAGATCCCATCCAGCCCTGCCCTCTGGCACTGGGAAGCCATTCCCTGGGTCCTGGCCCTCCAGCCCTTGGGAATTGTCTCTCTCCATGGTTCCTGGGGCTCCTTCAGGCCCTGCAAGGCCACACTGAGCTCACCCCAGAGCTTCTCCTCTCCAGGCTGAACAATCCCAGCTCTCCCAGCCTTTGCTCCCAGCAGAGCTGCTCCATCCCTCTGCTCATCCTGGTGCTTCCATGGACTGGCTCCAGCAGCTCCATGCAGGAGGTACCTGCTCCAACACTGAGGTGCCTCACACACGACCCTGCAGAGCTTTCATGGCCCCAAAACCCCAAAGATACAGTGGAGAAACCCCCCTCCAGTAAGAAAAGCAGCCAAGGGAAGAGCAGCCAGAGAAAAACCTGGAAAGAGGAAAGGCAGGAGGAGCAGAGAGGAGCAGAGCCCTGGTGAGCTCAGCTCTAAAGCGTGAGGCCTCAACAGCAAATCCTGGGGCAAACACGTCTGGCAAGGAAGGACAACAACAAATCCCCTGTCCCTGAGAGTGTGCTGGTTAAACACCCTCCCCTGGGAAAGGAACCATCAGAACCCACCCAACACACCCCACACGGAAAGAGCAGCAATCCCTGCTTTGGGAACGTGCATCAGCCTCACCTTCCAGTTAAAGGCCACCATCTCGGCTGCGGGGTGGCCCAGGACTGGGGGGGGTCACACTCCTGGAGGCACAGGGCAGGGCAGGAGCATCTTGAAGAAATGGAAAACAAAGCAGAATGAACTCTTGAAAAAATGGAAATCAAAACAGAATTAAGCAAGCTGCTAACGAGTCCACCCTGCCCCTCTCTGCAGCGTCTCCCCAGTGACCTCCAGAGCCTTCCTGGGGCCGAGGGACAGGAGCAGGACAGGGGCTTTGACAGGCCCAGGCAGGTGCTGGGGCTGGGATTCCACATCCTGGCAGCTGCCCCATGGAAAACACGGAAAACACGGCTGCCTTTGGAAGCTGGAGCTGGGTGTGCTCCCCCTGCCTGGCTGTGCTGGGACCTGAGGGACACAGAGCCCCATAGGAGCTGCCCTGGGGTTCCTTTGAGGGTTTCTAAGCCCACCTGCTCTGTTTGGAGCCTGAATGTCTAATTAACCCTCTAATTTATCAGTCCTCTGTGACCGATTCATTAAATTCTCCATACCAGCAGTTTATAAATATAGAAGTTAGCAAAGCAAGCACTCCCTGGAGCCCTGAGTGGTCACCAACCATCCCAGAGCTGAATTCCTGGGATGAAAAGCCTGAGGGGATGCTCGAGGCTGCAGCACACACAGCACCTTCGGCTCTCTGCTCCACCTCTTCAGCTGCTAAAATCCAAATTAACCACTGGAGGCCTTTCCTGTCCATGGAACAGGAGTGGAAAAGCAGGAGGGAACACTCCAGCACAGTGCAGAGCTGCGCTGAATAAATCAGCACCACACCACGAGAGCTGCTGCTGAGCTTCCTGCAGAAATTAAATGTTCTTGCAGCTCCTGCCCTGCTCAGTTTCAGGCAGATGTTCTAATTTCTCCAGCCAGGGCATCCTCTCCTCTCCTTTTCCCTCTCACCCTGCTGACACCCCTCTGGAAACATTCCCACACCTCCAGGGATCTCTGTGACCAGGATCCAGCTGTACCAAAGCCCTGGAGTGGCCACCACCACCAAATTCCTGTTAATCAGTCACTGTTTCCGTGCTGATCCTGATTGTGCAGCTCCTCATCCTGCTGAGAAAATGTCAGGGTGGTTGTGAATTAATGAATCAATGTCCAAAAAAAGGTATTTCCATTTCATAGAATCATGGAATGGTTTGGGTCGGAAGGACCTTGGAGACACCTCCCACTGTCCCAGGCTGCTCCAAGCCCCAGTGTCCAACCTGGCCTTGGGCACTGCCAGGGATCCAGGGGCAGCCACAGCTGCTCTGGGCACCCTGTGCCAGGGCCTGCCCACCCTCCCAGGAAACAATTCCTGCCCAATATCCCATCCAGCCCTGCCCTCCTTCAGCTTAAAACCATTCCCCCTTGTCCTGGCACTTCATTCCTTGTAAATGGGATCTCTCTCCATCCTTCTTTTAGGCTCCCTTCAGGTCCTGGAAGGGAACTTCTGATGTTCCCTCTGGAATTTCAGTAACCATTCAGATCTGGAGTTCCCTCCTGTCAGAGGGGCTCAGGGAAAATCCCACATCAGAGTAGAATGTGGGATCTCCCAGGACTGAGGGCTTGGAGGCTCCTCCAAGTGACACAAGCCTGGCCTGAAGGGACCAACTGGGGAGTCCTCACCTCACCCCACCCCACAACCCTGCCGTGGGTGGGGGTTTCACCCAACACAGCCTTCACTCTTCTAAATTCCTAGGAATTCGTTGCTCCAGTCAGAATGAATTTTGCAACATGCTGTGACAAGGCAGGGATTCATCCATCCAAGCACAAAGCAGCATCTGGCACGTGACGATGAAAATGGGGTTTTGGGGATTTTTGGTGTGCAGGAGAAGCTTCAGACTCAGCAAATGTTGTGTGAGCCCATCTGTGGGGCTGATGCAGGGTCTGTCCCCCCCAGCAGCAGCACAGCGGGATGGGATGGCACTGGGCATTCCTGGGAATGCTCTGGGCTGGGATTATTTCAGTGTTCAGCCAACACTGAAATATTGAATTTTCACTGATTGAAAACACTGAAATATGAATATTCCTGCTCTGCTGAGACACGAGCCTGGATCTGCCTGGGTTGTGTGTGTCCATCAGGAGTAGCTGCACTGGAGACACACAGGATGGGAAGTGAAGAAATTCTCCCTTTGTCCTGAGGAGTGGTGTTTTGATCCACAATTACAAAACCATGGAACGGGTTGGGTTGGAAAGGATCTTAAAGCTCATCTTGTTCCAACCCCAAACATCTTCCTCTATCCGAGGCTGCTCCAAGCCCAAATGTCCAGCCTGGCCTTGGGCACTGCCAGGGATCCAGGGGCAGCCACAGCTGCTCTGGGCACCCTGTGCCAGGGCCTGCCCACCCTCCCAGGGAACAATTCCTGCCCAAGATCCCATCCAGCCCTGCCCTCCTTCAGCTCGAGGCCATTCCCCCTTGTCCTGTCCCTCCACCCCTTGTCCAAAGTCTCTTTCTGTGTTTCTTGCAATCCCAAAACGTTTCCTGTGAGAGCTGACACCTGTGATGCTCTGTCCCCACGGTGTCTTGTGCAGTTGGGGCTGGGAGGAAATGTCACTGCTCCCTCCAGGCTGCATTCCCACATCCCACCGGCCTCCAGGGGCCGAGCACTTCTCCTCATCTCATCTCTTGGCTTTTCCAGTCCCCATTTGATCCCAGTCTTTATTAAATCCAGCTGAAACATCAGGATTGAAAAAAGCAGGTGAGGCTGCAGCACAGGGCAGGGAGAAGAAAGTGGGAAGAGGAGAGAAAGTGGGAAGAGGAGAGGACTTTGCTCAGCACAGCTGTGACTGCACCTGGATCCCTGGCAGTGTCCAAGGCCAGGCTGGACACTGGGGCTTGGAGCAGCCTGGGATGGTGAAAGGTGTCCCTGCCCATGGAGGCTGGATGGGCTTTTAAATCCCTTCCAATCCAAAGCATTCCAGGATTCCAGGATTCCCTTCACATTTGAAAAACACCGTTTGAGAGCACTGAGGTCATCAGTGCAAGAGCACAAAGCTCCGACGCTGCTTTTTCAAGGTTGGGGTATCTTAAAAGCCCAAAGGCAAATAAACAGCTGGGATTCTGTGTTTGCCTTTCCCCAGGAGATAAGGCACAGGTAGGAGCCGGGAACACATCCACAGGCAGGCATTGTTCGCTGCCCAGGAAAGTGCAGGCTCCCTTGGCAAACACAGGGCTACAGGCCGGGCCCCTCGAAGGGCACTGCTCCCTCCCCCACGTGCAAGGAGCTCTCGTGTGCAGCAATCTGAGCAGGGACAGAGCACCGGGCTCTGCCAGATATTCCCTGCCAGATGCTCCACAAGCTGGGATAAAATGGCATCAGATCCTCACACGGATTGCAGCTCCCAGGCTGGTCGCTCCTCTGGAGTTTTATTCCTTAACAAATGGGAGGCGGCTGCCCTGCAAAGCTGACCCATCCCACTGTGGCTGCTCCAGCCCTGCAAGTGTCCAAGGGCAGCTTGGACAGGGCTTGGAGCAGCCTGGGACAGTGGGAGGTGTCCCTGCCCACGGCAGGGGTGGCACTGGATGGGCTTTGAGGTCCCTCCCAACCCAAATTCTGGGATTCTGCGCTGCACTGTCCCAGGGAATTCTGTTTGGTGAAGCAGGTCGGACTCCTGCAGATGGGAAAGAGGAGAGGTCAGTGCAGATCACACCTCAGGGCTGTGCCAGCAATTCCCTGAGACCTCCAAATGCTCTAGGATCCTCTGGGTGCAGAGCAGGCACAGAGGTCACAGCTCATTCCAGAGGGTTGTGTCCCTCAGGGAGGGCTGCAGCACATCCCAGATTTTGGGATTAGCCCTGGTTCCAGCCCCAGGATCCCTGCCCAGCTCTGCCTTGTGCAACACAGCCCCACAGCTGGGCCCCAGGCACGTGGGAGGCCTGTGGTGGAGCATGGAATTGAATGGCAGCCCCTGGATTACAGCTCCAGCCCTCCACAGGAACCACAGCCCAGCCCAGGCTCTCAGGGCATTGTCTGCATGGCAGGGACAGCCCCGAGGCACCACGCAGCCCTCACAGCATCCAAACCCTCTGGACGTGTCCTGGCTGCTCATCTCACCCTGCCTGCCAAGAGCTCCATCATTCCCACAAAATGGGGCTGGAGATGTTCCTCTGGGGATTGCTGAGCAACTCCAGGCCTTGGGAAGCACTGAGCTACTGAGCTGTCTGAGTGCACTCAAATGTGACATTTCTGAGCTAGGAAAGGGGTTTCGCTCACCAAGGCCAGGCTGGATGGAGCTCTGAGCAACCTGGAAGTGTCCCTGCCCATGGCAGGGCTCGGAATGAGATGATCTTTAGGGTCCTTTCCAACCCAAACCTGATTCTGATTTTGGACCAACTCAAAGTTCCAACTCAAGCAACATCAAAACATTTTAAAAACCCAAGATCTTCATACCTGACGAAGCAGAAATTAGAATATGAGTGATTCCTCTGGCAGCTTCTCACATGCTCCAAACTCTGGAAAACAGGAACAGAGTAGATGGGATGTTTCAGTCACATTGGCTGGATTAAAATCACACCAAACCCAGAAATGCCAGGGGCACATCAGACTGCTCCACTGTGGATCCCTGGGCATCACCAGGGATCACGAAGGTGATCCCAAGGCTGGAGCCCCTCTGCTCTGGAGGCAGGCTGGGAGAACAGGGATTGTCCAGCCTGGAGAAGGGACAATTCCAGGGAGACTTCAGAGCCCCTTCCAGTGCCTAAAGAGGCTTATGAATAGGAGTGAGAGGAACTTTTTATATGGGCAGAGAGTGCCAGGACAAGGGGGAATGGTTTAAACTACCAGAGGGCAAGGCTGGATGGGATATTGGGAAGGAATTGTTCCCTGGGAGGGTGGGGAGGCCCTGGCACAGGGTGCCCAGAGCAGCTGTGGCTGCTCCATCCCAGCTTAGCTCTGTCCTGAGCTGGAGAACAAGGAAGGGGGACTGAGGAACAAGGAGGGAGGGTGGAAAGCAAGAAAAGTGGGGGGTGGAGAGCAAGGAAAGGGGATGGAGAGCAAGAAGGGGGGGCTGAAGAGAAACGAGGGGGTACTGGAGAACAAGGA
>VZRQ01007482.1:180689-219880 GCA_013397975.1 Machaerirhynchus nigripectus | reverse complement strand
CGGCAGCGGCAGCGCCGGGCCCGGCCGGGGCCGCTCCGCCCGCTCCGTGCGGCGCTGGGGCTGCGAGCGCCGCGCTCTTCTTCCCCAAAATTAACAGTTCTGCGGTAAAGCAGCTCCCGCAAGGACCGCGGGGAGCTCCCAGAGCCCCCCCGTGCCCTGGGTTGCAGCGTGGAGATCACGAAAGGGATTGGGATTGTGCCCCTGTGCCCCTGTGCTCAGGTGAGACCCCACCTGCAGAGCTGCCCCCGCCCTGGGGCCCAGCACAGGGAGGACGTGGAGCTGCTGGAGAGAGGCCAGAGGAGGCACCAGGATGAGCAGAGGGATGGAGCAGCTCTGCTGGGAGCAAAGGCTGGGAGAGCTGGGATTGTTCAGCCTGGAGANTTGGGCAGGAATTGTTCCCTGGGAGGGTGGGCAGGCCCTGGCACAGGGTGCCCAGAGCAGCTGTGGCTGCCTCTGGATCCCTGGCAGTGCCCAAGGCCAGGCTGGACACTGGGGCGTGGAGCAGCCTGGGACAGTGGGAGGTGTCCAGGTTGCTCCAAGCCCCAATGTCCAGCCTGGCCTTCAACATTTCCAGGAATGGGGAGTCCACACAACCTGTCTGAGGAACCTGTGCCAGGGCCTCACCACCCTCATACTACAAAATTTCTTCCTAACATCTGATACAAACCTGCCCTCCTTCAGCTTCAGGCCGTTCCCCTTTGTGCTGTCAGTACATTACCACGTGAGAAGTCCCTCTCCAGCTCTCCTGGAGCCCCTTTAGGCCCTGCAAGGGGCTCTGAGCTCTCCCTGGAGCCTTCTCCTCTCCAGGTGAGCACTCCCAGCTCTCCCAGCCCGGCTCCAGAGCAGAGGGGCTCCAGCCCTGGAGGAGCTCTGTGGCCTCCTCTGGACTCTCTCCAGCAGCTCCACCTTTTTCTGGTGTTGATCCGGAGGCAGCTCTGCAGGTGGGGTCTCACAAGAGCAGAGTGGAGGCGAATCCTTTCCCTCAGCCTGCTGGTTGTGCCTCTTTTGCACCTCCAGCACTTCTGGAGCGTGATGGCATCAGCTCAAATCTCAAGACCTGTGTCCAAAACAAGCCAAAGGTTCCCAAAGAGAAGAAGCCCTTTGTCATTTATTTTTTAACATGGGGGAAAATGGGAATGAGATCACTAAGAAGGAGTTTGGGGTAAATGTGTGCAGGTATCGATTCCCTCTTGTGATTCATTCCCTAATTGATTTTTCAGTCAGCCCACGGAGATTGGAGATTTTACTGGACGTTTTCAAGTTACCTTTAAGGTGGGCTCAAGTCACACAGTTCGGATGTAAATCAGCACTCTTGACCACTAATTCAGTTATTTTGAGGAGGGAACGTCCGGATCTGCTTGGATTTAAAAAATGCTCAGATAATCAAGTTACCGTTCTCTTGTCTTTATTTTCCTAAAGGGAAGCACAACCATAGATTTTTCTTGGAATTTCCCAAGATCCTCAGGGGAACCATAGCATTGATTTCCTCAGGACTCCATCACCCATTGACCTGTGTGTCCATTTAATCAACACTTCCACAGCTCCCTGGAATTCCAGTGAGTTCCCTCCGTGTGACTCCGCGATTCCCTCGCTGCTGGTGTCCCCAGAAAGTCAAGGTGATTCCGGGCTTGTTTTATCCCTTGCCCCCAGGTTTTCATGGATCATGCACTTGAGATCTTCTGGGTTGAGAACCTGGTTTTTGTACTTCTCTCCCCAGTCGTCCACGATGTACTGGTGATAGGGATCATTGGAGTGCTCCCTCCTCTTGGATTTCACGGTGCTCACCAGGATGGCCACGATGATGAAGGAGAACATCCCAATCATCACCATCAGGTAAAGGATCACGTAGTCAAAGTTCTCAGCAGCCACCTCTGCCTGCAGTTTATTCTCTGCTTCTGTCATGTTTCTCCTCCAGCCATTCATGTAATTGAGGAAGGTTTCCTTGAAAATATCCTCCACTGCCCAAGTGAGGTTTTGCATCTTGGCCATCCTTGCTAACTATGCTGCTAAAGACAACAAAGTACTCTTTTTAATCAGATGTCTGTATTAAAAGGGTTGGTTTGGAGTATTTTGTCAGTGTTATGGCAATTATCTCACAACAGTCACCCTCTGACACCTGCAGGTGCAATTTTAGCTCAGCTGAGAATCCCCATCTCTGAGTGGTTCCATATGTTCAGAGACCCAAAAAGGTCTTAGAATCATGGAATCATGGAATGGTTTGGGTTGGGAAGGACCTTACAGCCCACCCAGTGCCACCCCTGCCATGGGCAGGGACACCTCCCACTGTCCCAGGCTGCTCCCAGCCCCAGTGTCCAGCCTGGCCTTGGGCACTGCCAGGGATCCAGGGGCAGCCACAGCTGCTCTGGGCACCCTGTGCCAGGGCCTGCCCACCCTCCCAGGGAACAATTCCTGCCCAAGATCCCATCCAGCCCTGCCCTCTGGCACTGGGAAGCCATTCCCTGGGTCCTGTCCCTCCAGCCCTTGGGAATTGTCTCTCTCCATGGATCCTGGGGCTCCTTCAGGCCCTGCAAGGCCACCCTGAGCTCACCCCAGAGCTTCTCCTCTCCAGGCTGAACAATCCCAGCTCTCCCAGCCTTTGCTCCCAGCAGAGCTGCTCCATCCCTCTGCTCATCCTGGTGCCCACAGATCCCTTTGGTCTGTGGGACACTCTGGTGAAGGCCCCTTGGCCCCTGCCCCAAGGGACGAGGCCCTGTCCCTTCCCTACAGAGGTGAAACTCCAAGGGGACAAGGATTTCTCCTGAGGAGAAGACAAAGACATGAGAGGGACGTGGAGGCTGAGCCCCTGTCCCTGGAGTGGCCTCAGTGACCATTTGGGAACATTCCCAAAGGAGCAGAGACACTGTCTGGTGCTGCAAAGCCATGTTTGATCCCACTTATCCCAAAATTTGGACCCCAGTGCTGCTCAGACCCCACGAACTGGGTGTGTGTCCCACAGGAGAATCCCCCACCAGCATTCCTTCCCACCCAGGTCCCATTCCCACCAGATCCAGTTCCCACCCAGATCCCATTCCCACCCAGAGCCCATTCCCACCCAGGCTGTCTNTTCCCACCAGAGCCCATTCCCACCAGATCAAATTCCCACCAGAGCCCATTCCCACCCAGGCTGTCTCACTTCAATGTGTGCAATTCCTTCAGTTCTCCAGGCCAACCAAGCCCTAAAACCTGTGGAAATCTTCCCAGAAAAGCCCTTTGTTCCCAGTGCAGTCCTCAAGAATGAGGAGTTTGCTGCATCCAAGGGGAAGAGGCAGTGAATTTGCATTGCTAATAAAAAATTTGGGATGTGTTTCAGTTCAGGAATTCAGGAATTCAGCCTTGTGTGCACACACACGGATTCAGGCACACGTGCAGCTGGATCCCTCTGCAGTTACAGCCTCACACGTGCTCAGATATGGGGGATAAAGGCAATTACTGAAAGGAGAGGAGAAAATATAAATGCAAACTGCCTTTACTGTCTGCAAAATCTGCTTTTTCCTCGATTTACATCAAAAATTGTGCTGCTTTTTCAAACTGAAATAAAGACTTGCTAACAGCGACTTACCTTTGCTGTGTCCTTCCCTGAGGAGATTCAGAACACTCAGGATTTTCCAACTCCACTGGATAATGGGATGATACTCCCAAAAAGAGCAGGGATGTCTTTAGGGAGCCTCCAGCCTGCTCAAGGCTGGGAGCAGTTACCTGTGAAATAAGTGCCTCGCACTGCACACTTTATGTTTATATTAAATTAAAAGCTAAATCTAATCTCACCTGGAAAGTCAAATATTGGCTGACAGCTTGCATCAGTCATCCTGTCGGATCTGGGAATGAGCCTTTGTGCTGATTGCTGCAATTCCAGATACTGGAAAAGAGCTTTCCTGGCGATAAACAGGGATGCAGCTCCATTTTTGGTGAGCCAGAAAAGATGAGCTCTGTGAAATAATAATATTTAGAATTATTAGAGAAGAATTCTTGGCTGGGAGGGTGGGGAGGCCCTGGCACAGGGTGCCCAGAGAAGCTGTGGCTGCCCCTGGATCCCTGGCAGTGTCCAAAGGCAGCTTGGATGGGGCTCGGAACGACCTGGGACAGTGGAATGGGATGATCTTTAAGGTCCCTTCCAACCCAAACCATTCCATGTTTCTATGAATAAAACAACATCAACTACAACAATAATAACAATATTAATTTCCTTTGCTGATCTGGGCACAAGAGGTGAGCACTGAGCAGTCAGGCTGCTCAATGCCCAAGGTTTCCCTTCCCTTCCCTTCCCTTCCCTTCCCTTCCCTTCCCTTCCCTTCCCTTCCCTTCCCTTCCCTTCCCTTCCCTTCCCTTCCCTCAGGATCAAGTGACCAGCACTTCCACGCCCTTGCTGGAGAAGCTCTGCTCTGTGGGCACCTCGCTCATGAGCTGCAGCAGGAAAAGACAAAAAGTCACTAAAAAAACCCCAAAAACCAAACCAAAACAGAAAAAAAAGGAGAACTGATGAGAGCTGACTTTATTCCTGGCAAAGGCACCTGCTGACACCTCGGTGAGAGGCTCTGAGCCACCTGAGAGAGCAGGATTTGCTCAGTGGAACGAGACCGTGTCAGGAGTGACGGCAGCGGCTCCTGCTCTGCTGGGGACATCCAAGGAGGGCTTTGTGGTGGGATTGAGGTGCTCCCTGAGCACTCGGGCTGGGTCAGAGCTGCTGTAAAAAACACACTTCCATTTGATGTGAATGAAATGCTGCTCCAGCCTAGGACATGTTACCTGTGAGGGACAGGAGGGCAGTGTGCAGGGGCCCCGAATCCACAGCACACGCCAGAGAGGAGATGTGCTCCTGCTGTGGGAAAGTGCTGATCCCTGAGGACGCCCTGCTGCTCCTGCCATTGTCATGGTTACTGCTCTCCTTGCTCCTGGATGTGTTCTGAGCAGGAAACCTCCCAGCACAGGGATGAGCTGCTGGCAGCATTTCCTCCTGATCCCACACTTTTCCTGGCAGCTTCCCTTGGCTTTGCCCCTGGAAGCCCAGGGGGCCCTCGCTGCACTGTGCACACACATTCCCTGGCTGGATGAAATCACCTGGAGCAATGCTGGGAGAGGAGCTCTTTCCATAGCCTGGCTACTCTAATCCTAACCCTGGCTATGGAAATAAGAGACTAGCCTGGAAGTTCCCAAGTTCAGGAAAAAACTGCCAAGAACAGGGTGAAATTTATCCCTCCTTCAACCAATCTCTTCTACCACCTGTTCCTGGCCAGTCCTGTTTGGTCAATCCATGCAGGAATAAACTCATATGTGCACAGGTAAAACATATATTTTAGATGTAAATATAAAAAATGTGTGAATATATTCATAAAAAAGGAGAAACCTTTACCACCAGAAATTTAACTGGCAACTCTGTTCCCAGTGAAACCAAAGATTCCCTGAATAATCCCAGTCTGCTGCGTGTCCCCCTGGAGGTCACTTTGCTCAGGGTTTGCTGAATCTGGAGAGCGACGGGGTGGCCAAGGACAGACAGGGTGGGGATGATGGAAAAGGAGGAGGAGCAGACAAATGTCTAGGGCAGGAAAGGTGGAAACCTTAATATTAGTCTGGAATGGAGACTAATGCCAAGAAAAATGCTCCTGATCTCATGGAATCCTAGAATCATGGAATATCCTGAGGGGAAGGGACCCACAGGGACCGCTGATCCAGCTCCTGGCCCTGCCCAGACCCCCAACAATCCCCCCTGGGCATCCCTGGGAGCTCCTGGAGCTCTGGCAGCCTCGGGGCCGTGCCCATTCCCTGGGGAGCCTGGGCAGTGCCCAGCACCCTCTGGGGGAAGAACCTTTCCCTGATCTCCAGCCCGAGCCTGCCCTGGCCCAGCTCCAGCTGGGATCCTGTCCCTGCCCCAAGGAGCAGAGGGTGATGATTTGGAGGCCTTTTCCAACCTAAATGATTCTGTGATTCTTCTGAAAAGCAGAAGATTGTTACTAAGAATGATCTCCCCCAGACATTTCCCTTCAGAGGAGTTCTCAGTGCACTTGATCCCTTTTTTCCCTCAATCCTTCATTGTTTTCCTGTATCATGTACAATAAACAAACTTCGCACTTTATCTTCAATCAGCATTCACAACTCTTGCCACATTTTCCCTTCCTTTTCTCTAAAATAAGGGAATTAACCCTACTTGATTCCTGATTTGTAGGGTTAATTCCCTTAGGATCATGAATTCTATAGGGTGAATTCTTAGAAACAAAAGACTGGAGCTGCTCGGTGTGGTCGGTGGAGAGGTGTGAGGACCCTTTCACATCTCCCTGTGAAATTTACCTTTGGAATTCCTTCTGTTCTGCTTAAATCCCAATATTGTGGCGCTCAGTGGACCTTTCCCACCTCAAACCTTGGAAAGCACAGACTTAACTCAGCCTCCAGCTACTGAGAGGCTCTGCTGCAACCCTGGTACTCAGAGTGCTGATAGAATCTCTTTACTTCCCCCACTGCTTTGAAGGTTTTATCTCCTTCAGAGCTCTCCTGGATTCCTTCTGGAATTTACACGTTTAAAAGAACATCAGTGAACAGGACTGTTCTGTCTGTCCCTGGGCCAAGTCCTCTGTCAGTTGATCACCCTCTAATCCAAAAAATCCTCTCAGGCCCATGGTAGGATTTTATGGTTTGGCTTCCTCTGTGCCTGCTGAAACCATTCCTCTTAAGCTTACTCAAAACTACATCAATTAATTAGGTTAGAACTGTTTCTTTATGTTGACTTTCCTTTGTAATCCAATTTTTACTCTGTCTTGGGACGTTTTCCTGCTCCTTTGTTGATAATTAAAGATTCTGCCTCTTTATTTTTTGGTTTGCAGCTGCTCCTTGCTTTGGGTCAGAATAAGACTGAAGCTTTTTCCTGGCTCTCCAACATTTAACTCTTCTCCCTCTGTTTCCCTCTCCTCCAAGCAAATCCTTATGGATTAATTTGCTCTGTGCACCCCCTCCCTGCAGGATGGGGGTTATTTTCTTTCCCAGGTGAGGGATTTAGGATCTGCACATCATTTCCTCCCAAGGGGATGTTTTGAAGCACAGCTGGGGGTTTTATGCCTTGCCCTGTCCAGGTTGGGTTTTCTTTTCTAACTGGGGAAACCCTTTGGAATTGTTTCTTTCTTTTGGAACTGTTCTTCCATCTTTTGGGGTCTTTGACTGCTGAGTGGTTCGACCATTGGGGTATTTTGATTTCTGAGAGATCCTGAGGCTTCGTTGTGTGTTATACACTTTGATTGCCTGTTGTGACACTTTGTGTTTGTTTGACCCCCATCTTTTCCCATAGGATCAGAGGAACAGCTGATCTGCTGGAATGTTGCTGCTTTCCAGAGGGATCCTGACAGGCTGTCCCCAATATATTCGTATCTGGTACAAACCTGCCTCTAAATATGCCAGTAACTCCATGGCTGAAGGTCAGAGACCACATCAGGGTGCGCTGTCCTTGATTCCTTGGTGGGGAGGGACACCTGGGAGGGTCATTTGTGGCTAAAGAAAAATCCCAGAGTCACAGATTCCCAAAATAATCAAAGGGAAGAAACCTTCCGCATCATCCAGCTCCAGCATCGCCCCAAACCCTGTCCCCAAGGGCCACATCCAGACTCCTCTGGAACCCTTGAGCTCCACTGCCTCCCTGGGCAGCTCATTCCGATACCTGACCACTCTGTGAGGGAAAAATTGTTTCCAATCCCTAATCCGACCCTCCCCTGGTGCAATTTCAGCCCATTTCCTCTCTTCCTTTCCCTTGGGACATGGAAGAGACCTGGCTGCACCTTCCTGTCAGGGAGTGGTGGAGGGCAATGAGGCCCTGCCAAGAAAAGCTCTGCTGCCTCGGGCCAGGCTGCAGGGATGGAGAAACCCGAGGCAGGAGGAGGCTGCAATGCCCAGCTTTGTTGCTATGGTTTTATGTGTTGCTGTTGCAAAAGCTTCAAGGGATAAATGAGGGTGTTGGCTGCACAGAGCATTGAAATGTAAAAGCAAACACGGATATTTCTGGCTGGGAAGAGCAGATGTGACACCTGAAATGCTCAGGTGTGTGTGTCCCTCAGAGGGGAGGAGAAACCTGAGGTGCCCACACTGATCCCTTTGAAATACTGGCTGGGTATTTGTCATTCTTTCAGCTGTAATGAAAATATTGCTGCTGCAGCTGAACTGCAAAGCACAACCTGCAGTACCTGAGGGCAAGGTCTGCTCAGAACGTCATGAAAGGCAAAGTTAATGACTGACAGCAGCAATAGTTTGGGGTTTTGGGGTGTTTTTGTTTCATTGGTTGGTTGTTTCTTTTTTCAGTGGTTTGGGTTGGGAGGGATCTTGAAATCATCCAGTGCCACTCCTGCCACGGGCAGGGACACCTCCCACTGTCCCAGGCTGCTCCAAGCCCCAGTGTCCAGCCTGGCCTTGGGCACTGCCAGGGATCCAGGGGCAGCCACAGCTGCTCTGGGCACCCTGTGCCAGGGCCTGCCCCCCCTCCCAGGGAACAATCCCTTTCCAAGATCCAGTCTAAACCTACTCTGTCAGTTTGAAGCCATTCCCTGTGTCCTGTCACTCCATTCCTTGCCCAAAGTCCCTCTCTATGTTTGTAGCCCCTTTAGGCACTGGCAGGGTCTCTGCGGTATATGGGAAATACAAATGTCACCTAGGACAGTCACACACAGGTGCTGTCTGTCCCCACCTCCCCTCTGCTTCCATGGAGTGGAAAGCCTGAATCCAGAGCTCCTTTGCCATCAGTGGATGGAACCAGCAGCAGTGGTGGTGTGGAGGCCCCACTGTCCCTCATGTCCCAGCCTGGGGAGCTGGGCCCTCTGCTCCAATCTTTATGCGCTTGACAGGCACACTCTGAGTCCTGGAAATAAAACTGGGTCCTGATCCATCAGCTTCAATTGGGTTTTTTGTTGTCCTGGCATTTTCTCTGACAAACACAACCTGTGGAGCTGAAGCCTCACTGAAGAATCACTTTGGGCCCTCACAAGAGAGACCTGGAGGGGCTGGAGCGTGTCCAGGGCAGGGAACGGAGCTGGGAAGGGGCTGGAGCCCCAGGAGTGGCTGAGGGAGCTGGGAAAGGGGCTCAGCCTGGAGAAAAGGAGGCTCAGGGGGGCCCTTGTGGCTCTGCACAAGTCCCTGACAGGAGGGGGCAGCCGGGGGGGTCGGGCTCTGCTCCCAGGGAACAGGGACAGGAGGAGAGGGAACGGCCTCAGGCTGGGCCAGGGGAGGCTCGGGTTGGACACCAGGAGCAATTTCCTCCTGGAAAGGGAGGTCAGGCCTTGGAAAGAGCTGCCCAGGGAGGGGTTCCTGGAGGGATTTCAGAGCCATGTAGATGTGGCTCTTTGGAGCGTGGTTTCGGGGTGGACTTGGCAGTGCTCTGTGACAGGTTGGACTCCATGATCTTACAGGTCTTTTCCAACCTAAACCATTCTGTGATTCCAGGTTCTCTCCACTTCCACACAAGTTTCCAGAGGCAGACGAGCGAGGCTGCAGGTGGTACAAGACGGCCAAAGGTTCGTGGTTTGGCCTCAAGCAGACTGGAGGTTTTAGCTGGGATTGCAGTGGGAAGTAGTTCCCAGAACGTGCAGCTCAGGGGTGCAGTGATCACAGGCATCCCAACCCACCTGCCTCTTCTCACAACCAACGCCTCCAGAGCCTGGGTTTTCCAGGGAATGGAAACTGGGAGAGGCAGCCCTGCTAAATCCCCATTTTCCTGCCAAGTCCTGTCCCCCCAAAGCTGAGGGAGGCAGAGCAGCAGTTGCAGCACCAGGCCGTGGGTTTGGCAGGAGTGCAGGGCCCTGCCAGAGGTCACTGATTGCCACAGCTCCCGTGGGCAGGGACAGCTCACAGCCTCTGACAGGGCTGAATTCCCACAGCAGCACTCCTGGTTTCCAGTCTCACGGCTTCTCCTTTCATGTCCTCACCACAGAGGCCTGGAAGCTGGACCCAAATCCTGAATCTCCTGATTCACCTTGTCCCCTTCTCCCTTCACACTCTGCTAAGCTGTGGGACCTTCGTGCCACAGGACACTGGAGGTGCAAACATTCCGAAAGACGTTGATTCAGAGAGGGGAAATGCATCCAGAGGGTTTGAGTAAAAGGACACCATGTCCAGTCCCAGCAGAGGATTAGTCTGGGGAGGTGTGACCACATGCCTGCCCCACTTGTGTGTCCTTCCTTAATCCCTCAGGTTTGTCCATCCCCTCGACGGATTTCTTCACCTAAAACCTCCCCGCCCTGTCTGGGAAAGGGGAGGGAGAGGCAGGAAAGAGGAGGGTGGGAAAAGGAAAAAAATGCCTTTGGGGATCAAGCTGTCCATGGGCAGCAGAGGAGACCAAGGAAGGATGCAAAGGTCACCTGGATGCTCCTGTCAGTCCTTCCCCTCTGGGGACAAAGGTGCTGGGACTCCATGGAGCTTCAGATGGGACAAATGGAATAAAAGGGGAGGGCAGTGGAGCAGCCAGAGCCTTTCTAGAAGGTTCTCCAGGGCTCAGAAGAGAAATCACAACCTGCCCCCCCCAGGGTGCTTTGTGTGCCGGGGTGTCCTCCTTGGACTCGTGGCTGAGCCAGGAGGGACATCCTCATGTTGGTGTATTCTGTGGATGTTGGTGTGTTCCATGGGTGTTGGTGTATTCCATGGACATTGGTGTATTCCATGGATGTTGGTGTGTTCCATGGATGTTGGTGTATTCTGTGGATGTTGGTGTATTCCATGGGTGTTGGTGTATTCCATGGATGTTGGTGAATTCCGTGGATGTTGGTGAATTCTGTGGATATTGGTGTATTCCATGGATGTTGGTGAATTCCATGGATGTTGGTGTATTCCATGGATGTTGGTGAATTCCATGGATGTTGGTGAATTCCATGGATGTTCCAGAGTGGGTTTGATGGCAGCTGGGAGGTGGATCAGGATGGAGGTGCAGGGATACTTAGGCCAGCTTTGGTTCCAGTCTCTCTGGCACGGATCAAAACCAAACTGGTTCTGCTCTGCTGGCTCAAGTGAAATCCATGGAATTTCAAGGGGAATTGGAATGGAACAGCTCCTGGAGAGCCTGAACTGGAGCTAAGTTCCTGTCAATACCCACTGCCATGGAGTGTGGTGTTGGCAATCCACACATCCATGGAATTACAGAATTATTCCTGAGAAGTGGATGGAGGAGTGAAGGATCTGTTTCCGTAATTCCTCAGGAAAATGAGTGGCCTGATCCCCATGGGCAGGAGAATTCCACCACTTCCCTGACTCCTTAGCAAGGATGTGCTTCCAGCCACATTTGAAAACAAGGCCGTTTAGAAGACAGAGAGCTGAAGTCAAGGATTAAATTCCAGCCCTCCTGGGCTCTGAAAAAATACAGGACACTCCTGAGCCTTGTTCTGTTGGAAGTTTTCCTGGTATTCTCATCTCATTCCCACTGCCATGGGAAGGGAACGTCCCCTAGACCAGGCTGCAAACCAGGCCAGAAAACAGGAACCCACAAGTTTATGTCTCTTAATCCCTTCTATTTTTAATGATTATTTTATTCTTATTCCTAAAGACTCAGGGAGGAGAACTGGGTTGGAGTTCCACCTCAACCTGAGGAAAAATGTCTTTCCATGGAGCCCTGGAACAGCTGCCCAGGGAGGTGATGGATTCTCCCTCCCTGGAGACATGTCAAACCCACCTGGATGTGTGCCTGTGCTCCAGGTGACCCTGCCTGGGCAGGAGGGGTAGGCCTGGGTGATCTCCAGAGGTCCCTTCCAACCATAATAATTCTGGGATTCTGTTACTGGTGAGGTCCAGGCTGAGTTTGTGCCACAGGCAGGAACAGGAGGAACAAATCTTTCCAGAATTCTGGGATGAGCACTGGGCCACTGGGTGCAGCCTGTGCTGAGCTCAGACTTTGGCAGAAATATCAAGTCAGGCCTAGAACTGCTGCATATTTTGGGTTTGCTGCCCCCATAGCTGACTTTTAAAGAAGTGCTGGTTATTTTTCACTTGATACAGCCCGGAGAGGCTCATTCCCATACCTGGGACTGTGAGGGAGTCCTGGGACTGCGGACCCAGCGGGTGCTGCTCATCCAGAAGGGAGGCAAAGGCCAGGTCAGGACATCTGAATGACCCAGGAAACCAGAGCAGCCACCCCACACGACCTCCTGCAGTGGCACCTCCCGAGCCCGACGGTCGGAGAAAGTCCCATTTCCACCGCTGTTTATTTTGGCAGGAAAAACCCCAGTTTGACACACAACCATCCCTGGAGGTCACGGAGGCCAAAGCTCATCCCGAGGCCGCACCAAGCCCGGAGACTTGGGGTTATGTGGGGCTTCCCACACGGTTAAAAGCAAGGCCGAGCGATCATTTCCAAGCCAAGGAAGGCAAACAAGGGTGTCAGCACAGGAGTTAAGAAATCCCTGCCCACGAAACCTGGGATGTGTTGCATGAGCACGGGAACATTCCTCGTTTCTCGCTTCCTCCCCCTGCCTTGACCTTGGGCCCATTTGCGATCCCGTTGCGCAAACGGCTCTTGCAACCCAGCTCCTGCTTCCAGCAGAAAATCCTCGCCTCTGGAGGGGCAGGCAGAGGCCAGCCCTGCCCTGAGCTCCGGGGTGAGGGTCTGGTGGCACCCAGGAGACCTGGCAGCCCCGGGAATGCTCTGGATCCTGCTCTGAGCTGGGCTGGCTTCCTGATATCCCCTATCCAGCAACAGCTCCCTCAGGAAGGTGCTGGAAGCCAGGGAAAGTCCTCACGCTCCTCTGCTGGGCCACACATGGTCATCCCCTTCTCTGGGATGGCTCCCAGGATGAGGAGATGTGGGATGTGGGAGATAATCTTCACTCCAGAACTCTGGGTATTCCCATGGTCGAGGAGGGCACGGAGTGATAGCACTGGGGGGATGGTTTGAAGCTGAAGGAGGGCAGGGTTAGATGGGATATTGGGAAAGATTTGTTCCCTGGGAGGGTGGGGAGGCCCTGGAATCAAATTCCCAGAGAAGCCGTGGCTGCCCCTGGATCCCTGGCAGTGTCCAAGGCCAGGTTGGACACTGGGGCTTGGAGCAGCCTGGGACAGTGGAAGGTGTCCCTGCCCATGGCAGGGGGTGGGAATGGGATGAGCTTTAGGATCCCTCCTAACCCGAACCATTCCGTGATTCTACGAAGCGCAGCAAATCCATGGAGATGGCAGCAGCCTCCTCCCAGCTTTCCGAAATCCGCTGGAACCTTCCCGCTGCCGTTCATCTCCGTTTAGGGAGGCAGGGATGGTGCAATTCCGCTCATCCTGCTGGGAAGTGCCTCTTGCGTCCGGGCCTGACTTTGAGCTGAAGCTGGAGCTCTGCTCTGCACGGAGATGATTTCCTGAGCTGGAGCCTCCCCTGGGAGCTGGAGTGGATCCAGGAGAAGGTTATTCCGGGTAAGCTGCCTGAGGGATTTCAACAGATAATTCCGTGGATCTCTAGAACACCCTGGCTGGAGAACAGTAATCTTTTAATTGGATTCCCTCCGGATAATTACCCTGCTGGAGCTGCTCATGTCCAGCTCTCTAGAAACACATCCTGGCGTCTCCATGGAAGGCTCCAGAAACAGCTCCAGGAAAAAGCCAGGAAGTGTTGATTCACCTTGGAATTTCTACAGCACTGAGTGTGGTGGCCAGAAAAGCATGGCTTATGCATTTATCCCACCAAAGTCATGGAAGTGCCTTTTGGTCCTGCTTTTTTTTTGGTTCTAGTGCCACATTTAAGAACCATGAGTTGAGTATTTCTGGTGCTGCTTTTCACTGACCTGAGGATGAAGCAAAGATAAGGAATTATAATTCCCGTCAAAATTCACGTTCATTTTAAAAATAAATCAGATTTTTCAGGGAATGTGTGCAGACCTTGGGGAGTGTGTAAGCCTGGCATTGTGTGCAGTGTCCAACTCAGGGGGCCGATCCTGGAGCTTGATTTTCAGGAATTTGTTGCTGTTTGTGGCAGAAAAAATCCAGAACGAGGTTCCTAACGCAAACGGGTTGTAATAGACACCAGATTCCAGCTAAAAGTCAGGATTTGGTCCCACAGACACCCAAGAGTCTGGAGTCAAGTGGGTGTTTGTTTGTTTGTCTGCTCCTCGTCTGCTCCAGTGACCTTCAGCTTGCTGTCCCTGTGGAGCTGGGAATCGGTGGATTCCACGGGACAGACTCCTGGTTTTGCATGTGTGTCTCCACTGAGGTTATCCCAAAAGATATTCCAAGGGAAAAGCCAGCACTCATCTCTTCAGGGATGTAATCCAGGAGCTTTTCTTGACAAGGATACAGAGTTGACCTTTCTGGCCATAATTCCCTCAAATACAAATCCAGACCTGGGTTGAAACGCTGTGTCCCACTCATTCATCTGTGGAAGGAGCTGAACTTCAGCTCTGGATATTTCTCATGTTGATCCATTCCCATTTCAGCTGGAATTTCAGTGCTGTGCCACAAGGGAAAGGTGCCTCCTGGCAAATGGATCCTCCTCCAGAACAACCCCAAACATCCAAATTCCAAAGCGTGGAATGATTTGGATGGCTTGGCTGAAGAAAAAGAGCCTTGAACTGGAGGGATCCCCATCTCTGGGGATTGGTTTTGCCAACGCACACCCAGAACGATCAAATTCTGCATCATTAAAATACAAACACAATTCCCACAGCCCAGGGCTCACCTGGAGTCATTTAGTCCCAGAAGGGAGGTCTCAAACCTCTCATCAAACCCAGAATTTCTCCTAAAACTGATCCCTAAAACTTCGTATTTTGTGCTTTACCCAGGTTGTAGTTTTTATACATATTCCCCATATTGCTGAGAACACCAGAATTACAACCACAAGTGGTCAGGAGTGGGTTGGGGAGGGATGTGTCACTTGTGTCCCCACTTATCAGGAGCCCAAACCCGTGGGGAGGAGATTTGTTCCCATTCCTTACTCCAAAGGCTCCGGCTCAGCCTGTGCCTGGCCCAGCACGGAGCCGTTTGTTTGACCTCCAGCTCTGCCTCAACATCCTGATAAACGAGAGGGAGCCTGATTGGACAGAAGAATATCTGGGGCATTTTTATGTCAGAATATCAGGGAAGCAGGAGAGGATTTAATCTCATCCAGAGGCACATTTTTCCATAAATCAGGACAGCAGGACGTCCCTTGGTTTTTCTCTTGGAGCACCCCAGAGGAGGCAGGTCCCAGCTCCAGTTGGAATCACTGCTCTAAATCCCATTTCCTATTTGCAGGGGCAATCAAAGAAACAAAATGTTTATCGTTCCCTTTGGATATCATTCCAGTAAAAAAAGTCCATGTCAACAGCCCATGGTGACCCAAAATGTGATCCTCCTGGGTTTTTACACATCTGTCTGAAAAAACTGTAGAACAACAAAACAAAAAAACTACCAAAAAAAACGCTATAAAAATTAACTGTGAACCAAACAGGCCATGAAGAAGTGATGCTCTGAGCCCAGAAATTGCAGGCATTTTGATTATTTGGCTGGAATGACCGATACATTCCTGGCTGGAATTCTCTAACGTGTGTTAGAGAATTAACATATTCTACATAACATATTCTACATTAACATAAGAATAAAGTGCTTTAACCTGTCCTTTGAANCCTGGCTGGAATTCTCTAACGTGTAACCAAGTGCTTTAACCTGTCCTTTGACAAGGGACAATGATTTTAAACTGACAGAGAATGGAATTAGATTGGATATTGGGAAGGAATTGTTCCCTGGGAGGGTGGGCAGGCCCTGGCACAGGGTGCCCAGAGCAGCTGTGGCTGCCCCTGGATCCCTGGCAGTGCCCAAGGCCAGGCTGGACACTGGGGCTTGGAGCAGCCTGGGACAGTGGGAGGTGTCCCTGCCCATGGCAGGGGTGGCACTGGATGATTTTTAAGGTCTTTCCAAACCAAACCATCCATGATTCTATGACCCCCAACACCAGCCTTACAGTGACCACTCTTGGCTCTTTTGATGATCTACGTGGTTTTTAAACCATACAAGGTTTTAGGGGATATTTGCTGAAAATCCAGCTTTGCTAAACAATCCAGAAGCTTCCAGACATGCTGGGTGTGGTGTGAGAGTTTCTGTGACAACTTGGAACTTTGAAAGGAGCCTGATCCCAGCAGGAGGAACAGCACGAGCCATATCCCGCAGCATCCATGCATGGTGGGAGGCTACAGAAGGGTCAAGACATTTCTCAAGGACATAGGGACAGAGCCTGGCTGCTGGCACAGCTCTGCCAGCCCAGAAGGGCTGTGTTTGTGTTTTCCTGGTGGCAGGACCAGCATGGATTCCACGAGTTCGAAGGAAAACATGGATTTACTGAGTCTCTGTTAGGAAAACATAGGGAAGTGTAAATCTTCAAGGTGTGAGAGCCATATTTAAATCAGTGGGACTGAGGAACCAAAGCAGCTCTGAGAAGTTGGGTGGTTTGTCCCACGGGACTGAAACTCCCGTAACTGGCAGTGCAGCTGGGGAAGGGGCTGGAGAGGGAGTCATAGGAGAATCCCAGGATCCCTGAGGCTGGAAAAGCCCTCCCAGCCCGTCAAGGCCAAGCTGTGCCCGATGCCCGCCTTGTCACCCTGCCCAGAGCACTGAGTGCCACGTCCAGGACACCTCCAGGGATGGGCACTCCAAACCTCCCTGGGCAGCTCTTGCCAAGGCCTGACCTCCCTTTCCATGAGGAAATTGCTCCTGGTGTCCACCCCGAGCCTCCCCTGGCCCAGCCTGAGGCCGTTCCCTCTCCTCCTGTCCCTGTTCCCTGGGAGCAGAGCCCGACCCCCCCGGCTGCCCCCTCCTGTCAGGGACTTGTGCAGAGCCACAAGGGCCCCCTGAGCCTCCTTTTGAAGGAGTCAGAGGATCTCCCCTGGAAGGGCAGCTGGAGCTGGACAAGCCTGCCGGGAATGCTGCAGGGTGTGGAGGGAGCCCCTTGCATGGGAAGAACTCCCCCAGTTCAGTGCTCACAGAGGGATCCTTACCCACACCTGGGGTTGCTCCAGAGGCGATCCCGGAGCTCGGCTGGCCCCTGACTTACACCAGCTGGGATGCACTTGGCCCTTCCTCCGCATCCAGCTGAGTTACCTGGAGTCCAAGTGCAGAACTGGAATCAGCATTTTCCTCGTTTCAAACTGGTCAGCGCTGGAATTTTGCCACCCACAGCTTGGCCCCTGCTGCCCCTCAGAGCTGGCACCTGGGCTTCCTCACCTGCTCCCGCTCCCTGCCTTCCCCCAGCCAAGGATAGGCGGGATTGGGCCGCTCCAGCCGGGCTGGCGTTTCCGGGAGCGACCACAGCGTGTCCCCACAGAGCTGTGCTTCCATGCGTCCATGCCTGCTCCCTGCAGCAGGAGCGCGTCCAACCGCGGGCCCATCTGCGCGGCCATCAACGCGCCCCGCTCCAGCGCCGCTGCAGCCGCGGCTGCCACGGGCAGGCCCGGCGGGAGAACGATCCCGCCCCGGCCTTCAGCCGTGCCCGATCCACCCGGGCCGCGCCCGCTGAGGCGAGGACGGAGTCGTAAAAAAACCCCCAAAACCCCCAACAAAGCGAGCAGCGGAGAAACCCCAACAACAGCGAAAGGTCACGGCTCAAGGTCTGCTGCTCATTACTGAGGAATAACACCGGGAGCCGGCCTCATTTGCATAATGAGTTTCATGCTGGGCCCTGACACGTCCCAGAACCAGGGGCTGACAGAGAGCAGGGTTAGTTTGAAATTAGGGAGGAATTGTTCTCGGTGACGGAGGGGAGGTGCGGGAACACGGTGCCCAGAGAAGCTGTGGCTGCCCCTGGATCCCTGGCAGTGTTGCCTGCAGGCATTTTTCATGGAGAGGAGCTGCAGGAGCTGTGGGATGCAGGGAGATCTCTGGCCAAACTGGAGGAAAGGCAGATTGGAGGGAAAAAGGGAAAAAAATGAAAGGATCCCTTCAAGACCAGGAGGAAGAGCAACCAGTTGAGATGGGGAGAGAGACTTCTGCCTCAGCTGTGAGGAGTGTCAGGAAGCTCAGGGACATGAAAACCCTCCTGGAGGGAGCTGGGAAGGAGCTGGAGCCCCAGGAGCAGCTGAGGGAGCTGGGAAAGGGGCTCAGCCTGGAGAAAAGGAGGCTCAGGGGGGCCCTTGTGGCTCTGCACAAGTCCCTGACAGGAGGGGGCAGCCGGGGGGGTCGGGCTCTGCTCCCAGGGAACAGGGACAGGAGGAGAGGGAACGGCCTCAGGCTGGGCCAGGGGAGGCTCGGGTTGGACACCAGGAGCAATTTCCTCCTGGAAAGGGAGGTCAGGCCTTGGCAAGAACTGCCCAGGGAGGTTTGGAGTGCCCATCCCTGGAGGTGTCCTGGACGTGGCACTCAGTGCTCTGGGCAGGGTGACAAGGCGGGCATCGGGCACAGCTTGGCCTCGCTGGGCTGGGAGGGCTTTTCCAGCCTCAGGGATCCTGGGATTGTGTGAGCTGTGTGAGGGAGGCCATGCAGTAAATGAGGTGGAGCCAGCACTGCTGAGGTCAGGGGGTACCTCCAGCAGTGGCAACGAGCAGACAGAGCTGGGGCACAGGTGTCACACAGATGTCACTGCTGGGCGCTGAGCAGCAGCACTGAGATCCCTCATGGTAGAAGGCCAGGAATGGGCTCCAGCTCCCAAATCCAGTGGGATTTTTTCTTTCAGGTCACTCCACTGCCCTACAGCTCTGCATGTTCCTGCTTTGATCAGGGCACCCCAACAATCCCCCCCTGGGCATCCCTGGCAGCGGTGCCCAAACCCTCCTGGAGCTCTGGCAGCCTCGGGGCCGTGCCCATTCCCTGGGGAGCCTGGGCAGTGCCCAGCACCCTCTGGGGGAAGAACCTTTCCCTGATCTCCAGCCCGAGCCTGCTCTGGCCCAGCTCCAGCCGCTCCCTGGGTGCTGTCCCTGTCCCGGGAGCAGAGATTGGAGCTGTCCCTCTGAGGAGCTGCAGTGGGACCCTCAGGGTCACAGAGCTCCTTGCCATGGGGCCAGCGGGGAACTGAGGGCCCTGGGGCTGTTTAAACTCTACTTTTTTTTGATCCTCTTGATTTTTGTTGCCTTGGGGGAGAGGTGCTGTGACCCTCCTTTTTTTCCATCCTTTGTTACCACAGAGCTTGGGAACCAGAAGAGCAAATCCCCCTTATCCTGGAGCTGCTGCCATGAGCAGCTGGCACAGGGATCTGAGCTGTGCCTTGCAGCCTGGAGAAGGGAAAGGTCAGGACAGCATGTGATGACCCCCCAGCTGCCTCCCAGTGCCATGAGCCTTCTCCCTGGGCACAGGGACTGTGGGTGACCTCTGGGACTGCACGCCGCCAGCGGTTCCAGATGTGCAGTGAAATGGGAGCTGACTTTCAGGAATGGTTCCTTGCCAGCAGCTCCTCAGTGTGAGGCCAGTGCTGATTGCTGGTCCTTGACCACAGGATTACACTTGTCAGCCACAAAGGGTTTTGACCACACGTGCCTTGTTCTGCACTCGCTGACCTGCGGGACAGTCCTCACCTCTGTCCCTGCTGTCTCACCCCATGGACACACGGGTCCCACCCTGTCCCATCGCTGCAGGACCAGCTGCCCTCCCCTGGGGCAGGGTGGTGAGGAAATGCCCCACTTGGGGTGTTCAGCTGGAGGAGACTGATTGCAGGTACAACTTCCATGTGAGGGGAAAAGGAGGGACAGCTCCGAGCTCTGCTCCTGGGACAGGGACAGCACCCAGGGAGAGGCTGGAGCTGGGCCAGGGCAGGCTTGGGCTGAAGAGCAGGGAAAGGTTCTTCCCTCAGAGGGTGCTGGGCACTGCCCAGGCTCCCCAGGGAATGGGCACAGCCCCGAGGCTGCCAGAGCCCCAGGAGCATTTGGGCACCGCTGCCAGGGATGCCCAGGGGGGGGTGTTGGGGGTCTGGGCAGGGCCAGGGGCTGGATCCATGATCCTATGGGTCCCTTCCAGCTCAGGACATTCCATGATCCGGTGATCTCTCCCAGGCACTCAGGACACATTTGGCAGGAGCTCGGGATGGGGCTGAGCTCCCCGTGGTCATTTGGGTGGTCACACAGAGCTGATAACAATGGCAGTGCAGATAATCCCAGTGTGGGGCTGATACCTCGTGTCAGCAGCAGGACAGCAAACACCAGGCAGGGGAGGCAGGTGGGACATCCCAGGAGGGACAGGGATTGTGGTGACCTGAGAGGCCCAGGTGCAGCCAAACCGTCTGTGAGTGACAAATTTGGGGAGCACCGTAGGGCAACACCCATCCCAAAAGGGGGAGATGCTTTCCCACGTCCTGGGCAATGGGAACAGGGAATAATCCATGCAGTGCATGGCCCTGCCAAGCTCCCTGGTGGCACTGCCACAGAGGACATGAGGCAAAACCACCCAGCAGCTGCTGTGGAATGTGATGTGGGATCATGGGAAAGCCAGGCTGGAGGTGCCCTCAGAAGCTGTCTGGCCTGGCCTCGTGCTCCAGAGAAGTCCAGGCTTGAGCTGGACTGAAACGCTGCTGGGATTTGTGGGAGAATGGCCATACCTATGGAATTCCCTCCAGGGAGAGGGACGGGGTGCTCTGCCCCTTCCCCAGAGCAGCTCCAGGTGCAGCACGGGCAGACAGGGATCCCTGGCTGTCCATCCACTGCTCCTGCTCTGGAACTGCTGCTGGAATGACCCCACCTTCGCTGGGGGCAGGGGCTGTGGGACTCCTCCCCTGTCCAGTGTCATCCATGGAGTGACAGCTTCCTGTGGAGCTACAGCTTCCCACCTTCCACTGCTCTTCATCCCTGATGAGCTGCTAATTATTGTTCATTAATAAGGGTGACCTGAAAGTGTCTTCTCAGCAGTACAGGCGTGGAAGTGTTCCAGGCCAGGTTGGACGCTGGGGCTTGGGGCACCCTGGGATAGTGGAAGGTGTCCCTGCCCATGGAATGGGATGATCTTTAAGGTCCCTTCCCACCCAAACCAGTCTGGGATTCCACGATTCCGTAGCAGGATGTAATCCCACAACAATTATCCCTCTAAGCCAGGCTCCATGTAGGATTCCTAAGCTGCTACTCCAGCTCCAAGCCCTCCGGACACCAGGGAGACGTTTAAAGCAGGAAAAAGAAAAGCAGTGGCACAAGGAAGATTCCAGCTCTTTCAATCCCACTCAGTTCTCCTGCTTTAACTGGACAAACAACTCCCTGACACACAAACTCACAAAACACATTCCAATAAACGATCAGAATTTTAACTTTAGCTTTTCCAAACCCTTGGGGATAACCCAGCTCCCAGGTTTGTGCTTACACCGGGAAAAAGGGCCAGGAATGAGTTGGGGTGACTGCTTGCTTGGGGTGTTGGACACAAATTGTCCCCTGCAGACACAGGGATGAGTCCAACAGCTCTGGCTGCGCTGTCAAATCCCAACCCTCAGCAGATTTGCCCTCCTTGGAAATGTGGTCACACCGTTTTCTCCTCAATCTGCAAAAACAAAAGTGGGGTTTTTCCACTCCCCCATAAAGTAAAAGCGACGTCTTTGCTCCAACTTCCACTCGCCCGGGGAAATTTCACCTCCAGGCAAACACCACCCATGGAAAACTCCACGGGCAAAGGTGAGTGTTTTGGAAAGTTAGGAGAGTGTGAAAAATAGGGGCCAGAATGGAAACTATTCCTGCAGTAGTAGGCACAGGATTGGATTCCCATCTTGGGTTCCTTCTCCACAGTGTCCCCAGCCAAGGCTGTCACACACCGAGGGCAAACAAAGCCAACAATGAGCTGACCAAAATTCAGTGTTATTCCACGGAACATAGTTGAGGTGAGGGGAGTTATGTGGGATGGAAGCTGAGGTTAAGCGAACACAAAGGAGAAGGAATTCGGGCACTTTGGGGGACGTGCAGGGAATATTTTTCCTTCGCATCTGGTGCAAATTGGAGATGGCCAGGCTCAGAATCCATACCCTGGGCCAAGCCAGTGGTTGGGCTTAAAAACAGGGCAATTGTCTTCGAAAACTTAAATATTGTTTCTCTAGGATTTGTGGCTGTGTAGCCTCGAGATGTTCCATAGGGAATGCTGGGAGTGCCAGGGTGAGGTGAAATGACCCTGCTGAGGCCAAGCGGGAAGGTTTCAGAGAAAGGCTCCAGGACCTCTGAGCTGAGGTCCCTGAGGAGACTCGTGGAGGTGGCACTTCCAAAAAAAAGGTGTTGGTTGAGGAGGAGTGAGCACTTCCCATCCCACCTTTCCTGCACTCTCTCCTTGTTCCCTGGCTGCTTGATTTTGGGTTTTTTTAAACGCTGCAATTTCTTAGTTTGTCCTTCCCTGTGCAGTCCTTCACTGAGGGGGACAGGGATGCTGCAGAAAGGCTGCAGAGATCCACAGGCAGCGGCAAAAGTGCTGCTTCAGCTCAGAATCCCAGGATCCCTGAGGCTGGAAAAGCCCTCCCAGCCCAGCGAGGCCAAGCTGTGCCCGATGCCCGCCTTGTCACCCTGCCCAGAGCACTGAGTGCCACGTCCAGGACACCTCCAGGGATGGGCACTCCAAACCTCCCTGGGCAGCTCTTGCCAAGGCCTGACCTCCCTTTCCATGAGGAAATTGCTCCTGGTGTCCACCCCGAGCCTCCCCTGGCCCAGCCTGAGGCCGTTCCCTCTCCTCCTGTCCCTGTTCCCTGGGAGCAGAGCCCGACCCCCCCGGCTGCCCCCTCCTGTCAGGGACTTGTGCAGAGCCACAAGGGCCCCCCTGAGCCTCCTTTTCTCCAGGCTGAGCCCCTTTCCCAGCTCCCTCAGCCGCTCCTGGGGCTCCAGCCCCTTCCCTGCTGCTCTTCTCCCAACCACAGAGCTCCAGCTGTGCTGGTGATGAGCAAAGGCGGAGAAAATCCTGGGAGCCATGAACAAACTTTTTATTTACCTTGTGGAAATCTCAGCTCTCCTGGGGGTAGAATTCACGATTTCCCCCCTCCTTTCCCACCATTTTTTTTACACTTCCACAGCTGGCCCAACAATAATTTCAAATAATCCCATTTCCAAGACACAGCAGTGGCTGTGGACGGTCACGGCTGCATTTGGGATCATCTCAATTTACCTCAACGTAATTTAAAATTCTTTTCGTGCTCTATAAGTGGGTTTCCATTAAATCACCCATAATATTCCTTTAACCCCAGGTCAATGTTTGGCTTCCAGTGCCTATATTTAAATACGATTAGAGGAACTCTGCCTCCTGATGAAGCAATTCCATATAAAGCAAACTTATTGTAATTTAATTTCTCTTTTGAACTGGAGGCAGAGTCTGAATCCACATTTATTTCATGGAAATGAGGGGGTGGGAATGGGATTTGATTACGAGAATAAATATAAGATCATATGATTGAAAAATTAATAGCTTCCCTTATCCGACTTTAATCTGTTCAAATAACTTTAGGAAAGGCTCAAGGCCTGGAATATTTGACTATTCCGCAGTAAAGCAGCCAACCAGCTTAGCAGAGTTCCCCCTGGGAAATCCTTGATTGACTTTCTCCTTGAAAACTGAATATTTAGGGTTTCAAACAATACCTTGATGCAGCATTTTTTGACATACTTTGACCAGCTGAGAATTTATTGGGATTTTTTTTCCTGTGGCAAAAAAAAATCTTGCAGATATTTCAGTGGAATGTTTGTTGTCAGCTGAGGTCAGGCTGCAGGGTTAACTCGTGTTTGATATCCTGGATAAATCCACACTGGGAACTGGACAATGCCACGACCAAATCCCAGCAAATGGATCACAACAGGTCAATTCCATCTGGTGAGGAAAAGTTTTTCCAGGGAAGTTTAAAGGATGTAACTCTCTTGAATCCAGTTAAAAATTTAAAGCAGATTTTCCCCCAAATTTGTGCAAAACCTTTGTGTTCAATGGAAAAACCTCTGTTTGTGGGAACTCTCCAATATTATCAGTCAAACCATGGAACTGTAGAATTCCACAATGGTTTGGATTGGAGGGAGTTTAAGGATCATCCCATCCCACCCCTGCCATGGGCAGGGACACCTCCCACTGTCCCAGGCTGCTCCAAGCCCCAGTGTCCAGCCTGGCCTTGGGCACTGCCAGGGATCCAGGGGCAGCCACAGCTGCTCTGGGAATTCCATCCCAGCCCCTCCCCAGCCTCCCAGGGAACAATTCCTTTCCAATATCCCATCCATCCCTGCTCTCTGGCAGTTTAAAACCATTCCCCTTTCTCCAGTCACTATTTGCAGGGATGAAAGCTCCCTCTCCCTCCTTTTATAACCCCCTGAAGGCACTGGAAGGCCTCAAGGAGTTCTCCTGGCGCCTCCTCTTCTCCAGAACGTGGAAAACCAAATCCGCAGCCTGAGGACAACCTTGGGAAAGGATCCCTGCTCAAGGAGCTGGAAATGTGCACTGGGACTGGCAGCTCCTTTTTGGGATGCCCACATTATTCCAGAAGGAGGCATGGAGCAGGAATTCCACCGGGAGCGGCGAGATTCCAACAACGGCAGCTCCTGGAACTGTCAGGAATTCCCTGCTTCAGCTGCACTGATCTTTGATTTATGGAGAAGGTCCAGCAGGTCTCTGAGAGCTGGGGAAGGCAAACCACCTCTGAAATCACTCTTTACCTGGAGTTGAATTCCAACAGAATGGATTTATTTTCCTGGTATGGAGCATCCAGTGGCTCATGGGTTTCGTTCTTCCGTGGGAAGAGTGGAAGGGCACAGGATGGAGTTCACCCCTCCTGCATTCCTGGCACTCCAGGATTTCCCAGTTGGGCTGGAGGCTGTGGCCAGAGTTTATCAGCTCCAGACTAACCTGTCCTACCTGGATTTGTCCAAACTGTCTCCCAACGGATCGAAACCTTTGGCCTCCTCAGCATGTTGGGATTGAGGCTTTCACAACTTAATTAGACCTGGAATTAAAAAGTTCTTCCTTTGGTCTGTGTTAAAAACCTCTGCCTGATACTTTGATTAGAGCTTCTCCTTTCTTCTTTTATTACCAGGAATGGTGAGTAATCCTTCCCTGTTCCTCATTCCTCAGGATTTTATGGATCTATATTCCCATTCATCTCTTTTCCAATCTATTAATCCCTTCTACATTTCTCACCAGCATTATTTCCCTCCCTTCTCGTCTCTTCTGGTTGCACATAATGGGTTCGAACAGAGGCAAAATCCATTTTGGGGGCGGGAGGGTTTAGTTACTTCCTGATCCTTGCTCCCTGGCTTTTTCCCTTTTCCACCACCACTGAACACTGAGCTGCCTTTTCAGGGAGTTACAGCGACTCCCAGACCAATTTCCTGATTAGCAGCAGCTCAGTCAGAATCCCAGAATCCTGGAATGGTTTGGGCTGGAGGAACCTTAAAGCCCATCCAGTGCCACCCCTGCCATGGGCAGGGACACCTCCCACTGTCCCAGGCTGCTCCAAGCCCCAGTGTCCAAGCTGGCCTTGATCATTCTCTGGGCTGAGCCCCAGCGTGGGAATCAGGAAAGGGATTGGGATTGTGCCCCTGTGCCCCTGTGCTCAGGTGAGACCCCACCTGCAGAGCTGCCCCAGCCCTGGGGCCCAGCACAGGGAGGACGTGGAGCTGCTGGAGAGAGGCCAGAGGAGGCACCATGATGAGCAGAGGGATGGAGCAGCTCTGCTGGGAGCAAAGGCTGGGAGAGCTGGGATTGTTCAGCCTGGAGAGGAGAAGCTCTGGGGTGAGCTCAGGGTGGCCTTGCAGGGCCTGAAGGAGCCCCAGGAACCATGGAGAGAGAGAATTCCCAAGGGCTGGAGGGACAGGACCCAGGGAATGGCTTCCCAGTGCCAGAGGGCAGGGCTGGATGGGATCTTGGGCAGGAATTGTTCCCTGGGAGGGTGGGCAGGCCCTGGCACAGGGTGCCCAGAGCAGCTGTGGCTGCCCCTGGATCCCTGGCAGTGCCCAAGGCCAGGCTGGACACTGGGGCTTGGAGCAGCCTGGGACAGTGGGAGGTGTCCCTGCCCATGGCAGAGGGTTGGAATGGGATGAGCTTTGAAATCCCTTCCAACCCAAACCATTCCATGATTCTGGGATTCAGCTCCTCAGATTGTGCCCTTAACAGAGATCCTTCTCCACGGGAATCTCTGGAAAACCTCCATGGGATCCACATGGAAAACCCTGACA
This sequence comes from Machaerirhynchus nigripectus, assembly GCA_013397975.1. Lineage (NCBI taxonomy): Eukaryota > Metazoa > Chordata > Aves > Passeriformes > Dicruridae > Machaerirhynchus > Machaerirhynchus nigripectus. The sequence goes on along the minus strand of VZRQ01007482.1, from coordinate 193,919 downwards.
CAATTGAGGTCAGGGCTGCAGTTGTTACAAAGCCCCTCTGCCCCTTTTTTCAGACATTTATACTCAGACATTTCAGACATTTGTACTCAGATCCCTCCTCTTGCCTCTGGAACTGGAACTGTGACAGTGAAAGGATTTCTGTCCCTGCAGCCACATTCCCAATCACACAGGCTCTGGCCCTGCATTTGCAGACAATTGATGTGCAATACCTCTCTCTCTCCCTGGCTTCTCCTCAAATGAACAGCCAGAAATTCATTCAAGGCCTGTGCTCCTGTTACTGTCTAGTTGCAAGGAGCTCCTTTTGTTGGGAATCATGGAAAAGCTTTCCAAGCTTTATGCCATGAAGAAATAGTTCCCCCCTACCTGTCAGCCAAACAGCTGCTGCAGTTGGATCCCTGCTCTTTCCCTTTTGCTCCCCATTCTCCTGGAGAGTCGCTGGCTGTTGCTGACATTTGTATTGTGCCTGGCTTTATTAATTCATCAAATGCCAAGGATCTGGTTCCTCATTCTGCTGGAGCAGCTGGTTCCCATCAGCTGTTGTTACAATTGGCTTGAAAAACCTCCCAGGAGGAGCCCAATAACTCAGATTTGTCAGATCTGCAGTAATTCATGCAAGATGGGGCCTATGTGGAAATCCACATTTCTTAACTGCAAGGACTGAGATGCCAATCCTATTGTTGAATCCAAGATGGGACTTGCAGTAGAACCCACTTGTCACTGACAATTCCCATTTCCCACCCCCTTCCTGCTGCACAGCCTGAAATCTCCAGAGTTTGCTCTTAGGCCAGAGTTTTGTGTATTTCCTTTTAAGACAGAAGAAAATCTGAAAATCTGTTCAGATTTGAACAGAACAATCCAAACAATTCAGAAAATCACCCCAGTGCTCCTCAGACTCGGATAACTCCAGGAACATTGCCTTTAAATCCTCACATTTGGCATCTGCCAAAGAGGAATGTGTGGTTTGCCTCGACAGGAGAGATCTGGAAATGAACATTCGAACATTTTCTGCTTTGTAATTTGTAATTGTCCGGGCTGGTTTAGCGAGAAGAGTGTGAGTGCAATGTTCAGGGAGTTCTTAGTTCTGGTTCTCTGACTCCACACAGACCTTTTGTTATCTTTTTGACTCAGGAATTACATCAGATGTCATTTGGAACCCACTGGCGGGCCTTGCGTGACGGCGAATGCGCAGGCCCTGAGGAGAAACTCAACATTTCCTTCACAAAAACTCTGCCTCGATGCTTTTTTATTTCCTCAGCACCTCCTCACCTGCACAATAATTGTGTACAAACCAATTCGAGCTCTTGGACAGAAACAGGATAAGGGGGAATGGCTTCCAGCTGGAAGGGCAGGGTTAGATGGGATATTGGGAAGGAATTCTTAATTGTGAGGCCCAGGTTGCTCTGAGAGGTCGTGGACTCCCCATCCCTGGGAGTGTCCAAGGCCAGCTTGGAGCATCCTGGGATAGTGGAGGGTGTCCCTGCCCATGGATGAGCTTTAAGGTCCCTCCCAACCCAACCCAGTTAAAGATTCCACGATTCCATGATCCCCCGTGGGCAGAGGATCTGTCCTGCTGGGCACCCCGCAAGCAGCTCATTAAGGAAATTAAGGATCTTGTCCCACCTCTCTGTGCCTACAGCAGCTCCTCCAAACCACCCTTTTCCCAGCTTTTTTCCTGGGCACGGTGTCCTTGAACTGTGGTGTCTAATCCTGGGTGTCCTGAGGAGCCCCAGGGCCTCCACACAACTCCCAGACTCCAAGAACAAGGAACATCTTCAGCTCCGTTCCCAGCGGGCACCTCTGGCTGAGGCTGCCACGAGATCCCGGCTTCAGCTTCCTTGTGGGAATGAGGGCTGACCAAGAAAACAGAGGCAGCCTGTGGTTAAAGCCCAGGATCTGTGCTCTATTCCTGGAATTGCAGCAGATTTCCTGTGTGGCTTTGGACAAGTCACGTCAGCCAGAGCCCTCGGACCTGGGGCCAAGCCGCTGCTGCTCCAAATCAGGTGTGTGTTTGTTTGTTTGTTTGTTTGGCCAAGTGTGGATTTAGGAGCCTGATTTTCGACACCCAGGGGGGTTCTGATAAATCCTTGGTTCATATGTGTCAGGTCCCCCAGCTCTGTGGGATTCCTGGAGAGCGCTGGGTGCCAGGCCGGTTGTTTATACGTGGATTTAGGTGTGCTCAGTTCACCAGGCTGATCAGGTGGGGACTCATCTCCCTGGGCCAGTCACTTCCACCAGTGGGTGAAGAAGATCCAGGAGCACAATTCCGTCTCTTCAGGCCCTCCAGAGGCTCAGCATGTTAAGGGTGGGAAGGCTCTAATCCCAGAGAAACGCAAAAATAATAGTTTCTACTCCTGTTTGTTCCACAATCACTGAATATTCCTGTTGCATTCTCAGTGGGGAAACACTCCAGACTTGCTGGGCAGTTGTTCCCATCCTGAAGACTTTTTTTTCCCTCAAAAAGAATCCCAGAATTTACCTGCTAAGTTTTTAATTCCCTCTGCGATTCTGTCAGGATCCAATCACCAGAAAATGCCACGGAAGACCTTTTTAAACAGAAAACTGCGAGGTAGGAGCCCACACCCACTCATTATTTTCATTCCTTGTCTTAAATAACCTGTCCAAACAAACAAATACCTCTTAGGCTGAGACTTTCTACGACAATTTTTAGTCCAGGCTGGATTTTAACAGCTTATAACAACAATCCCCCCTTATTGGTAGTGGCGTGTGTGCTACCAGGGTAAAAATATTCCCGATGTGCACTCACTGGATGGGATTTAAATAGAAATATCCTTGTGATTTTGGCTGACAGAGTCCTCAGGCAAAGCTGGCTCCGTGCAGAGGCAGAACTTTTCTTAGCACAGCCAGGGGCCGGCCGGGTTTGTGTCCAGCACTCGGCCCCTCGTGGGAGGGGACAGCAGGGACAGGAATGGGGGTCTGAGCTTAGGCCCAGCCTAGGTCTGAGTGGGGTCCCCAACAGGAGACACCAGGGAGGTGTTTCACACCCCAGCAGATGGATGAGGGGTTTTTTCCCAATATCACGGAATCCCTGAGGCTGGAAAAGCCCTCCCAGCCCAGCGAGGCCAAGCTGTGCCCGATGCCCGCCTTGTCACCCTGCCCAGAGCACTGAGTGCCACGTCCAGGACACCTCCAGGGATGGGCACTCCAAACCTCCCTGGGCAGCTCTTTCCAAGGCCTGACCTCCCTTTCCAGGAGGAAATTGCTCCTGGTGTCCACCCCGAGCCTCCCCTGGCCCAGCCTGAGGCCGTTCCCTCTCCTCCTGTCCCTGTTCCCTGGGAGCAGAGCCCGACCCCCCCGGCTGCCCCCTCCTGTCAGGGACTTGTGCAGAGCCACAAGGGCCCCCCTGAGCCTCCTTTTCTCCAGGCTGAGCCCCTTTCCCAGATCCCTCAGCCACTCCTGGGGCTCCAGCCCCTTCCCAGCTCCGTTCCCTGCCCTGGACAAGCTCCAGCCCCTCCAGGTCTCTCCTGCAGGGCCCAGAACTGGACACAGCCCTCGAGGGGCCTCTCAGTGCCCGGCACAGAGGGACAATCCCTGCCCTGCTCCTGCTGGACTTATAATTTGGCCCCAATGTGCAGCAAACCCCTCAGAGATGTGGCAAACAGGAGGCCCAAAAGCAAGTGAAGGCTCTAAAAATCCTGGTGGCGAGTGAGATTCCCAAGCAAAGTGGATTGAAAATCCAAGGGAATCTTTAAACCAAATATTGGCTTTTGTAGGACAACAAAGCCAGGGTAGTGTTTGCACTCAGCCATAAAAGCTGCTGTGGTTGTGTAATCGTGTGGAGTTGTGGCCTTAGGAGGAGTTCTAAAGCAGCTGCAGCAAATTAACTTTTCAAAAGTTATTATGGATTGGGTGGAATCTAGAAAATTCCCCCATGTTATTTTTTTCTCTCTAACAGAACTGGAAAAGGCACGTTTTGGATGAGGTTTCATCTCCAGCCTCTCCCCCCGGGCAGGCACAAACCTGAAGCCTCCGAGGGGAAATGCAAAACCAGCAGCACAACCAAAAATCCCCCTCCCAAAAATGCATGGACATCTTTGTTCCTCCTTTAGGGACCTGATCCATATCCCCTGGGGTTCAGGCAAAGGATTCCCAGGGCAGGGAGCTGGCGGAACCTCTGCAAGGTGTGAATTTGTGGGGTGATCCCAACTGAGTGAATTCCGGTAAAACAGTTGGGGATCCTCGTGCCAGAGAAGGGGGTGGGCAACTCCAGAAGGAAATCCATGGAATGGCTGCCACAGCTGGCACGGGGGAACACTGTGGGTTCTGTAGTGTGCTGGAGATGGGAACTTGATCTCCCGGGTTCCAGGAAGCCCGGGAAGAGCAGCACCTCTGCCTTCACCTGTGGAGAAGTTCCAGTCCCTCAGTCAATGGCAGTGGGAATTTCTCCCCTGGCTTCACTGGGAACAGCCTCCTGGAAGGAAAGGTAGCCCAGCATAAATCAACAAAAATCCCTCAAGCTTTGTTTTCCTCGCGGTGATGTTTTGGGGGTGCTTTACAGAGGGATTCTGGCCCGAGGGGACAGAGGGGAATGCTGAGAAATAAATTCAGATTTTCCTCTGAAAATCAAGCACAGAAAGCCACCAGTGCCCTGCTTTTTTTAGAGGATAACCATAGGAAGCTGTCCCAGATTCCCAACGTTTCCCTTCAAAATCATTTCCAAGTGCTCCTCCTCAATCCCCTGGTTTTTTTCCCTGGGATCTTCAGCTCCTTGGCTCACCACTCTTCCTGATATCCCCTTTCCCACATCTAGGTCTCCTCTCACCTTCCACACATTCCCTCGTCCCATCCCACTTCTAATCCAGGTCACTGGCTGATCTTGAGGGTCTTTTCCCACCTTGGAGATCCTGTGGTTTTCCCATCTCAGGGGAAGCAGGGAGTCGTGTTTGGGGTTCTGTCTGGGAAAGATGGTTCTCAGGAGTCCAATAAAATCTTTTCCATGGAGAACCTTCCCAAAGAAAAACCATTCCCCAACCACTTCATGGAACAAAGTGATGATCCCACTGCTCAGACCTGGGTTCCCTGGAACGCTCACTTGCTGTAGGTCCCATCCAAGCCTTATCCAGCATCAGTGGAAGTTTTTGCATCAGCTCCAAGGTACTTGGGATTTCATGACAGCCTGGGTGAGGATAATTTTGTTTTCCCTACGTGAGCAGTCTTGTTCCCACTTATCCCTGCATATTTCTGCTGGGTGTTGGATCCTCCCGAGGAGAGCTGCTCATTAGCAGGAATTTTCACCCTCCAGTACCACTTCCTTAAAGCCCACTCATTGTTTTTGGCAAGTGTTCAGTTCCTCCCATTGTTTTCCTACCAAACTTTCACTCCTGGATCCATTCCCCGTGCTGGTGGCAGGATTTACCTTCGGAGCAGGCAAACAGGGAAGTAGCTGGGCCCTGGGAATTCAGCTCCTTGCTGCCGTGAGTGAAGGATTTTGTGGGTGCCACACTTCACTTCTGGCCCTGGAAGGTGAAATGTTCATTGTCCCTCTGCATCCACAGGGAACAAAGCTGGCTCGTCTCCATGAAACACTCATGGGACTGCAACAGGAAGCTCCTGCTTTGTCTGCTGGACTTTCCCCTCCGGGTTCTAGAGAAAAAGATCAGAAAAGAAGGAAAATCGTTAAGGCTGCAGCAGACCCAGGTTTTAGTCGTGAACTGAGAGCAGGGGATGAGCACCAGCTCCTGGGCATCTTGTCCCTAAATGGGAAAAGTTAAAACATCACAGGATCTTCGTAGCCACATCTCCACCCGGTGGGAATTCCGAGCTGCTCCAGTAGAACCAGTATAGACCACTGAGCTCTGCTTATGGAATTCCTAAGTCCGGGTGTGCTCCAGGTCATTTTAGTGAATAACTGTACACAGGTCACAGTTTTCCAGGTGATTTGGGGCTGTCCAGTGCCCGGATGGTCTGAAAATCCTGGGTAACTTCAGTGGCAGCCAAAAATTGCTCTGCCCAGAGCAGCTGTGACTGCCCCTGGATCCCTGGAAGTGTCCAAGGCCAGGCTGGACACTGGGGCTTGGAGCAGCCTGGGACAGTGGAAGGTGTCCCTGCCATGGGAATGGGATGATTTGTTAAGATCCCTCCCAGTCCAAACCATTCCATGATTCTTAGAGCCATTTTCTCTTTGAGTAGACAGAGTTCCTACAGAAGAACCTCCGTGTGTCTCCAGGGAAAATCCACAGCCCTTCTAAGGTGACCTTGATGTTCCTGAGTGGTGCCTGTGCAGAGCTCTCTGTCACAAGTAGCTGCTAAAGCCACACATTAAAACCAGGTTTAAACAAGCAAACAGCTTGAGAGGAATAAATGTTTGAGCAGACCCCCATCTAAAGCACCCCCTGCCAGCTCCAAGACTTTATTACCCTTGGTCTCCTTCCCTGCAGACTCCGAGGAGCAGGAGCTGTGGATAACAGCTGCTCATCCCTTACATTTCCCCTCCACCCCAAAGCTTCTCTCCCTGTTTTCCACAGTTCACGGAGCAGCCAAGCCACTCAGGGCCTTGCCAGAGGCCACTGCCCACTCCTGTCAGGAGCCCAGTGACGCAGCTGCACTCAGACAATGGCTCCTTCTCCTCCTTGGATGCAGCTCGGGAACCATCCCAGTCTTTTCTTCCCTCTCCATCTGCGGAGAGTCATCCCTGCTGGCAAGGACGGCGTGGACTGTGATAAATCAGCATCCATCCCGCTCCAGCCTCTCCTGGAATTTGTCACTGCAGAGGGACATTTGTCACGGCTCTGACAGGGCAGGGATTGAAGCAGTGCTGCAGATATTCAGGTTCAGTCTGTTTTTCCAGCAGGACGAGCAGGCTCTGCAGTGCAGCTCTTCCAGGAGCTGTTCCAGCCTGGCAACAGGCTTGGAATGAGTCTGTTCCTGAACGTCCATCACCCACAGAGTGAACCAAAGGAACAACAAAATAGGGGAGAGTGGATCATGGAATCCCAGACTGGTTTGGGTTTGGATTAAAGATCATCTCATTCCACCACCCCAGCTTGTTCCATCCCTGGCAGTGTCCCAGGCCAGCTTGGACAGGGCTTGGAGCAGCCTGGGACAGTGGGAGGTGTCCCTGCCCATGGCAGGGGTGGCACTGGATGGGCTTTGAGGTGCCTCCCAACCCAATTCCTTCTGTGAGTCCATGATCTCCTGGTTCTCTTGACCTTGCAGGATAATTAGAATCTCATCCTGCTGCATCATTCCCCGCTGGGAAATGCCTGGATTTGTTGTCACTGTCACCCATGGGATGTCATTACTTCCTGTCAAACCCTGCTGCCTGAGAAACTCCGTCTCCAGGTTTGCGTCTCGTTGTGGTGGGAACAGCAGGAAACTCAGCTCTGCTGCAGAGATTTTATGGACAGTGACGGGAGACAATAAATGGATGCAGAACAGGGATGGCAGGATTTCAGGATTTCAGGAGAAAATCCTGCAGAGCAGAGCTGGCAGCAGTCAGAGCTCACGGCTGCTGTGGGAGAAAACAAGGAAAGGGAAGGGTGAAAACAAAAAATCCCAGACTGGTTTGGGTTGGGAGGGACCTCAGAGCCCATCCAGTGCCACCCTATCCCACTTCCCACTGTCCCAGGCTGCTGCAAGCCCAGTGTCCAGCCTGGCCTTGGGCACTGCCAGGGATCCAGGGGCAGCCACAGCTGCTCTGGGCACCCTGTGCCAGGGCCTGCCCACCCTCCCAGGGAACAATTCCTGCCCAAGATCCCATCCAGCCCTGCCCTCTGGCACTGGGAAGCCATTGCCTGTGTCCTGGCACTACACACCAAAGTCAGCCTCCAGGTACAAATCCATGAGAAAGGAGGATCCATAAGCTCAGATTTCTGTGGAACAGCTGTGTCTCTGTGTTAAAGGTGACTGTTCCCATGTGCTCAGATATTCCAGAACCCAAGCACTTCTGCTTCAAGATTCCCCCCGGGTTTAGGATATTTTTGGGATATTTAGGATATTTTCAGGACTTTCTATGTCTGTTTGGATTTCTGGATTTGTGGTAGTTACAGGGAGACCTGGCCATGCTTTTTTCCATCCCAGATGTTCCCGCCGTATAGATACTTCCATAAAATTGTGCCTGACTGGGATCTCACATTGTCCAGGACCTTCCTGGCAGAGGAACCTCAGAGTTCTGAGTCAGAGCAGAGATGCCTCAACAAGGGCTTCATTCCTGCTCTTCCCACATAATAAAAGTGTTCGGGAAATGTTGGCTCTGTAGAATATCCTGTGTCTCCCATGTTCTCATTCCAAATGTCCGTGTTGTCATGTCCAGGAAACTGGAGAAGGTGTGGAACAGCTTTCTATGGCTAACGAGGACATTCTGGAAGGTTTGTCCATAATCCAAATGTGAAAAGGGATATTGAGAGTTAAGGAACAGAAAAGGAGAGGCAAAAAGTGATGGAGACAGGGATGAGGGGTCAGGGATTGTGAGGAGGATGGGAAGAGTTCGGGTCCAGTGGAGGAGCCATGGGCAAGGCAGGCAGGGAATTGGTTTGGGCAGAAGGACTTGGGATCCTCTGGAATCTCAGTTGCCTCCAGGGAATGCGTTTTAAGTAAAGCAACGAGGGAAAACCAAAGGAGGGGTCTCAGCCAAGCAACTTTGGAAAGGCTTTTATTCCAGGGGGTTGGATCTGCTGGAATTTCCCCCTGGCAGCAGCAGGAGCAGGGCAGGGATTGTCCCTCTGTGCCGGGCACTGAGAGGCCCCTCGAGGGCTGTGCCCAGTTCTGGGCCCTGCAGGAGAGACCTGGAGGGGCTGGAGCGTGTCCAGGGCAGGGAACGGAGCTGGGAAGGGGCTGGAGCCCCAGGAGCGGCTGAGGGAGCTGGGAAAGGGGCTCAGCCTGGAGAAAAGGAGGCTCAGGGGGGCCCTTGTGGCTCTGCACAAGTCCCTGACAGGAGGGGGCAGCCGGGGGGGTCGGGCTCTGCTCCCAGGGAACAGGGACAGGAGGAGAGGGAACGGCCTCAGGCTGGGCCAGGGGAGGCTCGGGGTGGACACCAGGAGCAATTTCCTCCTGGAAAGGGAGGTCAGGCCTTGGAAAGAGCTGCCCAGGGAGGTTTGGAGTGCCCATCCCTGGAGGTGTCCTGGACGTGGCACTCAGTGCTCTGGGCAGGGTGACAAGGTGGGCATCGGGCACAGCTTGGCCTCGCTGGTGCTGGATCTGTTTTCCACCCTCAGGGATCCTGGGATCCTGTGCTCCCGGCCACCAGCGGCCAGGCACACAAACAGCCGAGGATTTTTGTTTGCACTGCAGATGGACAGAAGGAAATCCAGCTGCACTCGGCCTCCACAGCTGTTGGATCCAAGCCTTTCCCATCTCCCAGAGCTCCGAGCTGTGGCTGGAGCTGGATCCCAGCGAGGGAAGGGTTAACTCCACACCTGTGGGCAGCTCCCGAGGTGTTTTTTCCCTGCACACATAATTAGGCTGTGAGCTCATTTACAGCCCCTAATGAGGTCATTATGATGCCACCGGTCGATTTTGCCAGAGCTGGCAATCCCTAATCTGCTTCCTCCCCAGCAGCTCCCAAAGGAAGGGAGAAACCCAAACACCCATCCCAGCTAACAATGCCTTTATTTGCGCTGCTGCGGCCCCAAATGCCTTTGTTTATTCCCCCTCTTTCTGATGGGTTTTCCACAACAAGGAACTCACGGGAGATCAATGCAGCGCAAATCCACTCTGCCTTTTCCATGCCTTTCGTTTTCTCTGCACCTCCCTCTGACCATTCCCGAGAAAACCAGAGGTGAACTTCATAAATCTTTGGGAAAAGCCCTGGCTCGGCAGGGACACATCGCCTGCACACTCCTGCCTTCCTGGGGGGACAGCAGTGTCCACTGAGCACAGATTCCTGGGAGAAGTATGCCAGGAAACAGCAGTGGGAATGCCAGCAAAGAGGAATTTTTGTGGGAATCAGGGAAGGGATGTGGATGGGAGCAAAGATAAAAAGGGGTTAATCCACCCCGGTCCAGTTCCATACTCACCAGTGCATGGACAAACAGGGGTGGAAATTCCTTTGGTCAGTCATGGAATCATGGAATGGGTTGGGTTGGAAAGGATCTTAATGGTCATCCAACTCCACCCCTGCCATGGCAGGGACACCTCCCACTGTCCCAGGCTGCTCCAAGCCCCAGTGTCCAGCCTGGCCTTGGGCACTGCCAGGGATCCAGGGGCAGCCCCAGCTGCTCTGGGCACCCTGTGCCAGGGCCTGCCCACCCTCCCAGGGAACAATTCCTGCCCAAGATCCCATCCAGCCCTGCCCTCTGGCACTGGGAAGCCATTCCCTGTGTCCTGTCCCTCCAGCCCTTGGGAATTGTCTCTCTCCATCTTTCTTGTTGGCGCCCTCAGGTCCTGGAAGGCCACAATGAGGTTGCTTCAGTGCTGGGGCACTGGTGACAGGGTTTTTGTGGCTCCTGAAGTGAGATCAAAAAGAAAATTCCAGCTCATGGAAGGGAGGGCAAGGAGGACGCTTGAGGGCAAGTGCAGCTCGAAAGAGGAAGAGGCAACGAGTCCACCGGGGCTTGCTTTTAAAGCAGGTTCTTTCTGCTCTCTGGGTTTGTCTGGGGCACGTCCTGCACTGCCAGAGGGAAGAGGAATCACCTCGGAATTCCAGTGGATGAGCAGAACCAGACTTCTGGATTGGCTTTGACCACCCAGCTCACTGGTGGGAGCCCTCTGGAGCTGCAGCTTCCAAGAGAAATGGGCACTGCAGGGTGGGGGAAAGGGGGGAAGCCACGCTGGGGAAATGTCCCTGCTCCATCCCTCGGGATTGTCAGGGCCCTGCGTGGCTCAGGTGACAAAACTCTGGTCACATCCAGCCCGGAGTGGCCCTGGCAGCTGTGGGGTCCCTCCTGCTGGCACCACCTCACCTGGGATCTTTGGGATTTGTCCCTGAAAACAGCTGGAGCCCAGCAGGACATGAAGGATGTGCTCCCACCTGGGATGTTTGTCCTGCTCTGGGCTTAGAACTGTTCCCAGAGCCCCTGAGCAGCACTGGAACTACCAAAATCCCTCTGGAGATGCTTCCTCATCTTTCCTGAGAGCAAGGAATGCTGAACTTGTCGCTTCCACCCAAGGCACAAGCACTAAATCCACCCTCTGCACCCGGACACGAGGAGGATCCATGGCACAGCTTCCATGGAGAAGCAGAACACCCCCAGGATCTCAACAAGGCCCTTTTGTGCTGCTCTGTTCCCTGACCAAAACAGAGCAGCACCTTCTGGCTGTCCAGGCTGACGTCCAGGCAGCTGGAAGCTCTCAGGAAAACTTGGAAGCTGCCAAGTCACCATTTCCAGGTGGGAAAGGGGCCATTCCCAGGAGGAAAAGGAGGGACAGATAAATAACCAAAATAACAGATGTGTGGCAGCCCTTCAGAGCAGGGAAGCTGAGACTCCTGGGGAGGAACTTCAGCTGCAGCAGAGCTGATCCAGGGGCTCCAGGAGAGCTGGAGAGGGATTTTGGCCAAGGGATGGAGTGCCAGGACACAGGGAATGGCTTCCCAGTGCCAGAGGGCAGGGCTGGATGGGATCTTGGGCAGGAATTGTTCCCTGGGAGGCTGGGCAGGCCCTGGCACAGGGTGCCCAGAGCAGCAGGTTCTTACTGAACACCTAAAATACACTTCAGAAAAATCTCCTATGGATTTATCCTATCCTTTCTAAATATCCAGTAGGCAAATTATCCTGGTTTCTTTTAATATATCTCTTTCACTCAGGATGACCTGAGTCCATGGAATAACCAACTGATTTCGTTACTGCATCCTCTGCAATGCTGCTGCTGCATCTGCAGGCCTGGAGCCAGCTGGGTTTGTGTGACACTGGTGGCAGCACAAACTGGGCTTTGGAGAGATGGAACTTCTCTCCTGATCCTGCAAATTTGCTCAAGAAAACTCCACATTTAAAAGGAGCCAAAGCTGCTGCCTGAGGAATGACAGGAATGTCCCCACCGTGCCCCAATTCCCTTCACGTGCCTCAAGGTTATGATTTTTTAATTTATGTTAAAAAAGAGCTCATCTCAAGAGTATCATTGAAATGCCAGTGGAGAACTGTGAATCCTGCCTGGATTCCCAGTTTCTGGCTGGGTTTGAAATCACGGAATGGGGAGCTTTATTTGGGACCTTCACCTACAGCAGGACCTGGCTGTGGTCCCCTGGTGCAGGAAGCCACCCTTGGCTTGGTGGCTGCTCAGGACAGGAAGGACCTTCCAGCCCTGCTGGGCATCCTTTGGTCTCATCCTGCTGCTAAATCCCTCTGGAAAAGAAACCTCACCCTCTGGAAGCTGATCCTGCAGAAAATTCCGTGGGACTGGCGACCCTGGAAGTGCCAGTTGGGGTTTTGTGACAGAAGGAAGGCAAAAGGTCTTTTTTTGCCCCTGAAATACCACAGTGAACGTTGCCTCCTCCCTGTCCACAGGACATGGAACAGTTGGGATTGTTTGGATCACAAAATCCAATTAAAGCAGGCAGAGGTGTTGGGCTGAGGGCTGCTGCTCCCGCTCCTGCCAGCACCACCCAGCTCCCTTCCCTGGAAAAGCCAGATCCCATTTCCCCAGGTGGGAGCAGCTCTCTGCAGCTCCCCAGTACCAGCGGCTCCTCCCTGCTCAGGGCAGCCAACCCTGAGGGTGGAAATGTCCTGCAGCACCGTTCCAGCATCTCCCCGCTCCCACATCCCACGCCCTCCACCAGCTGGAGCTGCTTGGAGCTTCCTGTTTGGAACTGGGAGCAAATTTTGCCCTTTGGGTGCTCCCAGCACGGGCACCGCCCGCTCCAGGGGTGCTGGGGAACTTCTGCTGGGTGTTCTTCCCAGCGTGATCCAGGGGCACAGCCAGATCCTGCAGGAGAGGAGGAAAAACCACGGGAATAGCAGCTGTATGGATACAGGTGGTCCTGGTTGGAATTTCACTGGAAACCTCCTGGGTCTGAGCACCCCCACAGCAGATGGGAGACCCCAGCAGCTGGAAGAGCCACTGGCAGCACACTGGAATTCCAGCAGCATCCCAGTTCTGTGGCCTGGTTATGTGAAGCTCTGTGAGGTGTTTCCCAGCACTCTGAGCCACTTTCCCATCCTGGAAGGATTTTGGGATGGGATTGTCCTGCCCCAGCTGTGGGGAAAGGAAAAGGGTGGAGAGGAACAGTGAAGAGCAGGGCAGATACAGAACCATGGAATGGGTTGGGAGGGACCTTAATGATCCAACTCCACCCCTGCCATGGCAGGGACACCTCCCACTGTCCCAGGCTGCTCCAAGCCC
>VZRQ01007482.1:123527-180465 GCA_013397975.1 Machaerirhynchus nigripectus | reverse complement strand
CCAGGGCTGGGGCAGCTCTGCAGGTGGGGTCTCACCTGAGCACAGGGGCAGAGTCCCCTCGCTGGCCCTGCTGCAGCCCAGGGTTGGTTTCTGGGCCACTTCTCCTCGAGACCTGCAGTTTATTTTCCCTTTTATTTTATTTTACTGCCTGGCACCAGCTGCGGTTCCCTTTTTCCCTGAGTGCACCTGGATTGGGGGTTCCTAATGAATGGGGTTTTTTGTTGCTCTTGGCCCAGGAGTGTGAGCAGCTCGCTCCAATATTTCCCTTTTTTATGGAAGTCCATGTGAGTTTAATAAAGTTTGTTGTCTGCTCGAGCTCTGCTGTTGTCTCCTCACTGGTAGGGAAGTGGGAAGCTGTGCCAGGAGTTTTCCTATCGAGGTCCAACAAAACACTGACCCATGGAGCCAAAGGAATAACGGGGCCCCCCGTGGCCCCAAAGCAGCACTGGGAGCTTCATTAAAATTGATCTGGAATTCAGCAATTAATCAACACTCACCCCAGACAATGCAGTCAATTAATCAGGCACAGAATGCCCTGTCCAGACCAGCAGGCCCAAGGTTTGGATAAAAACCAAGCCCAAGAGAAACTCCCAGTTCTTGGTTGGTAGGGAAGGACCAGGATGTTTCAGCACATGGAATTAGCAATCAATTACTCATTAGAATTGCCCCACCAAGCAAACGTGGAGCACATCCAAGGGCTCTGATTCCCTTCGGATCACTGGGCCCTTATTTCTTTTTAAAAGCTCTTCTGGGCTCTGCAAAAGGCAAAGAGCTCGTTCAGGCCCAGGGACTGTGGGGGTCACTCACCTCTGCAACATGGAATCATGGAATTCCTGAGTGAAAGGGAGCCACAGGGATCACTGATCCCACCCCTGGCCCTGCCCAGACCCCCAACAATCCCCCCTGGGCATCCCTGGCAGCGGTGCCCAAACGCTCCGGGAGCTCTGGCAGCCTCGGGGCCGTGCCCATTCCCTGGGGAGCCTGGGCAGTGCCCAGCACCCTCTGGGGGAAGAACCTTTCCCTGATCTCCAGCCCGAGCCTGCCCTGGCCCAGCTCCAGCCAGGATCCTGTCCCTGTCCCAGGAGCAGAGATCGGATCTGGCCCTTGGGAGGAGCTCTGCCCTCAGGCTCCTCTGCTCCCACTCCTGGAGGATTTGCCCTTTCCCTGTTGGAAAAACCACCTTCCCTGCACAAATCTCAGACTTCCTGGGTGCAGCTCCAGATGCCACATCAGGAAAAGAGAGGATGGCAACATCCTCCATGGCCTGTCCCAAGCTCCCATGGCAGGGCTGGATGGGATCTTGGGCAGGAATTGTTCCCTGGGAGGGTGGGCAGGCCCTGGCACAGGGTGCCCAGAGCAGCTGTGGCCGCCCCTGGATCCCTGGCAGTGCCCAAGGCCAGGCTGGACACTGGGGCTTGGAGCAGCCTGGGACAGTGGGAGGTGTCCCTGCCATGGCAGGAGTGGCACTGGATGGGCTTTGAGGTCCCTCCCAACCCAACCCATTCCATGATTCTGTTTCTCTTTTCTTCCCTTTGAAAGCTGAATCCTCTGGCATTTTTCCCAGTGTTTCCCTGCTCCTGCCTGAGGATCCAGGACCTGTCAAGGTCTGCCTAGGACTGGATTTTCCAGCCCTGATGGGGTTTCCATATTTCTAATGTCCCATTTCCAGGACAGCCACACATTCCATACCCCACTCCTGTGGTACCAGGATGCCTTTAGGTTTGGAGATGCCAGGCAAAGCTTCCCAGAATCCCTGCAGCAGGAATTAAACACATGGGGGGCTGTAAAATAGACACAGATCAGGTATCTCATCCCAAAAAATAAATTAATCATTGGAAAAAGAGGGCAAACAGGAACTTTGCTGGGCCCCCTGGAATGTGAAGCCCCATTCCCATTTTCAGTGACAGGAACTGTGTGGGAAAAGACCCTCTCTGTTCTGTGTGCTGCCCAAATTTAGGGCTTTCCATGAAATCTCACTGCTATTCAGAAATTTCCTTGCAAAATCCACATGGTCCTGGAGAGGTCCTGGGAGCACCCAGGAGATGTTTCAGGAAGGATGAGCTTGAACTCCAGGGGAATATTGGGATGGTTGAGTGGAATCCTTGGTAAAGATGGACTGTGGAGTCCCATGTCCAAGGAATTAAGGCAAACAAATGCCACAGCTGGGAATTAGGACCTCGGGAATCCTCCTGAGGAAAACCTGCTGTCCTGAGGAGTGGTGCTGGCCCTTAGGGGAATTCACCAGCTGGGAAGGGCTTTCCTCCTTCCAGAGGCTGAGCTTTGGATCTGGAGTCCCCCTGGGCTGCCCAGGTGAGCCCAAGGTGCCCGTTCAGCCCCAGGGTTGGCACCATGGCCCAGAAATCCAGGGAAGGGAGCTCAGCCAGCTGACTCTGGGGCTTTTTTATGCCCCTGCCTTCCGGATGGACACCAAAAAAAGCGCAAAAATTGAAAACCTTGGTCCCTCCTTTGTGAGGAGAGCAGCCTGGGAATATTTATTATTAAAAGGAGTGATGGAGCAGTTTCCATTCTTCCATTGTTCCTGCTTTTTTTTCTTCTTTTGTCCTTGTAAAAACTCCTGAATAAAAGCAATTTATTAAGCACTGGCATCGCCTCCAAATAGTTCCCCTTAATGTGAACGCTCTGAGTGACCCTGTAAAATTTATTTACAGTTTCTCTTTTTCCCCTCTGCTCATTGTTTGGATGGACCATAGGACACCAATTAAAAATTAAAAAAAACCCAAGGAATTATTTATGCTAAACAGATGGAGCAGACGGAGCGCTGGTGATAAGCAGCAGCTGGGCCTGATAAGCTGCCTTTGACTTGGGGTTTTCTTCGTGCCCACAGTTTTTTGGAGCAGTTTTTTTTCTGTCGTTCAGCTCGCTTGGAATGACAGGGATGCTAAATGGGGAAATCTAAATCCATGTTACTGAAAGAGTGAAGAATGAAAGGTGAGCCTCCTCCCTCTCTGAGCATACCTGTGACTCCTGATCCCTTTCCCACCTGGAAAGAAAAGCAAGGCTGAAAAATAAAAGCAGAAAACCAAGGGGAGTTTAAAGCACAACGTGGGAAACCCCCAGGGAGTGAGCAGAGAGTGGAAATCCTGCCTGGATTCACCGCCAGGGATGGTCCTTGCAGGGCTGCCAAATCATGGAGTCATGGAATCTCCTGAGTGGGAAGGGACCCCCAGGGATCACCCAGTCCCACCCCTGGCCCTGCACAGACCCCCAACAATCCCCCCCGGGCATCCCTGGCAGCGGTGCCCAAACGCTCCTGGAGCTCTGGCAGCCTCGGGGCCGTGCCCATTCCCTGGGGAGCCTGGGCAGTGCCCAGCACCCTCTGGGGGAAGAACCTTTCCCTGAGATCCAACCTCAATCCCTCCTGGCCCAGCTCCAGCTGCTCCCTGGGGCCCTCTCCCTGAGCGGGCAGCGAAGGACACAGAATTCCCAATCACAGGTGTTCCGTGCTGGATCCATGATCCCTTCTCCCAGGAAGGAGCCAGGCCTGGCCTGTGGGTGGTCTGAATCATGCATCCCTCTCCCAGCCAAGGACATCAAAGCAGGAAAAGCAGGATACAGCTGGATGCTCCCCCTGCCTGGGGCTCTCCCGCACAATCCATCCCATTGATGTTGTTTGGGTCTCATCCTAGAAAGGATCCATTGAACTCCGAGGGAAAGAAGAAGAAGTAAATGGGAAGAGAGGAAACAAAACCGCCACAATAAATTTGGTCACATATTGTCCCAAGCAGAAAGCTGGGCCAGGTGCAGAGCTGTGATTAGGATCAAGTGTTGGGAATGGCTCCAAGGGCTTCAGCTGAGCTGACTGCAGAGGCTCTGAGGGCTGCGGACAAGGAGGCAGCTCATTAATCCTCGGACCTTCACCTTCCTGGCAGCACATGAGTCATGGACTGGAGAAGGTCAGAGCCTAGGATTTTCGGAATCGAACAGAAGATCAGGATTATTCTGGGCTGAGCCCCAGCGTGGGGATCAGGAAAGGGATTGGGATTGTGCCCCTGTGCCCCTGTGCTCAGGTGAGACCCCACCTGCAGAGCTGCCCCAGCCCTGGGGCCCAGCACAGGGAGGACGTGGAGCTGCTGGAGAGAGGCCAGAGGAGGCACCAGGATGAGCAGAGGGATGGAGCAGCTCTGCTGGGAGCAAAGGCTGGGAGAGCTGGGATTGTTCAGCCTGGAGAGGAGAAGCTCTGGGGTGAGCTCAGTGTGGCCTTGCAGGGCCTGAAGGAGCCCCAGGAAACATGGAGAGAGACAGTTCCCAAGGGCTGGAGGGCCAGGACCCAGGGAATGGCTTCCCAGTGCCAGAGGGCAGGGCTGGATGGGATCTTGGGCAGGAATTGTTCCCTGGGAGGGTGGGCAGGCCCTGGCACAGGGTGCCCAGAGCAGCTGTGGCTGCCCCTGGATCCCTGGCAGTGCCCAAGGCCAGGCTGGACACGGGGTCTTGGAGCAGCCTGGGACAATGGGAGGTGTCCCTGTCATGGCAGGGGTGGCACTGGGTGGGCTTTGAGGTCCCTCCAACCCAAACCACTGTGGAGTTCCATGACATTTTGAGTCGTGTTTCAGAGCACTGGGAGCAATGGGCCCAAGAGAACCATCAAGGTCAAAGCTGGGCTTTCTGCAGAGCTCCAAACCACGTCAGATCAGGAAACCGTGAGCTGGGATCAGCCTTTGAGGGAGGAACTGGTGAGAAGAAGAATCCAGGTGCTGATATCCCTGACACGTGACATGCACAGCAGAGTTTTGTTGGGAAAAGCAGGAGTGAAAAAAGAACCCAAAACTGAGAGTTCCTAAATGTTTTCGTATCCCACCTGCTGACAATTCCCAGTTTGTCCTCCCAACAGAACTGGCTGGGAATAGCTGTCAGGACAATTCTTGGACAGAAAGAGCTGATAAATCTCATTGATGACAACTAAAGAGGAAAAAAGGGACCAAACAATTTTAGGTCCTTCTTCCCCACAGCTGCCAAATAATCCACTGGATTTTCACCCACCTCTTCCACCCCCTTGGCGTGGGGGCACTGGAAGGATTTCACTGGTTGCTGTTCCTTCAGTTGCAAGAAAATTCCCTGTGAAGGGAAAACAGTGTCCAGGTGAAAACATTCCAGATATTCCCAGCTTCCCATCTCCTTGGAAAAGCTTGGGAGAAGAAAAATGGACACCAGGCTCCTGAGCTGGATCTTCTTTCCTGAGGTAGCCTTTGGGTCTTTTTCCTCAGTCCTGGGTTTGGGAGGCATTTCCGCCCTCTTGGGAGAGGAATTCAAACCAGAGGCTGTCCCAGAATATCCACAGTTATGGAAGCTTCCCTTCCCTGGAGGAGAAAGGGACGGAAGCGAAACCTCAGGGATTGATTTAGAACTTTATGGAGCTGAGCCAGGAGTTCCCAAAAAAAGGTTTTGTGTGGCCATAAATCAGCTGAGCTGGTGGATGAGAAGAGACAACTGACCAAAAAGAGCCACCCAGGGCTGGATGAGTGGAATTTCTGGGAAAGCCATGGAAACAAAAAGAGTTTGCCTTAAAAAATCCAACAGGTTCCTTAACTTTTCTTGGAGTCAAAGCACCCTGAGTGAACCTTTGGGATTGCAAGGACCAATTAATTAATTAATGGGGAGTTACATCCCGATCTTTCTTTGACAAGAAACACCAGGTGAGCAAATCCTCCATGTCCAACACATCGATCCATAGAATCCCTGCGCAAATATTCCCACAAACTCTTGTTCCTGCTGAAAAGGAAAAAATCTGGATAAAACCTTCAGGCTCCAAGTGGGATTTTGGGATGGAGTTGGACTGCATGATCCTTCCAGCTCAGGATACTCCGTAATTCTATATCCAGCATCTTTTGCCTGCTGTATCTCCTGTTCACATGGATTTTCATTTATCAGGAAAATAATACTGGAAATTTCATTTCAAGTTCCTTTTTTCGTGGCCACAGCAAAAAATCTGGAGGAGGAACCAACGATTCCCAACTTTTGTTTTAAATGCAGTCGATTTTTAGGGTGAGAAAACCCTTTGGAAAAATACTCCTGTGAAGAGAGTCACTCCAGATGATTTCTTTTTGATAGGGAAGGTGTCTTATCCCACAGGATTTTAGGACTAAACACAGATACCAGCAGCACTTCCCAGCCCTCTGGAGATTCCTTTATTCTGCCTGGCTGTGCACTGGGAAGAGGGGCCTCTCCAACTGTTTTCCAAGTGGTTTTTGCTGCCTTTGGATGCTGTAAAGAGGCAAAGATCATCCTCTGTGTTATCCTCCGTTTGGGTTGGAGCACCTTCCACTGGAAACTCTTTCTGTGGAGAAGTCTCCCTCCGCCACAAAGAGTTTGTGGGGATCAGCAGCTCAAGGATCTGCTCTCCATGGATCCCGTGGCCACTTCTGCCTTTCCCCAGAGCTCCTTAACTCCGGGCTGATTTTCGAAATTGCAGGCCAGGAAAAGCCAGAGCCCGGGGCCGTTTCAGTTCCCAAGGAGCTGCCAATTCCTTTCGCAATTCCTCTGGGATTTCAAAAGATAGCGCCGCCGAATTCCACAGACTTTCAGCCAGGGGCTGGAATTCTGCAGCTCTGCCAGCCCAGGAAAGGTTTGGAGATGGAGCCAACCCAAATTCCCCGGATTTGAGGGCGAGCAGCATTCCCTGAACAGCAGATCCAGCAATTCCCCCTTTACCTGCAAAGCCCCTTGGAAAGCAAGAAACAAAAACCCCAGGGAAAAATCCACCTGCTGTTCTCCTTTTTTTTTTTTTTTGGGAAACCACAAGCCCTTGGATGGCAGCAGAGTTTCATGGAGGGCAGGGGCATCGTTTTGCTGCCTTTAGCAAAATTAAAATTGGCCTTTGAGTCGTTGCATTTTTATCCCCAACCCTGCACTTGGATGTGCTGAGCCACCATTTTATTTATAAATAAATATTTATAATTAATTAATGTATTTAAAATTATGATGTATGAAAAAATAGAAAGAATAAGTAGATAATTTATAATATAATTTATAGGTAAACCTTTTTATAACCCTTTTTCCTGTAAAGGGCTCTCTAGACTCGACCCGCAGCTGATGGTGCTTCTCCTCCCGAAAGTTTTCCTGGGCTCTGGATGATCTCAAGGATCAGGAGCTCTTCCCAGCTGGATCTTCACTGACTTTCTTCCAGTCGGGATCTAATCCCTGCCACAGGAATCAAACTGATATTTGATTTCAGGATCCCTCAGTCTAAAACCTTGAGTTTTCAAGAGCTGTCCCTTCTTCACATGGAGGCCTGGGCCACTCAGGTGCTTTTCCCTGTCCCATCCTGCCTGATGGGGAAATATTACGGAATTTTCTTCTCTTACAACATGTTCCATTTCCTTTGGATTACCTTGGACTGCTCAGTTGGAACCAAAGCTTTTTGCTTTGTTTTTTTGGGTGCCCAACTCCTGGAATTCCAGTAACACCAAAGCCACTTCCACAGATTGAAAATGTTGAATAAACACTGGGATAATTCCAGTACTATTGGAACAGCTGGTGTTGGAAAAGCACAGCCCTTAGAACTGGCAGGAATTCCTTCTTCCAGAGGTAGGTGGATGGTTTCCATGCCTCTGTTTTCCAGATCCTGCACAGAAGGAACAGAAATTCCACCCTGTGGGGGGTGACTCATGGTATAAAAGGCTCCATCCCAAGTCCCTTTGTCCTTCTGGCTGAGGAATTACTCAGAGTGACTCACAAATCTGTCACCCCCAATGCTCCAGTGCATCCAGCCTTGGAATAAGGGATAATAGGAAAGTCACCCAGCTCATCTCTGCACGAAATTCCCAGGTCCCAATAATTCTGGGGAGTCCAACACTGTCACAGCTCCTAAGAGCAGAACTGCAGCCAGTTTTCCTTTATTTTTCCCCTGTTTATCCCTTTTTTAATGCCTTTGATGAACTTTAAAAGCAGGAGAGGCCCAAATTTGGGCCCAGCCGGTGGCAGCCGAGAATTTTAACACCCCTGGAATTCTCAGGATGGATCTCATGAACAAAGGCCTAAAATAAGCACGGGAATTCCAGCAGGGGAATAAAGGGCTCAGCTTATTCCTGTTCCACAGCAAAGATAAGAGCAGACCTTTCTTTCCTGGGAGAGGTTATTCAGCAGGATGATTCCCTAGGGATGAACTTGAGGAGAGATATCCCAGTGCTTGTCACCTTCTGTGCTATGGCAGAGTGGGAGAGAGGGACGAATTCCTGCTGCTTTAGGGAGGGTTTGTCACCACTCAGTTATTTCCTGCCTATTTCCAGAACATCCAGCTGGATCCCAATCCCACCTACAACCTTGGGAATGCAGGATATCAACCAGTAACTCTTTGGAGGGGAAGTCCTTGGAGCTTCAGACTTTTCTGGGATGTGGGAGAGGGAGTTGCACTTTTGCCAAGGCAACCTGTCCTTTTATTTCAACCCTTGCTCTCCTGGAGTCCCTTGGGATGGTTTGGAAAATGGGGATGGGCATCCTGGAGGCTGGACAGGATTCCCATGGGATCACCCCAGCCCAGAGTTTTCTCCAGGCTTTGGGAAAGATCTGTTGCTCCTCTAAGGATGTGAACAATCCTCGTTCCTGAAAGGTTCATGAACTGCCCAGAATTTTCTGGCACAAAAAGGGGTTATTCCAGGAATTCCCACTGGCTCCTCCAATCCTGAAATACCAGCAGGAGAAGCCCCCAGAACCACTGGATAATCTCAGGCATCCCTAAGGCTGGGTTGGCCACTATGGATCTATATCCACATTTACAGACAGCACAAATTGTCCTGGTTTTCCTTGGATCCTCTGGGTTCCAAAGGTGCCTTCCCTCTCTCTGGGCCCACAGAGCTTGTTGTCACCAGGAGAAACATCCATGACATGTCTGGAAAACCAGCAGAGGGGCAATCAACCCAAATATTCCCTCTCCCATGGAAGAAAACTTCCCTCAGAGGCGACTTCCTGCTCCACGTTTTCCTTCCCTTCCCACCCCATTCCTGCTGCTCTCTCAGTCCTTGGCAGACAGCACCTCAAAAATCCCTGGCAGATCCCTCATATCCACGAGGACTGAGCCAAACTTCCCCCAAACACCTGTGGAGCTGTCGGGATGCTCTGGCTTCTCCCACCAAGTGGCAAAATCAAACCAGAAGGACTCAGCTGCCATGGAAGGGAAAAGCAAATCCATCAGGAAAGGCTGGAATGGCTTCAAAGTCACACTGGGATTTAAGGGGAGCCCGGGATGGGGTGGGGCTGCGCAGGATCCAGCTGTGCCAGGGTGTCCAGCACATTCCTGCCGGGAGCAGGGAGAGCGAACACCTCGGCAGGGGAGGCAGGGAGGGCAGCCAGTGCTCCAGGGGGGATGGAAACCACGGGAAGCTGCCTGGGATGAGGGACAAGCACGGGAGGCCAGCACAGAGGAGGTGCTGGGGAGCAGGAAAAGGGGTGGGAGCAGGGAATGCTCAGCCCAGCAGCTGGACAAGGAACAAGTCCTGGCCATGTGAGCACCACATGGGACGGGGGGTGGGAATCAGGGAAAAGCACGGCCTGGGAATACTTTGGGGGACTTGCAGTGTGTGAAGGGGGATGGAGAGGGATTTGTCAGGAGTGTGGAGGGACAGGACACAGGNTGAACAAATAAATAATTTATAATATAATTTATAGATAAATTATATTATAAGTTTATAAATATATTTATAAAATATCTAATCTCCTCCTCCTCTTTTCTTCCTTGGCTCCTCAATATTGGGGAGAGTCAATAGACCAACGATTGGAAAAATGACTGGAATATTGTCAGGATATGGCCTTGGATGCAGAGCTCAGCTTGCAGAAGCTCATCCACAGATGATCATCATCTTTTAAATACATTGAGCTCATCATATTGGGCAGGAATTGTTCCCTGGGAGGGTGGGCAGGCCCTGGCACAGGGTGCCCAGAGCAGCTGTGGCTGCCCCTGGATCCCTGGCAGTGCCCAAGGCCAGGCTGGACACTGGGGCTTGGAGCAGCCTGGGACAGTGGAAGGTGTCCCTGCCATGGCAGGGGTGGCACTGGGTGATCCTTAAAGTCCTTTCCAGCCCAAATCTGGGATTCCCTGACAGGTTTGGGAAGAGTTCCCTCCCCGTGAGCTGGGGTTGCAATCCCGGCCTGGCAGCTGCTCTCTCCTTAGGGATCAAACCTTTCCCACAGCCAGCACAGCTTCCCTGGCCCCACATCCATAGGGAGGCAGGGGAATCCCCCCTGCCCATCCCAAAGTGCCCATGGAGAGTCCTGGAGCAATTGTTCCATGGGTAAAGTCATTTGTTTTCTGTTTTTCTGCATCTTGTTCTGACACTTCCAGGGATGGGGAATCCACAATCCCTCTGGGAAAATCCTGTCTCCTCCCCAGAGTGCCCACAGAGTGACCCCTGGTTGTGGGGGGACTTCCAGAGGCTTTGAGAATAACACCACCAAACATGAGCAGCACTGGAGAAACTCAGTGATCCCAGGAATTCCCCCTTCCCAAGGCTGGCTCCTGCACCTCGCACTGACGGCATGCAGTCCCAGAGGAGAATTCCCAGGAATATCTTGCTCTGTGTCGGGATTTGATTGTCTGGGGCAGCAGGGAGGGGAGGAGGGAGCTGTGCATCCTCTCGCCCTCTAAATTCAAATTGCTCCCAAATTTTTGCATCGTTCCCAACACTTTTTAATCTGGACTGAGCAAATCACAAGTCAGGAATTCAGCCTGGGGTTGCTTCCCTCCCACTTCCATTGCTTTCCTCAAATTATTGCCACAAATCCACCCAGAGCACAGCAAAACATTGGAATTAAGGAATTAAAGAACTGAAGCTACTTTTAGAGGCTTTAAAATATTATTATTATTATTTTATTTATTATATAAATATAACAAATTTTAATTATAATCTATATTTTAATTATTATTTATAGTTTTTACATTATTTTGTTGCAATATCTGCTGGGAACTTTTTCCTCTTCCCAAGGATGCAAAAGAAGGTCCCGAGACACCTGAAAGAGCAAAAAAATCCTGATTTAATAATATTATTAATGTTCAATAATATTGCTCTCACTAATAAAGTATTTAAAAATAGGGAAAACAACTCCCTGGGAATTGCAGATAAAGAACAGCCTGGAATGGGCATCCTCAAAGATCAGGAGCAGGGCAGAGCATCCCCTAAAACATGGATTTCAGGAGGAAAACTTCCTGTGTCATCTCTCCCTGGAGGGAAAATATGGGATCTGATTCCAGCTGGGATAAAGAAATAGTAATAGTAAAAAAGAAGCGGTGTCTGTCTTCCCTCTATTTATTAATCATTTGATTTATGGCTGTTTCTAAAAATAAAGGAAGTACCCAAACATGGGAGTGGCTTTTTAAATCATGTGGAAATTCAAAAGTATTCCTTGAATTAATTTTTAGGATGTGGAATCCATGTGGAATTACTAGTAAATTATTATGAAATATTACTAATTATTACAAAATATTACTAATTATTACTAAATATTACTAAATATTAATACTAATTATTACTAAATAGTTCCCAGCCAGGATGGTTTTTTGCTTTTTACCAAATTAAGATGGATTAAAATGATAATGACATGGAAAATGAAATAGATTCCCTGTGAGTCTAAAGAGAGAATGTTGGGGTGACTGGGAATATTAGGCTGGAATAAAGGGGATTTTTCCTTAATTTTTCCTTAATTCTTCAGGACCCTGCAGTGCCTCATCCCCTGGGGAAGCAAGGAAAAATGGCAGCATATTCCTGACACTCCGGTTATCCTATCAAGTCCTCTTATCACTTCCAATCCAGCTGAAATAGGAACATTTTCCTTTATTTATTTGCAGCGAACCCAACCACCGAGACTGGAAGACTCTGGAGGCTGAGGGAGATGTTGGGCTTGATCCAAAGGGAAACAACTCCATTTTATTTGCAATAAAATCCAGGCTCACTCTGAGCTGTTTGTTGCTGGGAATTGCAAAAATGGGAATGCTTCACTTCAGGGCAATCAAAATATTCCTTTCTCCCCCCCCTTTTTTTAAAAACCTATTTGGGGCTTGTTTGTGTTTTTGGCTGAAGGAATTGGGTGAGTTTGACATGACACTTCGTGAAGGCTGTGGGAAGGAAAATAGAAGGAAAAAGAGGGCCTGAGAATGATCCAGGAGTTGGCAAATAACTCTTGGAACGACAGGGAAGATTGATAGGCAGTAGGAAATAACCCAGACTTCCCACGTTTGGGAATATTTTTAAGCATCTC
The DNA here is from genome assembly GCA_013397975.1 of Machaerirhynchus nigripectus. NCBI lineage: Eukaryota > Metazoa > Chordata > Aves > Passeriformes > Dicruridae > Machaerirhynchus > Machaerirhynchus nigripectus. The sequence goes on along the minus strand of VZRQ01007482.1, from coordinate 168,264 downwards.
CTGGTTTGATGACAATTATTCCCAAAATCTCATCCCTGACTGGGTGAACAGGATCCTAAGTCACCTCCTTCCTTTGTGATGGAATAAAATCCCTTTCCTTTCCCCAGAGCCTTGGAATCAAGGGATGAAAGGGATGAAGTTGTCAATAAATTTGGGTTTTGCTGGGGAAAAGCAGGGAGGAACAGAAAGCCGGTGGAGGGGGAAACATATAAAATTATATTAAAATGATAGAAAATATTACAAATAGATGATAAAATATATGATAAAAATTCTATAAATTACATAAAAACGAGCCACGAGGAAAACGGAACGAGAAGAGGCCCCACAAAATTCAGGAGGTGACAGAAAAGATGAGGGGACAAGAGGCAGAAGGCGTCACCTGAAAACAACGTCCCTGCCCTGGGCGGGCCACAAATTTCTGCCACCACAGCGCGGGGGAAGGATTTTCTCCCTCCCACCTCAGCCTTGTTTTAGCCAGGAGTTTTTAATTCCCCTCTCCCTGGGGAATTCAGTGTTCCAGTGGTGGAAGGTGGCTCTCCGTGGCTCCCAAATCGATTTGGGATTTGCAGGAGCTCCTCGAGGCTCATTTGTCCCCTCACAGGCGGACGCCATTTTGTCACTCCAGTAAAACCTGGATCCGGCCACTGCAGCTCTCAGTGGTGGCAAATCACTTTTCCAAGTTGTTTTTAAGACTTTTGAAGTGAAAACTCTTTAATAAACCCCCTCAGTTTTATGGGGTTTTAAGGTTACTGATCCTTAACAAGGATCTGTGGGGTGTGGGGAGCGGAGCAGGCCCAGGAGGTTGTGGTGCCTCAGAACTTGGGCTCTGCGGGAATTTTGTGCACAAACTGCTCCTCGTCACCATGGGGAATTTCCTGTCACATCCATGCACTGCCCTGCTGGACCTCCTCAGGAATTTCCCCAAAATTCCCCAAAATCTCGATATCCCCCAACTGGGAATCACCCCAGAACTCTATTTCGGATTCCCACACTCCAGCCCCGTCCCAGCCTTGTCTGAAGCTGCTGCACCCTCATTTTCCATGGGAAGAACGTGCAAAACTTCCACAGGAAATGATCCTTCCTCCCTTTGGAAGTTTCCTGGCACCGGCTGCAGCTCTGGGATGGATTTCCAGGGCCCTGCTGGGAATGCTGGTGGAGCTGCAGCCAGGCCGCCTGCAGTGCTGGGGGTGTTCTGTTGGCTTCTTTGCCAGAACAATTCCATGTATTTCTTTCATCCCCCTCAAAACTTCTCTGCTTTCCAGGAAGTGCAAATCCAGTTGAAGGTTTTTCCGGATTTCTTTCCCCCTTCCACCCAAGGTACTGTTTTGACCGTTTGAACAACCGCAAAGAACAAATCAGTGACAGGAAAAGGTGGATTTCTGTCTCCCACAGGAATCTTTGGGATAATGGTTGGAATAACTCCATTCCGAGTTTATCCATGGATAAAAGCTTTATTTGGCACTGGTGCTTTGGGCTTCCCAGGAAGATCCTCCAGCCCAAAGCATGAACACCAGAAATGGGAGTTTATGTGAACCAAACCTCACCTTTCCAAGTCTGTCCTTCGCTAAAGGAATCCTGGAATGTTTGGGTTGGAAAGGACTTAAAGACCATTGAATCCAACATGGGCAGGGATATTTCCATGGCACCTTCCCTCTCCCAGGAGAAGGACTGGCCACCAGTTAGGGAAAGGAGTTTAAAATAAACTTTAGAGCTGGAAAGCTCTTCTTTGCCCTTATCCATAATGGAAAAAAGATGGATAAAACGTGGCCTCGATGTCCCTAAAGCCAGGCCCAACTCCAAACATTTCATTCCTGTGCAAACCCCCCAGTCCAACATTCACATCCAATGCACAGATTCCATTTTCCATTTATTTTTTGCTGCAGAGAAGCCTGGGGTGACCATCCAGATGGGAAATTATTCCAAGTTTGGCACCAAAGGCTGCTCTGGTCTCCCAATAAACCACTTGTCCTGGTTATATATTGGATCATGATCTCATTTATGTCCAGCTCTGTGGCCAAATTCTGCTCAGAGCTGGGCAAGAGTGACCCCATGAAGGCACAGGAAGGAGCAGGATCTCACCCTGGATCACCTCCAAAAGCACTTGGAAACACCTTGGAATTAATTTTGTATGCACTTGCTCAGGGTCTGGATGGGAAATAGATGGAAGCTTTTGATTGGAAAGATGGAAACAGTTTTAATTGGCCCAATCAGAATTAAAAAACAAAAACAAAAACCCAAACCAAAGAAACAAATAAAAAACAACAACAAAAAAAGAAAGGAAAGGAAAGGAAAGGAAAGGAAAGGAAAGGAAAGGAAAGGGAAAAGAAAAGAAAAGAAAAGAAAAGAAAAGAAAAGAAAAGAAAAGAAAAGAAAAGAAAAGAAAAGAAAAGAGAAAAGAAAAGGGAAAAAAAAGAACCACAAAACCCCCCCACAAAACAAACACAAAAAATGAAAAAAAAAAAGGAAAATGACATTTCATTTTCCAAGGATTTTGATTACTGGACTTCCCCCAGTAACTGGAAGTTTTTTTTCCAGGCAATGAAAAGGCTTTGGGAGTTTACACATGGCAGCACAGCTCCACCTCCTCGAGTGCCAGCTATTCCACAGAATCCCAGAACCAGCTGGGATCCCACAAGGATCATCCAGTCCAGCTCCTGGCCCTGAGTCTGGGATGAGACCAGGAATGATCACAAGGACTGGGTTAGGCTTGGGAGGCAGCTGAGTCTGGAGCAGAGGTTGTGGATCATGGATAAGGTGTGGGAAGGAGCACGGAGAGGATGGAGGTTCCCACTGTGAATCCCAACTGTGTAAATCCCAACTCTGTAAATCTCAACTGTGTAAATCCCAACTGTGTAAATCCCAACCCTGTAAATCCCAACCCTGTAAATCCCCACACAGCAAATCCCAACCCTGTAAATCCCTACACAGCAAATCCCAACNAGGTTGTGGATCATGGATAAGGTGTGGGAAGGAGCACGAAGAGGATGGAGGTTCCCACTGTGAATCCCAACTGTGTAAATCCCAACTCTGTAAATCTCAACTGTGTAAATCCCAACTGTGTAAATCCCAACCCTGTAAATCCCTACACTGCAAATCCCAGCTCTGTAAATCCCAACCCTGTAAATCCCAATTCTTTAAATTCCCACACAGCAAATCCCAATTCTGTAAATCCCCACACAGCAAATCCCAACTGTGAAAATCCCAACTCTGCAAATCCCAACCCTGTAAATCCCAACTCTGTAAATGCCAACCCTGCAAATCCCAGCTCTGCAAATCCCAACTCTGTAAATCCCAACCCTGCAAATCCCAACCCTGTAAATCCCAACTCTGTAAATCCCAACTCTGCAAATCCCCACAGCAAATCCCAACCCTGTAAATCCCAACTCTGTAAATCCCCACACTGCAAATCCCAGCTCTATAAATCCCTACACTGTAAATCCCAGCTCTATAAATCCCAACTCTGCAAATCCCAACTCTCCAGCCCCTCTTCTTTAAAGAGGAACACCAGGGAGGAAAAGCTTGGCAAACATTTGGAAAAACCGCCAGGGATGAATCCTCGTGATGGAAGGAGGAGGGGGTATGAGTGAGGAGGGAAGGCTGGGATTGGAGGGAGGGATTTTGAGGAGTGTCCCTGCCCATGGAAGGAGGTGGGAATGGATGATCCTTGAGCCCAAATCATTCTGTGATCCTGGAAAAACTGCCCCAACCTCATTATCCCTGGGAGCTTCCAAAGCAAAATGTGCAAGGAAAACCTGAAATTTGTCAGGGTTCATCCTGCTGATCCCACATGGAATAAGGAACAAGAGCAAACTGTTCCCTGCTGGATTCTCCTTCTCTGAAACGCAGGGTGGAAAGCAGAAGATCACATTTTCCTCTGGTGGCTGGACACATCTCAGGGAATGAGAATCCCTTGGTGTTTCTAAGGAATTTGAAAAGCTGACTTCTGGAAAAGAGGGAGCAAAGAATTCCAGAAGAGGAAGGAACTCCATGGAAACTGATCCCGAATCTCTCCCTTCCATTACCACATGAGGGAATCAGGGAGAGACCAAGCCTAGGGAAAAAAATAATCAATGTAGAGGAAAAGGGAATCAGTTGGAAGCAAAGTCAGGAACTGAGGGGGAAAATGGAGCAAAACCTGAAAAGGGAAAGGAGTGCAAGAGGAAAAGGAAGGAACATGGATGAACCGTGAGCAGATGTGAGGAAAGCATCGCTGGACAATGCCCAGAAACATCTGAGAACTGGGAAAAGAGGCAGAGAAAGGAAGGGAAAGAAGCCAAAAAGCACAGGAGTGCTGTTTTTATCTCCTTAGGATTTGTGTGCAGCTCTTCTGTGAACCTGACTTTGCTTTCCAGAACCACTCAGGAGTCTTGTGGGAAGCTGAGGCTGCCTGTGACCAAATCCCATCTCCAGGAGGTTCTCCTGCTGTTAATCCCACTCCAGCACCTCCTGCAGTGGTGTCCCCACTCCGTCAGGGAAGGTCCATGGATATTTTCCCTCTGCTGTGCGAGGCCTCTGGGAGTTGCCACGGGAAGCAGGAGAAATCCAATCCAGCTCCACCTCTCACTAACAATGAAACGTGGGCAGCAGGCAAGAACCAGCCCTTCCCTGAGTCCAGCTTTATGTCCTGATTTCCTTGTCCTCTTCAGCAGGACAGGGAACATCACCTGGGACTCTTCAGCTGCAGCTGGAGAAACATCTTGACGCACAAAGGAACTTCTGTATTTTCAGTTTGAATTCCGCCCGTTTGTGTCTTTGTGAAGTGATTCCTCATCTCAGTTATTCCAGAGGGTAGAAAATCTTCTTTCCTTGTGAGGATTTTCCTCAGGCTGGGAGATTCTTTCTCCTGTGTAATTAAAAAACCACCCAAACACGCACACTCACAGCAGGATTTGGGATTTAACCATCATTAGAATCATGGAATCACTGAATGGGTAGGAAGGACCTTAAGGATCATCCCATTCCACCCCTGCCATGGGCAGGGACACCTCCCACTGTCCCAGGCTGCTCCAAGCCCCAGTGTCCAACCTGGCCTTGGGCACTGCCAGGGATCCAGGGGCAGCCACAGCTGCTCTGGGAAAGCCACTAGTTCCCCTCAAACCCACTTTGAACAGATCCACCTTTGCTTTCCACCAGTTTTTTAGGTCTTTCCTTCCATGAGGAAAATCTGTGCAAAAAATTAATATAAAATAAAATAAAATAAAATAAAATAAAATAAAATAATGCAAATTTAAAATAAATAAAATAGAATTAAATAGAATTAAAATAAAATAAAATAGAATAGAATAGAATAAAATAAAATAAAATATAAAATAGGACCAGGCCTAATTCCAATATCCTCGGAGCTAAAAAGTCCTTAATTAAGCCAGGACAGAGTTGAGGCACCTGGAACTGAGGCCGTGCTTATCCTAAGGAAGGGAATCTCCTCAAGGAATGTTTGGGAACCTCCTCAAGGAATGTTTGGGAACTTCCTCAAGGAATGTTTGGGAATCTCCTCAAGGGGTGTTTGGGAACCTCCTCAAGGAATGTTTGGGAGTCTCCTCAAGTGGAGGTTGGGGATCTTCTCGGGTGGTTTTGGGAATCTCCTCAAGGGATGTTTGTTTGGGAATCTTCTCAAGGGGTGTTTGGGAATCTCCTCAACGTGTGTTCATCCCAGTGGGAGTTCTAAGTGTGGGAAGCTCTTCAGGAGAGCTAAACAGAGAGAAAAGTTTGGATGAGCCCAGGAGAGGGTTGGCAGCTGCTTTGGAACAGCAAATCCCACTTTTAATATTCCCTCAGCACAACCTAGAGCTCCTTTGGGTTATTCCAGTGGCCACTTGGAATTTCTAGGAATGATGAACTCTTGGAATAAGAGGCTCTTGCTATGTTTGGTGAGAGGTCTTTAAATACTGGGATGCTGGTACCAGACTGGGAGAGAGGAAAATCAGCACAGAACCCCAGAGTGGGATTGGGAGAGCCCTTCATTCCCTTCGTTCCCATGGGTAACATTGCTGGTTTAGCTTCCAGGCCTGTTTTCCTTGGATTGGCAGGAACTCAGGATGCTCAGCAGCAGTTTTACGAAATGAAGTTGACAGTGATTTTTTATGATTTTTTTTTAGCGATGTTGCAATTTCCCCCTTGGACAAATGCACCAAAGAGTTGTTTCCCAGTGGGACAGGATAATTCCATGCAGGAACTGTGTTCCAGAGGAAGAGCTGAGCCCAGAGCTTTATACGAGGCAGTTGGAATGGTAAAATAACAAAATTTGAGATAAAAATATTGAGTTTTGCCCACCAATTATGTTGATTTGTACTTAAATATCTTGGATTTTGCAGGACTTTTGTCCAAGCACAAAATCAGGCTGGAAAAAAGGCTAAAAGGAATTTCAGAGCCTTTTATTTCATTTAAAGGCTCACAATTAGCACATTTACCTAACAAAAATAACCTTTCCAGGCTCCCATCCCTTCCATCCCAGGTTTTAACCACTGTGCTGCTTCCTTGGGCTATTCCAAGAAAAAAAACAGGCCTGAAATGGGGTTTTTGTGTGTTTCTCTGTCTATTTTTCCCTTTTTTTATCTGGTGTTAAACCCCCCAGATTGCCTCGAGCAACAAAGCCCAGGCTTTGGCAGGTTAGTCCTAGTTAAGGGCATATGGCTCGTTATTCCCTGTGGGAATTCAGCCAGAAGTCAGCCAGAGAATCCAGATTCTCCTAATTAACAACAGCCAAACATTTGGCTAAAAAATCGTGAGGGGTTTTTTTGCTGTAGTTTGTTTGTTTTGTGTTGGTTTCGCGTGGCTTTCTACCCATTTATCCCTCTTTTTTTAAGGGGAAAAAACCAAGGAAGAAAACCCACACCACCCTTTGATTGATGGAGCAAATTATGCTGCAATTATCCTAACGATGTCCTTGTGATTTTTTTCTCGGGAAAATGTTTGGTTTTGACTACGACCCTGCTCGGATTTGCCGTGGATTTCAAGAGGAATTGAAATAAATGTCGTTGATTGTAAATCATCATTTGGGGGCAGGCTTTGGTGGTTTTTTTTTTTTTTTTTGAGGGAAGCCAAAGCACTCTTAAATGGTCCAGAGGAGGCCACAAAACTGGGGATCCCACTGGGAAATCGGGAAGGTTGGAGCACCTCTAATGGAGAAAAAAATGGGAGAGTTGGGGTTGGAAAAGAGAAGGCTCCAGGGAGAGCTTCTGCACTTCCGATCTATGAAGGATGTTTATAAAAAAGATGGACCCAGACATTTTCCCAAGGTCTGGAATGACAAAAAGTAGATTTAAATTGGACACGAGCAGGAGTTTTTTGGGATGAGAGTGGAGAGACACTGGAACAGTTCCATTGTGGCTGCCCCTGGATCCCTGGCAGTGCCCAAGGCCAGGTTGGACACTGGGGCTTGGAGCAGCCTGGGACAGTGGGAGGTGTCCCTGCCCATGGCAGGGATGGAATAAAAGGATCTTTGAAGTTCTCTTCCAACCCAAACCACTCCATGAATCTGAGACAAACCATCCCAAAAAACAAAGTCTCTCTGGGATTGCCACAAAGAGGGAACGTGAAAGGTTGGGAATATGACCAAGAGAAGCAGCTGGGAGGGATTCTAGCAGCCCTGACCTGCTCCCTTACCTTGGGCACGGATAAATCCTAGATTTCCTCCTCCCTGGCCTGTCAGACTTGCTCCAGGTCATCCCTTTTCTTCCCTCTCTGGGCAGCAGAACACAGGTGACTCTCAGGGAAAGGTAGGAGCAGAAGGAGCAGGTGGAAATCTCTGGAATGTGCAGGGAGCTCCAAACCATGGCTGGGAAGGTTCCCTCACACCCCAGTGGCAAAGAAACCCCAAAACTGCTTTATCAGAGCTTACAAGGATGGGCCTGAGCCCATCTTAACATCCCTTCCCACCTGGAAACATCATTCCCTGCTGGAATTCTCTTCTCTTCCTCCTGAGTGACCTCCTCTTCCTCCCAGTGTGCCAGAGCCAGCATTCCAAGCCCAGGAATGATTCAGCAAATCAGGCCGTGCGGATTCCCAGCTCCTCGTTGGATGTGGAGAGCAAACATTATTCACATTCTCAGTCGTTCGTTAAAAAAAAAGCTAAATCAAGACGTTGCTGGGCTTTATTTCCAGTTTGTTGCTTCCAAAGGCTTAATCAGGAAATCTTGGTTTCCTTAGGGATGATTCACTCGAAGTTTGGAGGCTCTGGAAGGGACAGAGGCACCAGCAGTGATTTGTGAGCTCTGGAAGGGAAAGGCAGCAGTGGAGTCCTGATCCCAGCCAGGAACGCTCCTAATAAATAATCCTGAGCCCCAAGCCAGGTCCCAGGAGCTCTCCCAGGCTCTCCCTCCACAGCAACCTCACAGGCCCTGGAAGAACCTGGCGAGCTCAGCTCTCCCTGCCCTCCTCCATGGCCTGGCTGCCAGCGCTCTGGAATAAACCCCTAAATCCCTGTCCCTCTTCTCTTCCCACAACAAATCCTTAAATCCCGATCCCTCTTCTCTTCCCATAATGAACCCCTAAATCCCTGTCCCTCTCCTCTTCCTGGAAGAAACCCCTAAATCCTTGTCTCTCTTCTCATCCCTAAACCCGTAAATCCCTGTCCCTCTCCCTCTTCTCATGATGAACCCCTAAATCCCTGTCCCTCTTCTCTTCCTGGAACAAACCCCTCAATCCCTGTCCATTTTCCCGCATTCCTGCTCATGTTCCTTCCTCGAGCAGCTCCCTGTGTCCCTCAGCCCATGCTGGGTGAGCTGTTCCTGTCAGGACAAAGTGTCCCTCACAGGGGCCTGGCTGGGGATCTGCTGAGCTCATCTGCTCCCAACCCTTTGGCTTGAGATCCAGGAGGAATTTTCTCCCCACAGAGCAGGGATTTGGGGGTGGTTCCACTCCTCTGTCGCAGCAAAGGTTGTGCCCTTCTCAGTAGGATCTGGGCACTTGTCCCATACCCAGCTCCAGCTGCTGGGCCAGGCTGCAGTGGAACTGGATGATTTTTAAGGTTCTTTCTAACCCGAGTTATTCTGGGATTCTCTGTTTCTACTTCCCTGATGCATCCCAAAATCTTTCTGTTTCTTCCATGTTTCCACATGGATGGGGAAGGACTTTTTAAAAGGGCACGTACAGGACAAGGGGGAATTTTAAACTGCCAGAGGGCAGGGATAGTTTGGATATTGGGAAGAAATCCTTCCCTGTGAAGGTGGGTGGGGAGGGGCTGGGATGGAATTCCCAGAGCAGCTGTGGCTGCCCCTGGATCCCTGGCAGTGTCCAAGGCCAGGCTGGACACTGGGGCTTGGAGCAGCCTGGGACAGTGGGAGGTGTCCCTGCCATGGCAGGGGTGGCACTGGATGGGCTTTAAAGCCCCTTCCAATCCAAACCATTCTGTGATTCCAACGTCAGTGACCCTGGGATTCTGGGATTCAGGAGTGAGATCCCTTGCTGTGCCCATCCATCCTCCAAGACAATGCCTGTGGCCAGCCAGGAACATGGAAATCCATCCTATCCCTGATTTCCAGCCCCTGACCTGAAGTTCTGTAACAAACCCCAACCCTAATTTCAGCCTCTCCATAATCCAGGGGGGGATTTGTGGGATATGGGGAGGGGGGAACCCGAACCAAACAAGTTATTCCTGCAGATTGGATGAAAGGTTCGTGGGCCAAAGGGTTTTGCCTGAAACCCAGGAATTTTTCCTTCCCTGCTCCAACTCCAACGCAGCCAGTTGCGTGTGGTTTGTGCTGTCACTGTGAACATTCCCTGGCTGTACAAGAGCAGGGCTAATTACGCTCTCCCAGCTATACATTAATTCATAATCAACATAAATAATCATAAAAACATCACCCTTCGACGGCAGGACTCGACCAGTTCCAGCAGGTTTTGGCACCATGGAGCACTCGAAGAATTTGGCCATAATCTGCTTTTTTTGCCAACCTTTAAAGGCGTTCTTTCCATGTTAAGCATGTTTTCCTTCAAGAGATTATCCTCCTTCCAAGCCAATTAAGTGCATTCCAACGAAAACAGGGAGAATTTGAAATAAACGGTACCAGGCTGTTGGTAAAGACAGAGAGAGGGGGAATGAGAACACAATTGAGAGTCTGAAATTGCGGTCACTTAAATCAAACCCCTTCTGTGCACAGCTGAAAACATTTTCTCTCCTCAAATCCTGACATTTTACCGCGGGAGAAGGAACAAGGGCATTAAATCTTTCAGGGGTTTTCACTTGTTTGGGTTGCCAGAGTGGCTCTGGTGCTGCCTCATGTTCCGAATGTTTTAAGAAAGATGTTAATTACCCAATTCTGGGACAGAACAATCAGGGGGAAACGGGAAAAAGAAGGAGAACGCAGAATATTCGGAGCTGGAAGGGACCCACAGGATCACAGAGAGCAACTCTTGAGTACAGGGATCAAATCCAGTCTTTTGTGGAATCAGAGCTGACCAAAGTGCAGGATAAACCAGCAGCTGAAGGGATCCCTGACCTTCCCAACACCTGAGGTGAACCCAAAAAATGAGACTGGGGGTCTGGGACAAGGTGTTCACACAGCCGTGACCCAGGAGCTGGGAGACCAGGGGAGGAGATCGGAACCTGGATATTCCAAAAGGAATTTGGATATTCCAAAGAAATTCCTTCCTGGGAGGGTGGGGAGGCCCTGGCACAGGGTGCCCAGAGCAGCTGTGGCTGCCCCTGGATCCCTGGCAGTGCCCACGGCCAGGCTGGACACTGGGGCTTGGAGCAGCCTGGGACAGTGGGAGGTGCCCATCCACCCAGCAGAACTGGATGGGCTTTAAGGTCCTTCCCAATCCAACCCATTCCATGATTCCATGAACTCTCAACCCGATGGGTCTGGCTTCCTTTGACAGCTGCTCCTGCTGGTGCCCCCACCAGAGGTGCTCCTGGTGTCCCCTCTGTGGGACAAGCAGCTGCCTCAGGAGTGAAATTCTCCAGGAAGCAGCTCCCAGAGGAACTTGAGCCACAACGAGGAGGAAAACTGGCCCAACCTTGAGCACTGAGGAGGAAGAGGCCACTGAAAGCTCTCCCAGGCTTTTCCATGCACGTCTGGTTGAACACAAGGAAGATCCAGCTGGATTCCCTTCCCAAAGCCACCAGAGAGGTGCCGAGCTGAGCTGGGAACACCTTGGAGCTCTTCTCCAAGGCAATGCCTTCCCATCTCCAGCATTTCTGGAGGCGCAGCATTTCCACAAAGCCAGGGCTGCCAGAATCCTTGGGAAAGGAGAACTCCTGTCTTCACCTTGAACAAGCCACCAGGTACGGAGCAGGGTTGGATACCAACACCCAGCTGTGGGGGCACCCAGCTGACAGGGTGGATTTTTGGGACTTCAAATTCCCATCCTCAATAGAAACCTCTCTCCTGCATGGGAAGAAGGAGGCAGCTCTCCCATTCCTCCTCCCTCGTCACATGGATCCACCAGGAGTGCTATTCCCATGTCCAAAAGGGTGCATCCACACAGGGCTTAAAAAAAAAGTCTTTCAAGTCTCTCTTAGGTCACATCCCAGCCTGGTGTGTTCTACATCCATCCTGTGAGGAGTCCCTCTGGAAAGGGAAGGATTCCTGCTGTTGTTAATTATATTCCCTCAACACCACGGCCCAGGGTCCCTTTATTTTAGGAGCTGTCCAACCAAATTCCTCCACCAGCCCTTCCCTCGGGGGCTCCCCAAATAGGAGAGCCTGAAATGCTTCCCTTGTCCGGCCCTCCCACTTCCTCCAGAACATCTGCTTACATCAGGATTTATGAATGTGAGAAAATAGCTGCAGCTCCTCCTCTGCCAGCCGAGGTTCCAAGCAGCTTTCCCTGGATTCATCCATCACGCAGTGCTGGGGTTGCTTCTGTGGAGCATTCCCAGTTCCAGTCTCGGCTGTGGTGACCACCAGGGTGTTCCTTATTGGAAGTTTCCTCATTGCGGCTGTGCAAGGGGCTGACGAATGGAGCAATGTCAGGAGGGCCAACTCCCACTTCTGTGCAGGAATAAACTGCAAATCCTGGGAAAAACCACAGCTGGCAGGACTTCTCCGTCCTCCACATCTCAGGTGTTTCACCTCCCTGCCAGCAAAAAGAAGGCACAGTGAGGAAGAGGGAACATTCCCATCCTTGGAAGTGCCCAAGGCCAGGTTGGATGGGGCTTGGAGCAACCTGGGGTAGTGGAAGGTGTCCCTGCCCATGGAGTGAGGTAATCTTTAAAATCCCTCCCAGTCCAAACCATTCCATGACTCTCTAAGCTCTTCAAACCTAAAACTTTATTAGGGAATTTAGATCACCTTTCTGTCTCTTCCACATGGACTGGGCAGGCTCTTGCTGTCCGAGATGCAGGAGGAACTCAAGGCCTCCAAGCTCAGCTCCTGTGGACTTTTCCCAGCTCAAAGAAGAGCTCCCAGATGCATTTCTGGACACCCAAGCTGCACTTCAGTAGCTTGGATTCCAGGGAATTTTCACTCAGGAACTATGGTTCCCTCTCTTGGCTGGCTTGGAAGTTCTAACAAGCCTCTTCTGGCCAATTTTTCTTCATTCCCACCCCAGCAATTAGCTGGACAGCCTCCCTGGATTCCTGCATTATCCTCTTGTTTTCTGAGGCAAATTTAATAAAGTTTCCAGGAGAAAACATCTCCCAGACCAAGCTCCAGTTGCTTTTTGCCTTTGATGCCTCCCAGAGCAAGTCTGGACTAACAGAGCTCCCAGCAATTGAATTCCACCTATTTTTGTCTGCTTCCCTTCCCGGGGAGCTGCTCCAAAGGGAGGTTCAGTCTCCCTGGCAAATTCCACAGCTGTGTGAAGTGTTCTCAGCCTCCTTCCTCATCTGGGGCTGTAAATCTGAGCCCAGCTCAACGTCCACAAATCACTTATCTTGGAAAGGCTCCTGTGGATGTGCCTGGAACCCAAACATTTCTCAGCTCCTCACTTCTGTTGGGCCCCCCATTTTTTTTTCTTCGCTTCTCCCATCAAGAATTGAAACCAAATATAGAGATTACTTATCCTGCATCCTGATCTAAATAAAAACTGGGCCACAAATCATATTTTTGAGGTTTTTTTTCCTTCAAGCAACTCATGTTGTTTTCCTGAGGAGCAAATTCTCTCTCACTCTTAGACTCAGTTGCTCTTGGGCTTGTTTACAGAAGGAGGAAAAAAAAAATCAGTGACAAATTCAGAGAGATCCTCTGGTGAGATCCTATTTACAAAGCGTGCCCACCAAGTCCTCTTTCCCAGGAAAAAACAAGCAGGGACCGATGACAGCACAACATTTTCCTGCTCACAGCTCCCGAGTCTCCCCCTCCTGTCAGTCCTGTTTGTTTTTTCAGTTCACAGTTAACTATTTCTGGGGGTTTCTTGCTTTTTCTCTTGTGCAGTGACTCCACTTTGGAGGAGTGGAGTCACTCCACTCATCTATTTTTTCCTCCTATGAAACTTCCTCCAGAGCAAAGCTTTTGCCTCGAGGCAAGTAGTAACACCTTGCTCTAAACAGCTCAATATCCCCTTAAATCCAGCTCTTCCTCCAGCCCTTCCATCCCTAAACCCAGTTTTACTCCCTCCAGCATTCCTGGCATTCAGCTGCTGGGGCTACACAAGGCAACCTTTGGAATCGCTGGGCACAGCCTGGGGGTGAGCCTCAGAAAAACTGGATGTGGGCTTTTCTCACACACAGAAATAAAGTTTTGTTGTTCTTTTTAGACAACTGCTTCAGCTCATGGCCATGGAGACCTTCTGTGTGCCCCAGGTGGGCTGAGAGAGGGATTTGATGGAGTTCTGTTTAGATTAAATCTTGTACCTGCCCTTGATACCAGACCATCTGCCAGGTTTCCTGCTGCTCCCAAATCCAGGCCTGGAAAATGCGTTTTGCCTTGGACAGTTCTTCCTACGGTCATTTCTGGAGCACCAACACCAGAAAAGCTGGGGAAAAAAAAAAAAAAGCCGAAGTGTTGCTTTTCCTAAAGGTGATCCTGCCCCTGTGCCCAGCCCTGGGGGCACCTCTGGGGTGCCGTGCCCAGCTCTGGCTCCTCAGCACAGCAGGGCCAGGGAGCTCCTGGAGCGGGGCCAGCGGAGGCTGCGGGGCTGAGGAAGGGCCTGGAGCATCTCCGTGCCCAGGAAGGGCTGAGGGAGCTGGGGCTGCTCAGCCTGGAGAGGAGCCCCAGGCGAGAGGGGCCCTCAGGCCTGGGTGTCCCTGGCTGCAGGGAGGGCTCCGGGCAGGGCCCAGGCTCTGCTCCGGGGCCCAGCAGTGGCACCAGAGGGACGGGCAGGGGCTGAGCCCAGCAATTCCCTGCACAGGGGGCACAACTCCTGCCCTGGGCAGGGGCTGAGCCCAGCAATTCCCTGCACAGGGGGCACAACTCCTGCCCTGGGCAGGGGCTGAGCCCAGCAATTCCCTGCACAGGGGGCACAACTCCTGCCCTGGGCAGTGCCCAACCCAGCAATTCCCTGCACAGGGGGCACAACTCCTGCCCTGGGCAGTGCCCAGCCCTGAACAGAGCCCAGAGAGGGGCTGGAGTCTCCTCCCTGGGGATATTCCAGAGCCACCTGGACACACTCCTGTGCCCTGGGCTCTGGGATGGCCCTGATGGAGCAGGAAGGTGGCACCAGATGGGACCCACTGTGGTCCTTTCCAACCTCCCCCATCCTGGGATTTTCTGCAACAATTTTTTGCTTTCAAAATATTCCTTTCATGCATCAAACTCTCAGAGTCAGGATTAGGGAATGTTGGCTTTCCCCAGGGAAGTCAGCAATCCCTGAGCCAGGCTTTTCTCATAGCCAATTTCTTTAGAGGGCAGGATTCATCCCAATCTCCAAAAAGTGTTTAAATTAGGGCAAGAAAGTCAAAATTTAGGTTATTTAAAAATGGTGTTTAAATTTGGGCCAGAAAGTTGAAGTTTATTTTCTATTAAATTGTATTTAAATTGGGGGAGGAAAGTTGAAATTTAATTTATTTTTAAATAGTATTGGAATTTTGGCAAGAAAGTTTAGATTTAATTTATTTTAAAATTGTGTTTAAATTTGGGCAAGGAAGTTTAAATCTAATTTATCTAAAAATTGTGTTTAAATTTGGGCAAGCTGCTCAGGGGAGTTCCCAAGTCCCCGCTCCAGACACTTTCCAGCTGACCAAGTTCATCCACAACCCTCATTTACCTCAGCAAAAAAAGAGAATCGTTCACCTGGACTTTTATTTCTATACTTTTCCTGCAAACTCCAGGTTAATATCCCAGATCTCTGGGAAAAAAATAACCCTTCAGGGGCTTAATAAGGATGGAAACATCCTCACCTGGCTGAATTCCAGCTCAAGAGCTCACCCAGGCCTTTGTGACCTCATGTCACACAAAGCTGCACTCCCAGATCAAATAATAATTAATCAAGCACCTTAGAGGACTCTGAAATAAATAATTTGCAGCATTTTAGCCCAAATTACTGCTCTTTACTCCCTGCTATTGTTCAAACAACTCCCAAGGCATCCATGGGGTTTTATAAACAGAGAAAGCAGGGAGATCTCAGCCCCTAAAAGCTTTGGATGGGGACAAAGGGAGCAGTAAATGAAGGCAGAGTCTCGTGTGGGGGCTGAGGGAATGGTTACAGCCAGGATGGATCATTTGGTGCAGCTGTAAAGATAAAATTGTGCATTATTCAGTTGGTATTTCTGGCATTTAATGCTTGGCAAGCTTCGTCCTGAGCCCTTCTGGGTTTATTTGCAGGGAAACGTTTGCTCCCTCAGAGTCAAGAGGCTGCAGGGTTGGCCTGAACCCCCTGTTTTAGGCAGAATCGCCAGGTTTGAGCATCCAGACTCCTGGGAGCAGCCAGGGAATGCTGAGCCCAGGCCAATCCCAGGTTCTCTCCCCGGGCTCTTGGAGTGGAGCCTTCCTTGGAAAAACCCTGCTCTTGTTTCCCCATCAACCTGGCTGAGGAGGGCAGGGGATGGGGAGAGGGACGTTCCGATGAGGTAGGAGGGAAAATTTTCCCTCTCAGAGTGGTGAGGCCTTGGAATGAGCTGCCCAGGGAGTGGTGGAGTCAGTCTGTGGGAGTGTTCAGGAGCAGTCTGGATGTGGCCCTTGGGGACAGGGTTTGGTGCTGCTGGGGTGGCACTGGATGGTCCTGAAGGGCTTTTCCCACCTTGGTGATCCTGGGATTCTGCTGACCCGATGGGATCCAGGCCAGCAGAGTCACTGCCGTGGGAGTGTCACCAGCTCAGCCCTGTCCCTGCCACGGCAGTGACAAAAATCAACTTTTGCAGGAACAGATGGCAACGATTTTAATTCCTTTGAATCAATAATATGAAATAACCCAACAGGAATTCAGTATGCTCATATGATCTCTTCCTGCTAGAAACAAGGTTACCACCTCCTGCTAAATCCCGAATCCTGCAGCTTGTGACACACGTCCCCTTTTCCCACAGCTTCCAAGGCCACTCTGATGTCACAGCTTCCCCTCAGAGATGGCCTGGGACAGAGGTTCTTCCCATTCCCATGGTTTACCCACTGCTGGGACAACCACAGGGACAGGGATGAGGAAATATGAGCTGGTCTGTGCAGAGCTTGTTGGTGACACCTGAAACTCCCCAATCTGGAGATGATTCCCAGAGTTCCCTTCAAAAAAATTCCAGCACAACCTCCCCTGTCACCCTGGCAGGGCTGTCCTGCTGATTCTCCCAGTGATAGAGTCATGGAATTATGGAATCATGGAATGATTTGGGTTGAAAGGGATCTTACAGATCATCTTGTGCCATCTTCCTCATCCCAGGTGGCTCCAAGCCCCATCCAAGCTGGCCTTGGACACTTCCAGGGATCCAGGGGCGGCCACAGGTGGTCAGAAGATTGGTCAAAGCTTCTCTTCTCTTCCTGAAACACAGGGATGAAGCTCCCAGTATTCCAAGGGCTGCTGACCACTGGGATTCCCTTTGGAGAGCTGACAGGGAGAGCCTTCCCTAGAGCAGGAGCTTTTCCAGAAGGGTGGGGTGTGTGGGAGTTGTGACTCCACACAAGTCCGTTATCTCTATTTTAGCCTCTGTGTAGCTTTACCTTCGAGCCCGAACAGATGAGAAGACGCCTGCAGATGTTGCTTTAAGTTGTTTATTTCTTCTTATCTCTAGCTAGCTCTCAGCTCCGGCCGTGAGTCTGATGCCAGCCGTGTCTGAGCAGGAACTGCCCAGTCCTGGGCTGTCCCGTCCCTTTTGTACCCTTTCCATGGTCCAACCATTCTTCACAACCTATTTATTATTTACCATTTTATACCAATTAATTTGTACCTATTCTAGACACGTAATTTCTACCTCTTTTTCATTCTACCAATCATTCAGTGCCACCACCACCAGAGAAGATGGAGGAGAAGAAGAAGAAGAACAGGGTAACGCCCAAAATCCTCCATCTTGAGTGTTTTATCTTTACTCTAAAAGTTTTAAAATCACCCTTTTTACCTTGCAACACACTAAACCACTGCTTGTTTTTAAACTCTCGTGCTCTGCAATGTTTCTCGCAGTGTTGGTAATTTCTCCCATGGACTAAGATCGAAAACTCCTTCATTCTTGGCTTCTGGCCAGGGTCTGGGACCCCCTCGCAGGGGCTCTGGGGCTCCCTGACCTGCCTGAGCTGTCAGAGGCATGCCTTGGACTCCAACAGGGTGTACCTCAGCGCTTCCCTGCTCCTGAGTGGCAGAAATTAAAGAGGAGCTGAGCAAATCCATTACGGATGAATCTCTGCAGGGTTTGGAGCAAACGAGGCCTGGGGCCCCTCTCTGGATGCTGGGAATGACCTGGGAATGATGAAGAGCTGCCCAGCCCGTGGGCACCAGGGGCCATGTCACAGAAAACAGGGACACTGTGTGTGCCTGCAAACCACAGGGGGATGGACAACACACACCCAGGTGAATTCCTTTGTCCATCCCAATCTCCCCCGTTTCCCTTCCCCAGGCTGAAGGTGCCCTACAGACTCGTCCCCCATCATCCATCCCCACCTTCCCCAAGCCCAGCTCTGAGCAACACCCAGGGCAAGCCCATCCTGAAGCAGTCACTGGAGCATTCCAGATGGGACACATGGGAATGTTTCCATCCTCACAGCAGTGCTGAGCGCACAGCCCCTGGCAAAAGCAGGGCTACAAAGGCTTTGGCAAGGGAGGCTGTTCAAAACCCAGCACGGCCCCAAATTCCTCCGTGTGCTGCCGTAGGATCCATTGTGCAAACACCTATGGATCTGCAGGAACTCATTCCACCTGCCTGGGAGGGCCTGGGACACTCAGGGCAAAGCTCTGGCAGTTGGAGAACATCAATAATTCAAAACCTGTGTGTGACTCACACTGCCCAACCCATCCCCCTAAGGTTACTTGGACTTAACATTCACAGAAGGCACATTGTTATTTCTCCTTCCAAAGAGTCATGAATAATTTACCATTCATTACCCAAAAAGTCTTCTTTTCCTGTGATTTTTTTTTTAACAATTGGCTTCATCCAAAAGAATGAGAAAGCAGAGGAAATGTTAATTTCCCAACCTCTTCTTAGTTCATCATTGCTGAGCATCAAAGTATCCCTCAGAAATCTTTAGTTTGCAAAAGATGACATTTTTGGGGGTTCATTTGAAGAGCTGCATTTGTTGGGGAAGCACAATTCACCTGTGCTCCTGAAAAAAGGGGGAAAAAAAGAGGGAAAAAAGCTGGATATTTGGACAACGCTCTGAGGCACAGGGCAGGATTATTGGGGTGTCAGTGCAGGACTGGATGATCCATGTAGGTCCTTCCAGTGCAGGATATTCCATGATTTTAATGGAAAGCATCAGAAGCTGCACTTCAGGCTATCAGAGGAACATGGACTGCTGGAGTCCTGTTCCCCCTGCTTGGCATAAGTTGGAAAATCCTTCAGAATTCCACCCGAGATCATCGGAAATGCCCCCAGCCAGAGCAGCTTCCTCTGCCTGCTGGGGGAAAAGCGATCCCTTCATGGCCTTGTCCATGGGATCAGGTGGAGTCTGGCACCTGCTGCTTTTCTGTGTGGGAATGACGCCTGATCCCACTGGGAATGGCACCTGATCCCACTGGGAATGATGCCTGATCCCACTGGGAATGACGCCTGCAGCGTGGGGCCTGTCAGCAGTTACCACACGAACTGATTTCCATGGAATTGCTCCACCTGGCTGAGCTGAACACATTTCCCAGAGGTTTCATTTTGGTGTCCAGACAAGTGGTGGGGTTGGGATGAGATCAGGCCACTGTTCCACCATCACTGCCAAACAAAAACCCCAAAAAAGCGTCTTGCCCTCAGCCCCCAGGCTTATCCCGAGCACTCAATTCCTCCCTTCAGGATTCCTGTGGGGAATCCAGCTGGGACGCTGGCCTGGGTTCAAACACCCCTCTCCTTTTGGAGATTGACCTGGAGTAGTTCCCAGTCCTGCAAACCATTGTTCGGTGCATCCCAGAGAAGGCTGCTGTGGGAATGGAAGCACTGGAGCAGTGAAAGGTTTCACTCCCTGATTCCTGCCAGGATAAAATGATCCTGGAACTAAAGCTCTCCTGGCACATTTATTTCACTCCCAGCTTTTCTGCATGGGTCCGTTTTCAGATTTTTTAAATTTCTGGAAATACTTAGATCTGTCCTATCTCTAAAATTTTAGCTTTCCATTAATGAAGCAAATTAATTGGTGCTCACCGCTGCTTGGCACAACCCAGGGAGGTTCTTCCCCATGATTTTCCCTGTAAATCCTGCAGGAAGGGAAGGGATGGTGCTGTTTTGTCCTTGGCATTCCAGCACCTCTGGTGCAGCAGCTCCACCTCAGGCACGTGGTGGGACACAAGTCCCTGGTTCACATCTCTAACCCTTCACCTCTTACCTGTCACCTCTGCCCACCCGCATCCGCAGGGATCGCACTTCCAGCCCCTCAGCCCAGAGGAATCCCTGGTTGCTTTGGGCTGATCCTCACAGATCAATTCCCACCAGCAGGAATGAGCAGGAACAGCTTCCCACAAATCGTGCTCAGGATCCCTGTGCCTGGGGACACTGAGCAGCCACGGGGACAGGACAGGCCCTGTGCCACACAAAGGGCCGTGGGGAGATTCCTCTTTCCAGCTGCATTTTCCTGTGGGAGAGGGATCCTGGTGGAGTTACTGCAACACCAGAGGTGTTGGGTTGGACTCAATGACCTTGAAGGTCTCTTCCAACCTGGCAATTCTGTGATTCTGTGAACACCAGAGGTGATCTGTCCCTTTAGCATGGAGCAGTGCCAGGAGATATCATGGAATGGTTTGGGATGGAAGGGACCTTAAAGATCATCCAGTTCCATCCAGGGACACCTTCCACTGTCCCAGGTTGCTCCAAAACCCATCCAGCCTGGCCTGGGACACTTCCAGGGATGAGCCAGCCATAGCTTCTCTGGGGTCCGTCCTGCCAGGGTGCAGCCCTGGAGCCTTTGCCAGAGGAAAGCCTGAAGAGGAGAGGGGTTTTCTCCTCCTCCTTAGGCAGAGAAATGGCCCAGGAAGTTTTGTTCCTCACCTGAGCTGGACACGAGCTGAGCACTGAGGGAATGGCTGTGCTGGCTCTGACTCTGCTCAAATCCTTCTACCTCAGCATTATCCTGATTGGATTTTCCCCTCTCCAGCTCCTGCTGTGCCTCATCAACCCCGGACTGACACAATTCCTGCGGCAGCCCTTGGCTCCGAGCAAGCCGAGCCTCCTGCTCCTCACACAGGAGTTTACTGGGGCCGGGGCTGAAGTAGCCCCTTGCTCCTAATGGAGTTCCAAATAAAATCCCATCCTCCAGGACCCAAAAATCCTGAAAAACAACACCCTAGAAGAGAATAAACCCCAACAGGAAAACCACCAACAATGAGCGTGGAGTCAAACCCATCCAAAGGGGGAAAGAAGAGTTGGGACAAGAAAAACCCCTGTGGTGCCTGAGCAAGTTAAATTCAGCAAATTCCATCAGTCACAGAAACCCAGACTGGTTTGGGTTGGAAGGGACATTAAAGCCCATCCCATCCCCCCCTGCCACGGCAGGGACACCTCCCACTGTCCCAGGCTGCTCCAATCCCCAATGCCCAACCTGGCCTTGGGCACTGCCAGGGATGGGAAGTGCAGGGAAATTATTTTCTAAGCAATTGTGGCTTTAATTTGTCTCCTCCCACCCCAAAAACCTGAACATCTGTGCAACGTTACCACCATAAATACGGGGTAAATTTACTTTACAGGTGACACACCACTGTAACAGCCAGCTCACTTTTAAATTTATATATTAATATGTACCAGATATGTATTTATATACAGACATATGTATAAACCCCTTTTTTTCTTTATTTTTATGCTATGAACCATATTTTTTTTAAAAAATAAACCCCTCCCTTTGCTTTTAGCAAAAATCAGCAGCTTGGCGTCATAGCAGGGGCTGCTTAGCTGTGAATTTTTGCATTTTTTTAATGCCTCTTTTCTTTTTTTTAATTTTACCTTTCATTTTTAATGTTACTTTTCATTTTTTTGTTACTTTTCTTTTTTTTAATGATACTTTTCTTTTTTTTTTAACTCTTACTTTTCATTTTTCAAATGTTATTTTTCATTTTTTATGTCACTTTTCATTTTTTTGATGTTGCTTTTCATTTTTAAATGTTACTTTTCTTTTTTAATGTTACTTTTTTTTAATGTTACTTTTTATTTTTTTAGATGTTGCTTTTCATTTTTAAATGTTACTTTTTTCAATGTTACTTTTCTTTATTAGTGTTGCTTTATTTTTTAAATGTTACATTTCATTTGTAAATGTTACTTTTCATTTTTTTAAATATTACTTTTCTTTTTCAGTGTTGCTTCGTTTTTTAAATGTTACCTTTCATTTTTAAATGTTACTTTTCATTTTTTAAAATGTTACTTTTCTTTTTTAAAATGTTACTTTTCTTTTTTTAAAATGTTACTTTTTTAATGCTACTTTTAATTTTTTTTAATGTCACTTTCCATTTTTTAAACGTCACTGTTCAATTTTTGGTTAACGTGGTGGTACCAAGTCTGCCCATCTCAGATCCTTGTTTCGACATTCCTGTTTAACTCCCATCAAGGAAAACCTGAGCACGACTCTGGAACTATTTGAGTTTAAAACCTGGCCAGATTAAAAGCGGATTAAAACCTGGCCACTCCTCACCAGCGCTTCCCTAAGGATGAGACAGCCTTTCCCAAGGAACGAGAAGGACGGAAGGAAGGGAAATAGCCACGGATTCCCTTCCAGGTGGCAGCTCTGCGAGGAGCAGAGGAGAGGGCACACAAATCCCAGAGCGAGCTGAGACCCAGGGGGATCTTGCAGTCAAGTGTGAGCCTGGAAGGAGGAGATGGGACAAAATTTGGGATGTAAATTTAGATTAATTGGGAGTAAAATCCGTTGGGATGTGGAGGCATCCCCGTGAGCACGGCCAGTTTGGAAACCTGGCTGGTTTTCAAACCTTCTGAGCCTGGCAGTGCCTGACATTCCCTGCCTGGAGGCTGCGGGCTCGGAAGGCCCAGCACAGGCAGGATGCAGTGCCAGGAGCAGCAGCTTTCCATGTTTTTGGAATAACCCAACTTTTCTGGAATAACCCAGCTCACCCCTGGTGCCTTTGCCTGAAAAACATCCAAGTGCTTTCCAAATCCGCATGAAGCAATTCACAGCGGGGCGGCCCAGAGGTTCTCCAGCCTGTGCTGGGGCACGTTCCCAACAGGGAGGACCTGCAGGGGCAATTCCCAGTAAAAGGTGTTTTTATTGCCTGCTTTTCCCAGTTGGGAAATGGGATGGAACTCCTGGAATGGCAGCTCAGGGCAAGGAGTGTTCAGAAGCAGCTCCCAAGTTTTTTTATCTCCCGTGAAGACACAGCTCCTTGTTTTTTCCATGTTTAATGGCTCCTCAAAGGAGGAGGAAAAAGAGAATAAATCATATTCTATAATAAATATCTATATAAAATATAATTTTTATATATCTATATAAAACATCTGTATAAAAATATATCTATATAAAAATAATTTTTTTACATATCTATATAAAAACATAAATCATGTTTTTACCTCTGCTGATTAGCAGAGATTTCGTAGGAGAGCTTATATGCAAAAACCAGGAATTATAAATAAAATTAATTCCCAAATCGTGCTCTGGAGTGGTTCAGCACTTACCAATCCAGGCAGCTCTTAGGGGGTGTGGAATAGGGAGAGTTTTGGGATCAGCCAGCAGGAAATCTGCTCTGGGACCATGCAGTCAGGTGGGTGAGCCTGGCAGGAGGAGATTAACCAAGATTGGGGGTAAATTTGCATTAATTGGAGGTAAATTTGCATTAAGTGGAGGCGTAAATCAGGCCTTGGGCACGCTGGGCAGACACTGGGCCTGTAAATAATGACACAACACAAGAAAGGTGCCCCTGGCTGCCCTTAGGACACAAAGGCTCCTGAAACGGGATGAAGGAGTGGAAAAGAACCAGCAGGGGAAGGGCCATCAGTCCCCGGGGTGGGGTGAAACAAATGGGAATAACCTTGAGGTGTGCAGAGCTCCCTGATGTTTCTCAGCCTCCCATTCCTGGCAGAGCCATAAATAATGAAAAGAAGGCTCTGGAGCACTTCAACAACAAAACAGTTTCTAGGTATCCTATCAGCAAGAGCAGTTTCCAGTGTTTATTGTGGAGATAAAGCAGCAAAAACATTGCTCAGGCTGAATCCCATTGGCCACAGTAAGACCAAAACCCAAACCAATCTGCTCAACTGATTTGCTCCACACTGGGATTTTTGAGCCCTGTTTAGAGGTGGAGAACTCCACTGCCTTCCCAGATAGTCAAAACATCATTATCTGGGATAACAGGACATGGATACAATGGCTAAAGGAATAAAAACTATGCTTTTTGAATCTTTCCCCCAGAGATTCACGGGGGAATTTGTCCTCTTCAAACTCAAAATGATGGCCAGGGGTTGGTTGGGTCCCACGGAGGGAAAAGCTTTTGGCTGGTTTGGGAATAACTTCCAGGTGCTGAGGATGAGCAGAGCTGGCCTCCCCAGGAACTCACAGACTTCCAGTGCAGATCCATATTCTTGTTAGAAGGGGAAAGGGAGTGGAAGAACATTCCCAAATGAGGGGAAAAGGCAGGAAATGAACAATGGGAATATCTATGATTAGCCACGCTCCACGGGGCCTGGTGTCCCTCGGACTTGCTGCTTCCACAAGAAGACCACAGGGCACAGGACTGTGGATATTCTGGAATATCCCCAGGGAGGAGACTCCAGCCCCTCTCTGGGCTCTGTTCCAGCTTGGGCACTGCCCAGGGCAGGAGTTGTGCCCCCTGTGCAGGGAATTGCTGGGCTCAGCCCCTGCCCGTCCCTCTGGTGCCACTGCTGGGCCCCGGAGCAGAGCCTGGGCCCTGCCCGGAGCCCTCCCTGCAGCCAGGGACACCCAGGCCCGAGGGCCCCTCTCGCCTGGGGCTCCTCTCCAGGCTGAGCAGCCCCAGCTCCCTCAGCCCTTCCTGGGCACGGAGCTGCTCCAGGCCCTTCCTCAGCCCCGCAGCCTCCGCTGGCCCCGCTCCAGGAGCTCCCTGGCCCTGCTGGGCTGAGGAGCCCAGAACTGGACAAATATCCATTATTCTTCTACCACCTTTTGTCTTAATCCAGGAAAATCCCACCATTTTCCTTTTTGGAGCCCCCAACCCCTTTTTTCAGCCCTCAGCCTCTGTGCCAAGCACTACAGCATGCCCAAGCCACCTCTAAACTTCTCCTGAGCTCCTGAAGTCATGGTCTGAACATTCCTCAGGGCTGAGTTTTATAAATCCCTCCACTGGCTCCACACATCTGTCAGATTTTGGGAGTGAGACAAACAGAGGCAATTCATCTTGGAAAAAGAGCAGAAGGCGTGGCCCTGACACTCTGGGATCCCCCTGTGAAATCCCAGCATGGGAGCACCAAAGCTTCTCAGCAGAACCTCTGGAATGGTTTTGTTTCTGATGCAGCACGGAGAAATCAACATCCCCATTTTTCTTCTTGGGAATGACCGAACTCATCCAGGCAAGTCTTCCCCAAAAACATCCCACTGAGGTGGCTGCTCGATCCAGAACCACTGAAGTGGTCCAAGATTTGTACAAACAGGGGAGATGCAGGAGAGCTTCCTGCGCTCTACCTGTCCCTGCACATCCTCGTGCCTGTCACGAGAGGGAATCAACAACAAAAACAGGCAGCATCCTGCTCTGGCACCCTTTGGATTCTTCCCCAGTTCTCCTGGCATCCAAACAGTGTCCTGGGGAAGCGGGAGAGCTTGGAGCACGCCCAGGTTTCACCCCCAGTGGCTGTGGGGATGCTCACAGACACATCAGAGGGGAGAGATGCTGCCAATGCCAGCAATTCCGGAGTAGTGAAGCACCCCAAAAACTTGGAGGAAGGAGTGTTTGGAAAAACAGGCAGGCCTGGCATGCTGAGAGCTTTCTCTGGGAAGGAATTGTCCCCTGTGAGGGTGGGCAGGCCCTGGCACAGGGTGCCCAGAGCAGCTGTGGCTGCCCCTGGATCCCTGGCAGTGCCCAAGGCCAGGCTGGACACTGGGGCTTGGAGCAGCCTGGGACAGTGGGAGGTGTCCCTGCCCATGGCAGGGGTGGCACTGGATGGGCTTTGAGGCCCCTCCAACTCAAACCCTTCTGGGATTTGTTGGTTCTCCCACTCAAATGAGACCTCCCAGAGCCAAAAGGGGAAGATGGAGCCTTTTCCCTGCACCCAGTTTCACCAGGAATCACCCTCTGAGGATGCCATGGAGCAGTGGAATGATCCACACCTGCTCCAGAGTCCTGGTGCATTTTGTTGCTGTCACAGCTCTCAGAAATTCCGGCTGGGAATTCCTCCCTTCAGCAGCCCTGCTGAGCCAGGGTCGGTGTTCCCGAGGAAAGCTGGCACTGGCTCCAGGACTTGTCAAATGTCACCACAGGGAGTGAGAATAAGGGAATAAACACCTCAAAGGGAGAGGCAAATCAACTGGGGTTCCACCCCTAAGCTCTGTTGGAGCAAGAATTCCCAGGCATTCCCTCTCGAATGTCCCTCGTCTCTCCAGCTGTGCACTCCACAAACTCAGAGCTCTCTTTTCCTCCTGTTTCTTTCACTCAGCATCTCGCTCCCAAGGAGCAGCTTCTCCATGCACAGCACAGGAAGTCCCTGGGATAGCCAGCCTTGTTTTCCACAGGGAAGCGTGTGTGGAGTCCGAAAGAACCGAAGCATCTAAAAATACTGCCCTGGACACTCTCCCTGCAGCTGGATCCCTCCAATTTTCCACTGCTGGATGCTGCTGCCAGGGTGAGAGGAGCTCCCAGAGCCAGCCCAGTACTTTTCCATGGAAGGATGAAACCCCTAAGAATAACAATTTATCAGAGGAGCTGTGGCTGTTTGACCTGGCTCGTTTTCAGAGATTAGGAACCAACGAGCTCCCAGTGAATTGTGGTGACTTTGTGGTTGGGTTTGTTGCTTTTTTTTTTTTCCCCTCTAAGAAGTGATTTTCATGTTTCATCAGTTCTCGGGGAAGGGAGGGGGGGAAGGAATGCACATCTGTCTTCCCAAATGGATCAGGGAGAGGATAATAACAAATAATGATAACTCACCCACGTGGAGGGCCCCTCGTCCTGCAGGAGCCCGGGAATGCCGCAGTTTGTGGGCCAGCCCCGGAGCCTGTGGATTTCAGGGAGAGCAGGAGCATCACACGGGGCAGGGCAGAACCCCTGGAACCCTGCAGGTATCCTGTGGGAATCTCCAGAGGTGTTGGTGGAAAAATGAGTGCTTTTAGTGGAATTTTCACATCCCTGCTCTCCTGGAGCAGAAGATTTTCTACAGGCACAACTCCTCGGTATTCCATAGTGCCTGATGAGCAGGTCAGTGGAAGGAATGGGAGAGATCCCTGTTGTGATGGAGCAGACAGTCATGGAGTGAGCTTGGGAACCCCTCAGGATGTCTGTGACTGATGGGGTCACTGTCATCGCCCCGTTTAATGACACAGCCCCTGCACCCCTGGCCATTCCTGCAGGGGCCTGGCCAAACCTCAAAGATGTGGATGCACACAATTCCAGGCTCACAGATTCATGGAGTCATGGAATGGTTTGGGTTGGGAGGGACCTCAAAGCCCATCCAGTGCCACCCCTGCCATGGGCAGGGACACCTCCCACTGTCCCAGGCTGCTCCAAGCCCCAGTGTCCAGCCTGGCCTTGGGCACTGCCAGGGATCCAGGGGCAGCCACAGCTGCTCTGGGCACCCTGTGCCAGGGCCTGCCCACCCTCCCAGGGAACAATTCCTGCCCAAGATCCCATCCAGCCCTGCCCTCTGGCACTGGGAAGCCATTCCCTGGGTCCTGTCACATCAGTTCCTGATGAGCTGTCCCTCTCCAGATCTCCTGGAGCTCCTTCAGACCCTGGAATTCACTGTGAGGTCTCCACACAACCTCCTCTTCTCCAGGCTGAACATTCCCAACTCTCCCATCCTGGCTCCATAGGGAAGGTGCTCCAGTCCCCTAAGGAACTTTGTGGCCTTCTCTGGACTTGCTCCAACATTTCCAAGTCCTTCTCATGCTGGAGGCACCAGGACTGTTCCCACTGTTCCAGGTGGGATCTCAGGAGAGCAGAGGGGCAGAATCCCCTCCCTGCCCTGCTGCCCATGGAGATTTGGGTGCAGCCCAGCACACAGAGGGGGATTCTGGGCTGGATCAAGCTGGAAAAGGCTCCAACTCCTTGCAGGTTTTACCAGGCAAATCCTGACTGCGTGGAAAGCCAACAGAGTCAAAAAGGACATTTCCAGATGCCATCAGTGAGAGGGAAGAAGTAAAATC
The DNA here is from genome assembly GCA_013397975.1 of Machaerirhynchus nigripectus. Classification (NCBI taxonomy): domain Eukaryota; kingdom Metazoa; phylum Chordata; class Aves; order Passeriformes; family Dicruridae; genus Machaerirhynchus; species Machaerirhynchus nigripectus. Next base: position 140,575 of record VZRQ01007482.1, on the reverse strand, counting down.
CCCTTCATGTCAGGTACTTTCACTTCAGACATTTCCCTGCTGTCTCCACCTCCTTCCCACCATCCCGAAAACATCGGTGTTCCACTAATGAGCTGCACATTCCAGCTCTTTCCCAACGCCAGCCTTGCCCACTGGCATGACTCAGAGGTGCCAGGTGCAACTTCAAAGCAACCACCGAGGTCGGTTGTTGTGATAGGATCTCCAAATGAGATCCCGAGGACACACAAACTGAAAATATAATGGCAAATGATGAAGATATGGACGTGCTGCTTGGGAGAAATTGCTGGAAAAACCACCTGGCTTCGGTGCTGGAGCAGGATTTCCATGGGCTGAAGTTCCCCAATAGGCAGGGAAAGCTCTTTCCCATCTCATGGACGTCTGTCAAACAAAATGGGAAACGTTTTTAAGGCCTCTGCCAAATTTAGCTGCTGTTTGCTCCTGCCTGGCCCTCACCACCACTCCAGAGGTCACACGAGGAATGCTTCTCACAGCACAACATCAAGTGGATCCTCCTGTGTCCAGGATAATCCCAGCCTCCCCGTTCCCTCCAGGAAAACCCTGCCTACGTGCTGGGATGCCACACGCCCTGTGCTGTGCTAAATTTGTCCGGTGCTCGACATCTGGGAGATGTCCACAGGCACAGGACACGGAGGGAGGAGCTCCAGGGAGCCATCCCTGCTCCGAGCGTTTGCCAGGAAAACAGTGAGCACAGGAAAGGTGCAATTCCAGCCCAAATTCCAGCCTCTGGAAAAACTGTCCCCTCCTCCTGCAGCTGCTGATCCCTCAGGGGACCCTCAGAAGTGGCAGCACTGGGGCTCTGGCACTGCACTGGCAACAGGAGCCCAAAAACATGGGGACAATCCTTGGTGGCCACCAGTCCTACACCTCAGCAACTCCCAGGGAGAATTCCAAGTCAGTGGAGCCCTTTGGAGAAGACTCCTGGCTCATCAGTCCGGAGTTAGGAGTTGGGCACCAGTAAAATCCAGTGTTGGTGAGGATGGGGCTCTTTTCTCATGGAGAGGCCTCTTTCCAGATGTTTCTGGGATATTTGTGGGGCGATTTTCTTTTCAATAATTCATCTAAGAATCAAAGAAACCCCACAGGATATGGTGCTGGGGTGCAAAAAAGCAAGCCTCCTGCTGTGCCTCACGCAGGGCTGGGGCCCACCCTGAGCCCAGCTTTGTTAAGACACACTCAGACAAGAATTAGAACTGGGTTTAAGGGTGGCAGAGCAGATCAGGATTGCTCAAGTAGGTACAAATAATGCTCCATCCTCCTTCCAGACAGGAGTGTCCCATCCTCTCTGGTGGCCTCTGCTCAGGGAATATTGTGGTGCTGAGGTCATTCCCATGGAATGAGATAAATCCTGATTGTCCTTGGGAATTTGGAGACTGAAAGTATTGGATGAGTGAGGGATAATTGTCCTTCAAGGCACCCTCTGACCCTGGCTCAGGGCTGGGTTTGCCTTCCTGTATCCTGGNAATTCCTGCCCAAGATCCCATCCAGCCCTGCCCTCTGGCACTGGGAAGCCATTCCCTGGGTCCTGGCCCTCCAGCCCTTGGGAATTGTCTCTCTCCATGTTTCCTGGGGCTCCTTCAGGCCCTGCAAGGCCACCCTGAGCTCAGCCCAGAGCTTCTCCTCTCCAGGCTGAACAATCCCAGCTCTCCCAGCCTTTGCTCCCAGCAGAGCTGCTCCATCCCTCTGCTCATCCTGGTGCCTCCTCTGGCCTCTCTCCAGGAGGTCAAAGAATATCCCAACTCCCAATCCAGTGAAACCAAAGGAAAATTGCTTAATTTGAAGTCTCAACTCCAGAAGAGCCAGGGCCTGATCCAAAGAGGATTAAAGGTGAACAGACTGGAGGGGTTTGTTCTTTGAAACAAGTGATTCTTAGAACATTGGGAGCTGACCCTTAATTTGTCCCATTTTTACATTAAGCTGGGAAAAGTAAATGGATTTTCCAATCCAATAATATTTATTTTGTTCTAGCCTGTTATAACGAGCTTGTGCTGCCCTGAAGGCAGCTCTGCATCCAGGGACTCCACTTCAGAGCTGCTGGTTTCTGGGAGAGAAGTAGAAAAAAAGATTGACTTTGATGTTTTGTAGCCCACGGCAGAATCGTTCCCGAGATCCCCTCTCCTCCAAGGAGAGGAACCTTCTGGCTCTCAGCAAAGTGGGTGTGAAAATAACATTTTAACATCCAGCAAAACTGCTGGGGATTGTGAAAAAAAAAACAACATTCCCAGAGTTTGGGATGCCTGAGCACACAGGGAGAGCACAGGAGAAGGTGTCCAGCAAGGAATTCCATGTAGTGTTTGCATCTCTGCTGCTCCCACCTCCTTGGGAAGGTGAATTCCCCAAGTGCCAAAAAGGCTGATCAAATGTGGGACTGATCCTGTGACCTGACAGCACCCAGGGAGCGGCTGGAGCTGGGCCAGGGCAGGCTCGGGCTGGAGATCAGGGAAAGGTTCTTCCCCCAGAGGGGGCTGGGCACTGCCCAGGCTCCCCAGGGAATGGGCACAGCCCCGAGGCTGCCAGAGCTCCAGGAGCGTTTGGGCACCGCTGCCAGGGATGCCCGGGGGGGATTGTTGGGGGGCTGGGCAGGACCAGCATTCCCTGATCCCTGTGGATCCCTTCCCACTCAGGGTATACCATGATTTTGTGATCTTTGGAGGTGACAGTGCAGGACGATGGGGAAGCAGAAATTCCCCTGTTTTGGGGTTTTCTCCTGGTGCTACTCCCAAGACTGGCAGAGCAGGAGCACCCCAGTTCCCAGAACACCGAGAGCATCCCTGTCCCCACCACAGCCACCAACCTGAGCTGGGAAAATCCCGATATCCCGCAGCCCTCCATGTCCCCAGCGGCACTCACCCTTCATCCAGGGGCATATTCCCGAGGGCTTTGTCCAACTCCTGGCTCACTGGGATCCCTGGACACAACACAGACACCCACAAGGATCCTCCCATTCCCAGAGCTGCATCTAGGATGCCCAGCTGGGTAATTCCTCTGCATTTCCATGCCGAGACTGGAAATTCCCATTGAGGACACCTCAGGCACTACCTGGGAGGAAGAAGAAGGATTAGGATGAAGTTGGAAGTTCCCAAGCAGGACACAGAGCTGAGTCTGAGCTCTCACTCCCAGTTTTTCTTCCATCCTAATTCCCACACGGCCACAGGGTTCCCTTTCCCCACCAGCACTTCCCCATCCCTCAGGCAGGTGGGCAAGGCCTGGGTGTTGCAGCAGGGAATTGCTGCCATTTCCCCACACTCCTCTCCTTTTCCCAGGTGGATCCACCCACATTCCGGATTTCCCACACCTGGGAAGGCCTCTCTTCCCATCCCTCACCAAGAGAAAATCATGGAGGGTCTGAAGTTCCATGAAATCATGGAATGGTTTGGAAAGGATTTTCCTCTGGTCCAACCCCTGCTCTGTAATAAACAAGGACATCTCCAAGATCCCAAAACTCCATCCATGTGGCTGAGGCAACCACAACCTCTCTGGACAATCTTTCCCAGTGCTTTTCCACCTTCACTGTAAAAAAATTCTTCCTTATATCTGATCTAAATTTGCTTTTAATTAATCCCCTCACCCCGTGTCCCACAGGCCCTGTCAAGAAGCCTGTCCTTCAAATTCCTTGGGATATTTCATATTTCTGTGGGATTGAGGTCCAAGTACAATCCAAAAATGAGGAATACTTTGCTTGTAGTGTTTTGGAGGTGACTGTGAAGGGCAGGGATTAAATTCAGCCCCAATTCCGAGCAGGAATTGTATTTGGGGTTGGAATGGGATGATCTTCAATATCCCTTCCACCCCAAACCATTCTACGATTCCCTGTTCTCTCACTCTGGTTCCAAGGTTATGGAAGTGGGAAACAAACACAGAGGGTGCAAAAAGAAGTGAAGGAATCCCCAAAAAACATGTATTAAAATGTTAAAAAATACTGTGAGCAGTGTAGGAATGGAAAAGAGACCAAAAATCATCCCATGGGAAGGGAGAGGTGACAAAGGGACCCCCAGACATGCTCTGAGGGGACATTTTTGTGCTAGTTCTGTTTAACAGAGAAAAACCTGGAAAAGTCACCTGATTTCTTAGTCTGGAAACAGAAATTTGACTCGGCCAAAACCATAACCTTGAGCAAGAGGAAATTCCTGGTGAAACTGAGCTCCCTTTGCCTTTCCTGAGGCCTGGGATCCTCATTTGCGGGATTATTATCCTCAAACGAAGGATTTCGGGGATGTTCCCCCTGCCCTCAGTGCCCACAGCAGAGCCAGAGCCTGGCCCCACGTGCAGCTCTGCAAAACCCAGCTGGGAAATCCACAGTGGGAGGAAACCGTTCCAGTTTGGACCCAGATTTCGTTTTTAAGCATCCAAGAATCTGAGAAGAAGCAAAAAGAAGCTGTTTCCCCCTAAATTAGGAATCTGCCAACTAAAAGCAGCGGAGGGCTGGGATTAGAGAGCTTTCACTGCAGGAATTCTGGTGGGATAATCCAGGGTTATTTTGTGTTGTTGGTGGTTACAAAGCAAACAACAAAACCAAAACAATTCCCCCCATCAAAAAAAAAAAAACCCCCCCCAAAAAAAAAAAAAAAAAAAAAAAAAAAAAAAAAAAAAGAAGAGGAAGAGAAGTTTCAGGGATTAATTTCTCCAAACATCAGTTCCTGCTGTGTTGCTGCAGCTTTGGGGAGCTCAGGGACACGATGGAGAGCAGGATTCGGATTGTCCAGTGGAGAGATCATTCCTTGAAACCCCAGTGTGGTCAAAAATCACTGGGAGGACAAATTTACAGCAGCACCACAGGAAGGAAAGGCAGGAATAATCGTGGAGGTTCATCCAGCTGGGAGATCCACGATTTCACACACAAAAAAAGGGAAGAGATCGTTGAACATCAGGTTAAAAACAGAGCTGGGGGAATGGCACCAACCTCACTTTATACAGCTCCTAAAAACCACTTTAAAAAGGAGACAGGGACAGAGGAGCTTTCCCAAGGATATCTGATGGGACATGGAGAACTCCTGGACAAGGAATTCAGTGGGGAAAGTGCCTGGAGCAGCTGAGGGCAGCTTTGGGTGGGAGGTGGAGAAGGTTGGTGTGGCTTGGCGGGGCCTTTGGCCCAGCTCCCAGTGAGGGACAAGTGACAAAGCGGGAGATAACCGGGATGAAGTGACAGAGTTCAGTATTCCAAGGAAAAGGAACTGTGAGGGCAGCAGCAAAGAAATAAGGGATCTCAGGAGATCAGACTCCAGCAGCTGGAGGTGGCTGGGGGAGTTTTCCAGGAAGATAATTGGGAATAGCTCTGGGATAGTGATGGAGATCCCATGAAAAGTGCACTGGGAAGCCACGAGATTCCAAAGAAAGGTCTGGATGCAACCTCTGGATGCAAAATGGAGCCCAGAACATCAAACAAGGCTCGTGCACATCATGGAAGCCAAAACAGAGCTAAGGATGGGGTGAGTGGAGCAGGGAAAGCCCAGGAATTCATAGGAATGTCGAGCGACGAGGGATAAAGGCAATAAAAAGAAATTAGAGGAGTAAAAGTGGTGCTTTTCCAAGCAGGAAATGTAGGGAATCCCACGGAGGTGTCAGATTTATGGGAAAACACTCCGTGTGCTCACAGAGAGAGACTTAACTCGGATTGAATATTCCCAAGGAAAAGCCAAGGTGGAAAACACAGGTGGAGAAGATTTCTGCCAAATTATGAATTTCTGCCAAATTCGGGACTTCTAACAAATCAAGGATTTCTAACAGATGAAGGTTTTCTGACAAATAAAGGATTTCTGATAAATTAGGGATTCCTGATAAATTAAGGGTTTCCAAACCATCAGGATCTGAGGAAATCCCTGGCATGAGAAGGAGCCAGCACCAGGAATCTGAGGACCTGAGTGATCCCCTTGAATGGCTGGGAAATAGCACAGCACTTCCCTGGAAAAATGAGGGGGAATTACAGAGCTGTCAGGAAGACAGGGAGCCCCGGGAAGCAGAAATCCCTATGAAATAAAGCTCCCATTTTCCCAGTTCCTAGGAGAGGAGCCTGAGCAGTTTTCCTGGGCTTGGCAGGAACAGATTGGGCCAAATGAACAAAATTCCAGCCTTAAAAATGGGAACAGATGCGGTGGATCCAGGGGCATCATGGCACAAGGTGTTGTTTGGTCGTGGAATCGTGGAATGGTTTGGGGTGGAAGGGATTTTAAGGATCATCCTATTCCCATGGGCAGGGGCACCTGCCCCTATCCCAGGCTGCTCCAAGCCCCAGTGTCCAGCCTGGCCTTGGGCACTGCCAGGGATCCAGGGGCAGCCACAGCTGCTCTGGGAATTCCATCCCAGCCCCTCAGCACCTTCCCAGGGAGGAATTTCTTCCCAGCATCCAGCGTGAGGGGGGAATGATGATGCTGTGAGAGAACGATGCCCTGTGAGACACAAAACCCACCAGAAATGATAGAGAATTCCAGGGAAAGGCACTGAGCAGACACAGAATCCTGGGCAGGGAATATTTTGGGAATCTTAGCTTTCCCCACCACCTTTCCCTTTATTTCTCTCCCATGGAGAAAAACGCACAGAACAGTTTTATCCAACCTAGAGAAATCCCCAAATCCCTGCAGAAAATCCCACATCCCAGTGGTCCAGGGAAAGATCTTCGTTCTATTCCTTACCCAATCCCATTTTTCTCAGGGAGTGAAACCGACACAGGATGTCTCAGAGCATCCAGGTTTTCTCCCTGGGCACGCCAGATGGGAAAGGGGCAGGGAGAGGCTCCTCCAAAAGGAAGTTGGGAGCAGGAGCCTGATTCCCGTGTCCAGGATCGTGCTGGGCACCAGGTTTTCACTCTGGATCCCAGAGCCAGCCCAGGAGCCAGCCTAAAATTAGCCTGAACTAATGTGTTCCAGTAGAACTGAGCCAGGGATAATTTTCAGGACACACTCAGAATTCCAGGTTGGTTTTGTGTTTAAAAAGCCATATTTGCAAGACAAAAACGTTTTAATTCATTTGAATTTAATTTAGTTGGTTTTCAGTCTTCCACTGAATTTTTCAAACCTCTCCAGGGGCTCTTTTCCTGTTTTCCACGATAAAAAATAAAATATAATCCCAAAAATTCGGGCAGGCAGATGACAACGAGCTTTGCAAGAAACAGCTTGTGGAAGTTTAGGCTGCCAGGCACAGTCAAGACACTTCATCTCTGTTTTCCCTATGGAAGACAAGAAAATGAAATTAAAGCCTGATATTTTTACCAAGGAAATCCAAGGACTTCATTGAAAAAGCCATTTTGACTTTCAAATTCCAGGAATTATGAGCCTTCAGTAAAAATGCATTTTTACATTATTGGATTACTCTTATTCTGGTCAGTCTGGGGAACAGAAGGCTCCAGGGAGAGCTCAGAGCCCCTTCCAGGGCCTAAAGGGGCTCCAGGAGAGCTGGAGAGGGACTGGGGACAAGGGCTGGAGGGACAGGACACAGGGAATGGCTTCCCAGTGCCAGAGGGCAGGGCTGGATGGGATCTTGGGCAGGAATTGTTCCCTGGGAGGGTGGGCAGGCCCTGGCACAGGGTGCCCAGAGCAGCTGTGGCTGCCCCTGGATCCCTGGCAGTGCCCAAGGCCAGGCTGGACACTGGGGCTGGGAGCAGCCTGGGACAGTGGGAGGTGTCCCTGCCATGGCAGGGGTGGCACTGGGTGGGCTTTAAGGTCCCTCCCAACCCAAATCCTTCTGGGATTCTGTGACTCCAGCTGAAGTCTGAGCCTGCAGATAAGCAGAGGATCACGCTGGAGAGGCCACACATTCCCCTGAGCTCTCCTTCCCCCTGGAATGCCGTGGAACCGATGGCGCTGCAGCTGCAGCTGTGCCTGATGGATCATCTGAGAACCAACTGAGCTGGGAAAAATCCTGTGTGAGGCTGAATGAGAGAAACTCGGAATTATGGATGGGTTGTGTTGGGAGGGGTTTTAGGGATCATCCAGTGCCACCCCTGCCATGGGCAGGGACACCTCCCACTGTCCCAGGCTGCTCCAAGCCCCAGTGTCCAGCCTGGCCTTGGGCACTGCCAGGGATCCAGGGGCAGCCACAGCTGCTCTGGGCACCCTGTGCCAGGGCCTGCCCACCCTCCCAGGGGGGAATATTTCCCTGGAATATTTAATAATTCACCATTAACCAGGCTTTCCATGCTGGAGGTCACATCCCAGCTCTGGGAACTGGGTTAAACTGGGAGTGCTTTTAGCACAAAGCACGACCGTGCCAAAGGGAAATAATCCATGGAATTGGTCTTCACAAATTGCTGATAATTCAGCGTTCGAGGCTGATTCTGCTCCCACAAAATTCCATGGCAAATCTCTCCCTGTTTGCAGGAAGTGAGAGGAAACCTGGAGAACTCAGGGAGATCTCTGCTCATAATTCTGTTCATGATTTTGTGTCCAGTGTGCACTGAGCCAGGGAAGTGGACTCAGCAAACAAACGGAGGGAAGTAAAACCATGCTCAGGACTGGAGTGAACTGTTTGCCTTCATTTTCACCTGGAAAGGCCAGAGAATTCCCACAGGATTTCCAGCTGGATAGTGAAAAGCTCTGGTGCTGGTTGTCCCACTGTCCTGTCCCTGCCAGCAGCCCAAGGATGGGAGATTTCCTCAAATCCCTGGAGACACAACCCCAGCGTGGATATTTGGGCTGCTGCTCCTCTGGGAAAGCCAGGCATGCCATGAGCTGCCCAAGAGCAGCAGAAATCCAGGTGGATGCTTCCCTGCTCCTCCTCCCAACACCACGGGATCCAGCTGGTCTGTCCAGGGCTCCTGGTGTTGGGAGCAAACATTTCCCTCTCCTTTCAGATAATGAAACAGCCAAAAGGGAATGAAAGCAGCTCCAAAGCCCTTCCTCAACACACACACCTCCAAGTGAAAACTCATCCAGAGGCACATCCCGAATTCCAGCGACCACAGGGACTGAGAGAATTGGATTTTGGGCTGGCCAAACCCTCCTTTGTCTCTGTTCCAGCTGCTCTTCAGCGTCTCCAGGTGCAGCAATCCCAAAAGGATGGGCTGAGCCTGAGGACAGGGAAAGCTGGGACAGATGGAGACTCACCCACCTTCAAATTCATCTCAAAACACGAAGACCTTTCCCAACACTGGTTAAATTTTCAGGTTTTGTCCCATTTAAACGTTTGTCTTTGGCAGAAACTTCTCCGTGCCGTGTCCCACAGGGCAGCAGCTCTGCCACTCCATGGGCAGCCTTGGGAAGTGCCAGGCTCCAGCAGCTGGACTTGCCCATGGAGCCGTGGACCAAAACCGCCTCTGGCTCCGATTCCTCCTAAATTTCTGTCTCTGCATGAGCTCAGTGAATCTTTAGTGATGCCCCATTGGCCAGGCACGAATCCTTTGCCATTTTACAAACTCTGCTTGCAGCTGCGGCAGGAGAGAAATTCCCCGGTTTTCCTTTCCAAGAAGACTCCTTTTTCCACCTCTTGTCGTCAAAGAGGGGCTTCAGCAGAGCTGACACCAAGCAGTTGCCACAGAGGCATTAATAAACATGAGCAGCTCCCTCTCCTTTGTGCTTGCACGAGAAAATGATGATTTTCTGTTTGCTTGCAGCAAATCCCAAGGATTCTGCTGTGAGCAGGCAGGGCAGGAGTGAAGCACTCGGGGAAGATGGGACAAATCCATTGTTTGCAGTGATTCTCCCGAGCTCCAAACCAGACCCAGCAATTAATTAGCTTTGATAGACCCATGGTTTTCGTTAGAGTTGCTCATATTTAATTATGTCCCAATCCACCTCTGAGAAAGCAGAGGGGGCTCAGCACAGAACCATTACCTAGGAACAGGAGCGGGAGCCAAGCATTTGAAATCCAGTTATTGATACAAAACAGAAGGCAGACTTCCAGCTCAAGCAGCCCCTCGGGTTTCATCTGAAGATCTATCAGGAAAAATCTCTTCTCTTTCCCACTGGAGGCTTTCATCTCTTCCCAGGAGGGAGCAATCATCTTCCCAACCCCTCCCTCGTGGTCCTAATTGTCCAAAGGGAGTCTTTGTGTTTGTGCACTTAATGAATTTACTGAGGGAAGATCGTATCTGCCACGGGACAACCCCCAAGCTGCAGCAGGGTGTGATTCCCAACCTTGTGTCCTGGAAAAATCACCTCCCATGGAGCCAGAACCCTGAAGAAATTGCTGCTGGCTTCTCCTGAAAGCTCAGTTTGTCCTCAGCTCAGAGACACCACCACGTTTAAAGGTTTCATCGAGGGAACGTTGTCGCTCCTCTCCTGGGAGTCAGAGTTGTCCAAACCAGGGCTGGGATGTTCCTTAGGGAATTGGCACAATTTCCCTGGCAGGTGGGAGGTCTCCAGCTGTGCAGAGCGTTGGGTGGTGAAGTAGGAGAAGCTGGCAGTGTCCCAGGCCAGGCTGGACACTGGGGCTTGGAGCAGCCTGGGACAGTGGGAGGTGTCCCTGACCCTGGCAGGGCTGGCACTGGATGGGCTTTGAGGTCCTTTCCAACCCAAGGCATTCCATGATTCTGTGACACTGTCTGGGGCAAAGCATCTCCCATGGAACCAGAAACCTGAAGAAATTGCTGCTCGCTTCTCCTGAAAGCTCAGTTTGTCACCAGCTCAGAGACGCCACCAAGTTTAAAAGTTTCATCCAGGGAAAGTCATTGCTCCTCACCTGGAGCTCGTGAAACCAGGGCTGGGAGGATCCTTAGGGAATTGGCACAATTTCAGGGAAGGAGAAGACCTTTCCCTGGCAGGTGGGAGGTCTCCAGCTGTGCAGAGCATTGGGTGGTGAAGTAGGAGAAGCTGGCAGTGTCCCAGGCCAGGCTGGACAGGGCTTGGAGCAGCCTGGGACAGTGGAAGGGGTCCCTGCCCCTGGCAGGGGTGGGATGGGATGATCCTTAAGGTCGTTCAAAACCATTCCATGGTTCTGTGACACTGCAGCCTTGCACTGGGCCAGCGAGGACTACCCAACTTCAGCTGCTCCAAGCTCAACTGTTGACTTAAATACCCCAGAAAAACCGGATTTCTCCCAGGATTTCCAGTCTTCCGTGGTGAGGGTGAGACTCTGCCCTCTGCAATCCAGTTCCAGTCCCCAGAGGCAGATCCTGGATGGAATGGTTGGTGTTCTGCAGCATTCCCTGAGGAATTCCTGCCCAGGATGGTTTGGTGGAAGGTCACACATTTAAAAGCCTCATGGTCAATCCCAAATTTGCTGTCACAGGAATGAAACCACTTTGGGTGGGAATGCAAGTGTGGGTGGCAAATTCTCCTAAAGGAGCCCGCTTTTTGGGGCATCTCACTGATTCCCATTCCTAAGCCACTTCCACCCAGGATAAAATACAGCTGGAAGTGCTGGGCTGTTACAGCAGGGAACAGAAGCTGTAATTTTGGTGTGGGTACCAAGACTTTCAAATCCTGCTGCTTCAACAGCCGTAGAAACGAATCCAACAGCAAGACGTTTCCCAGAAGGTTCCAAGGACTTCCAAGCAGGTTCCTTAAGTCCCACCCATCCCAAAGAACCTGGCTCTTCACAGAGGCTCCTCTCCGCCTGCAGAAACCACAGTCCTAAATCCTCTCCTCCTGTTTGGCACTTCCACTCATCCACCTGGAGACAATCACGGAGCATCCCTGTCCCATTTCCATCCAGTGGCTCTTGAGTTACTGAATTCCTGCAGGGCCTGGAGTGGAATTGAGTTAAGGATCTCCACTTCAGGCTCAGGAGATAATATTGCTGTTATCTTACCCTGGGCACCCAAATATCTTTAAAATCTGGCCCTTGCCACCCCAAAATTCTCAGAATTCCTCCCAGCTGTGATTCCCACACCTTTGGAGATGGTTATGAGGAACCAAGGTCTTTAGAGGTGAAATTCTTTGAACTGAAACGAAAATATTTTAGTACCTGATAAATATCTGGACTTCCCCTGTGATCAGAAAACACCCCCGGGGATTTCAGCCTATTCTCCATTCTTTTTGAGGGAATGAGTCACGATTTTGGATGGCTTCCACTTTGTAGGAAGGATAAAGACACAGCTCCCGAATGTTTGCGGAGCTGCCGGGAGGTTTGGGAGGCTTCAGTTCATTTTCTGAGCTGAGGTGGCGGCGTGGTCAGCCCAAAACTGATAAAGCTAATTCATCCTGGTGGAGTCTGAGGGACATCGAGCTCCCGGTGGTTCTGCCTGGCAGTCAGATCCCAAGGAAAGAACTGGGGCTGCTTGGATCTGCTGAGAGCCCAGATGAAGGAAAGAGAGGCGTCAAAGAGCAGGGAAGGCCAAAATCCCCCATCCACAGCCACACACACATTTGGAATGCGCCTCAGCAGGGAGGCTCCCGAAATCATTGTTGGGAGAACAAAGGCGAGTTTGGGATGACAGACATTTCAAACGGCAGAAAAGTTGGAGGGGAGCAATAAGAAAAACAACTGGAACGGGGAAAGGATTAAGCGGTCAACAGAAAACAACAAAAGGAAAATTAACATCTTTTCAAAACTCACAAAGCGGCCTCAAAAGCAGGGGCAGAACAATGAAAACCCCAAATTATGCACAGTTTAACAGCAAAGCTCACAAAGAAATGAAGGGACTCCTGCAGAGAAAGGGTGTGGGGAGATCTTATAAATTGACCACATTCCAAACGGGAATAAAAAAGCAATTCTCACACACACGGCCTGGGAGGCAGCCAGGCCCACTCGGTGCCCTGAGTTGGGAAGGCCAAATTCTGAAATGCCTCTCAAATCCCAAGGGTTCTGCAAAGGGGGAGGCTGGAAAATGAAACAACATCCACCAAGTCCAACTGGGATTGGGAGGAGCTGCCAAGGAGTGACACAGCAGAACGTGATTTTCTGGATCTGTCACCTCAGCAAACTTGAATAATTTGGGATGAAAGTTGGTGTGACAGGCACTGAACTCAGGTAAAATTCTGTCTCTTGTTTGTTCTGAAAGGTTCAGCTGATTCCATTGTGCTGTTTCTCAGGATGAGAGTTGGAGTTGTTAAATTATCCCATCCCTGGAAGGAATTTCCCTCTGGAGAGCTTTGCTATTCCCAGGATGTTAAAATTAAGCAGAAGCCTGAAATTCGGTTTTTCTGTGTCATGGTTTTATCTTCTGCCATCAAAGTCCAAGTGAATTTCATTGTAAATCTTAGGGAAAACTCACGTCCTTTGGAGAGACTTCCTCAATTTCAGCAGCAAAGTGTTCATGGAACCCCAGAATCCCTGAGGCTGGAAAAGCCCTCCCAGCCCAGCGAGGCCAAGCTGTGCCCGATGCCCGCCTTGTCACCCTGCCCAGAGCACTGAGTGCCACGTCCAGGACACCTCCAGGGATGGGCACTCCAAACCTCCCTGGGCAGCTCTTGCCAAGGCCTGACCTCCCTTTCCATGAGGAAATTGCTCCTGGTGTCCACCCCGAGCCTCCCCTGGCCCAGCCTGAGGCCGTTCCCTCTCCTCCTGTCCCTGTTCCCTGGGAGCAGAGCCCGACCCCCCACCTGGCTCCTCCTTGCCACACAATCCCTTTCCCATTTTTTTCCAAACACCCCAGGAATCTGCATAGGGAATGACTCCGTCCCAAACCTGCAGAAGCCTCATTTCCCTCTCTCCTATCAACACCCTCAGATAAGAGCTTTTAATGACACAGCTCTGTGAGGTTTTTCCTTCAGCCCATGCTCCCTCTGCACGTGGCACCGGCCACACTCTCCCAACAGCTTTTCCATAGTTTGTTTTCCCAAAACCATCCGGAGTTGGCAAACATTATTTACAGCCCACAATTCTGACTGCCTCCAAAGAAAGCCCTTATCTCCCACAGTAAACTTCCTTATATCCTTAAATACACACTTGTTCACTTCCTTACTGATTTCTCTCGGGGTGTCATTCCAAGACTTTTCCAAGGCCTAAAGACTCCTCAGTTTCTTCAGGAGCCCAGAAATGCAGCCAGAGGTTTCAGTGGAGTTTGGAATAATGAGGCCCAACATTGCTGGGAGTGTTTGCTGCTCTTGCCCTACATATTTGTCTGTATTTGAATAAACACCTTTGAAAAGCTGCTTCTCTGGCCTTGCACAACTCCAATTCCTTTATTTTCACAACTCCCAGTCCTTTATTTTCACAACACTCCCCTCAGGGCAGGGCAGACAATGTTGCTCCCTTGTTAGGAAATTGGAGCGATGAAAGTGTCGGGGCAGAGCGGTGCCCAGCTGGAGAGAGGCAGGAATTGCTCTTGGTGGCACTTTATTGGCAGCAGCTCCTCCTGTGTCCCACAGGAGCCCCCGGGCCTGCAAATCCTTTGGGAAAGGCCAAGGGTTGGTGCTGCACCTGGACTGGGACAACCCCAGCATCCATCCAGGCTGAGATGCGCAGATGGAGCAGCCCTGGGAGAGCTGGACCTGCCCCAGTCCAGAGCCTCCCAAGCCCTGGGCTGATGCCCCAGCGTGGGGATCAGGAAAGGGACTGGGATTGTGCCCCTGTGCCCCTGTGCTCAGGTGAGACCCCACCTGCAGAGCTGCCCCAGCCCTGGGCCCAGCACAGGGAGGACGTGGAGCTGCTGGAGAGAGGCCAGAGGAGGCACCAGGATGAGCAGAGGGATGGAGCAGCTCTGCTGGGAGCAAAGGCTGGGAGAGCTGGGATTGTTCAGCCTGGAGAGGAGAAGCTCTGTGGTGAGCTCAGTGTGGCCTTGCAGGGCCTGAAGGAGCCCCAGGAAACATGGAGAGAGACAATTCCCAAGGGCTGGAGGGACAGGACCCAGGGAATGGCTTCCCAGGGCCAGAGGGCAGGGCTGGATGGGATCTTGGGCAGGAATTGTTCCCTGGGAGGGTGGGCAGGCCCTGGCACAGGGTGCCCAGAGCAGCTGTGGCTGCCCCTGGATCCCTGGCAGTGCCCAAGGCCAGGCTGGAGCACTCTGGGATGATGAGTGGCATCCCCACCTGTGGCAGAGGGTTGGAATCAGATGCCCTTTCCAGACCTTTCCATCCTGAGCCATTCCATGACTCCATCCTGTGATTCTCCCACGCTGACACTTCCCCACCACTGGAATTCCCTGGGGTTTGCTCACGGCCAGCAGGGAATGTGTGCACAGCTCACCTGGATGCCAACACAGCTTTTCCCCATCCGAGCCAACAAGCCTGGAGCACAAAGGGAGAAGTACAAGATCCCTGTGCCACCCAGCTTCCACTGGAACGAGGCCTGAACTGCACCAAACTTTGTGGCCAAATGCAGCAAAAATCCAGATTTGCACTTGGAAGAGCAGCTGGCCCCGGCCCGTGAAGTTCCCAAGGAGTCACATTGTCACAGAGTGGCCAGAAATGGATTTAATTCCAAGTTTAAACCTCATGAGTGATTTAATAAAGGCCTCTCATCCCGAAATTTGGGTTTCCAGCTGCAGCGTGACTGTGCAGAAGCATGTGGGATGAGAGGGCCACAATTCAGGTTGCAGACTAATGGCCTTTCTCCAACTCATTCCTCTCCCCCAGAAAAAAAAAAACCACCCTGCTATTTTCTTGATTTCAATTTTCTGGACACAAATGATATTAAAAAGTCATCCTGGCTGATGAGATTTAAGAGCAGGATTAGAGCAAGATTGAAAAACTCCATTCTGTTGGAGAAAATCACTCGCTCCTCACCAGATTTGTGCCTGGCTGCTGCTCAGGAGATGATAATACCCACGGACCTGCACCCCCTGACACCACACAGGAGCCACAGGCACACCCTGCAGGAGATTCCAGCTCCATCCATTTGGGACCAGTGAAAGGAAATACTTCCCAAAGGAGTCCAGAACCAGCCTGGGGAATTTCCTGCCACGGGAGCTCCTTGGGACAAAGAGCACAACCGTATTTTGTGAAAACCAGGATCACTTTCTGGACATTCCTGGAGATAAGGAAGGGGGAAACACGGACACATTTTTTCCAGTCCTGTTGGGGCCTTCCATGAGAAGAGGCAGCTCCAGAAATCCAGCACTGGGCTCTGCTTAGTGATGTCTAAATGCACATCTCCAACAACCTACTTTAAAATCTCCACTGAGCCTGGCAGAGTCAGCCCAGGGCAGGATTCAGCTTCTGGAGAAGCTGGAGGTCAAGCGTGAATCAGAGGTAAAATGTTTCTGGAGTTCGGGGACTGCAAATCCCAGAAGCAGCAGAAGAGAGTTCATGGAAAAGCTAAATCCTGTGGGATCGTCTTTCTTAGGAACTTGGTGCCCCCTTGGGCTTTAATGGCTTGTGAAAAACTCTTTAATAAAAAGATGATTTCTGGTGCAACACAAAGCCCAGAGAGCCAAGGCTGGTGTAGGAACTGTTATCAGCAATAGCATTGATAACGAGCTGATAGCAAAGGGCTCTGAGCTGATAACAAAGAGAGACAGAGGGAGGAGGCTGAGGCAGCTCTGCTGCCAGACAAGGCCAGTTCCCTTCTCTGCCCACACGGAGGAGAGAGGTTAAAAATGTGAAATTCCACACAGAACCCCAGGATCCCTGAGGCTGGAAAAGCCCTCCCAGCCCGGCGAGGCCAAGCTGTGCCCGATGCCCACCTTGTCACCCTGCCCAGAGCACTGAGTGCCACGTCCAGGACACCTCCAGGGATGGGCACTCCAAACCTCCCTGGGCAGCTCTTGCCAAGGCCTGACCTCCCTTTCCATGAGGAAATTGCTCCTGGTGTCCTTGGAAAAGGCCCTGGGGGAGCTGGTGACAGCAGCTGGACAGCAGCCCAGGGGTGCCCAGGTGGGCAAGAGGCCCCTGGCACCTGGCCTGGATCAGGAACTGTGTGTCCAGCAGGAGCAGGGCAGGGATTGTCCCTCTGTGCCGGGCACTGAGAGGCCCCTTGAGGGCTGTGCCCAGTTCTGGGCCCTGCAGGAGAGACCTGGAGGGGCTGGAGCGTGTCCAGGGCAGGGAACGGAGCTGGGAAGGGGCTGGAGCCCCAGGAGCGGCTGAGGGAGCTGGGAAAGGGGCTCAGCCTGGAGAAAAGGAGGCTCAGGGGGGCCCTTGTGGCTCTGCACAATTTTCCACCATTCCCAGCCCCATCTGCATCGTTCCCCTGCCACCAGCAACCCGGAGAGAACTTTGGGATCCAGCAAATTCCCATCGTGAGGTGGCACAACCCCAATTTCAACCCCAGGAGCTCCAGAT